>CM062818.1:130607075-130996098 GCA_031772625.1 Pinus tabuliformis
AAAGGGAATTTTTGAAGACAACAGCAAAGTCTGAACTCTCATTGTAATTTAATCTTTTGGCAGATGAATAGAAGACTGTTCTGAGCATCTAATCTAGTATTTGCGTTCTAGGGAATCTTGTGAGAGGGACTGGGCCCACCTTCCTCACAAGATTCACCCATTCACTTTTCTGTCAAGTGTGTAAGTGTGTTTTGTAATTTCTTTATGCTGGTACTCTGTTTTGGATTCTGTAGCATCATCTCTGATAGTTTCCTTTTTGCTGGCACTCTGTTTTGTTAATCGTTTGAAACTGTACTTCACCGGTGAATTAGAATTGCAGTGTGTGTTAGCAATCTGGTTACAGGGGCAGGTGCTGAACGTCCTTGTTTGGAGGATAGGGTCCTGATCCTCTGATAACAGAGCATCCATCACTTTTCTTTTTAGATTTATAATCTTAATTAACTGCTTTCATTTTATCTTTACAGTACACTGTTATGACATAACGTGAGAATTACGTATACAACAGCTTTTTAATGCTTTTAGAGTCAAGTACATATAGTACGCAGTGGCCTTTGAAATAAAAGACTTTCCCAGGTTGACAATTTAATGCGGTACTTGATTGTTAATCAATAAACAATTCAACTAGCCAACACCTACTGGGCGAAAGAAACCTAATCAGCCATGTTTCATATCCGATGAGGACCATTATACAAAAAATTGTCCACATCGAGCTGAGGTTACGAAATTATTAAAAACTTCAAGTACCTCAGCGGTATTGACTGATCCGTTTCCAAACCCAAAAACTAATCTGGTTGCTATCGATCATGCTTCCCCATCCTAAGTGCTTATGCTATCCATCTCGAAATAGAAAAATGATGCTTTGGTATCAAGAAGGAATAAAGATTATGGGAATCCACAGTTGTCGAACAACAAGGCTACAGATCAATCCAGTAGTTTGACAACAACTTTGCCAAAAGTTGTTCCACCCATCATTCCTGAATTAACTATAAAACCTCCGAAGGGAGTAGTACATAAATCGACATTTATTCCTCATGTCCGAGTAGCACAGAATTATAATATAGTGGAGGATCTGGCCCAATCGCCATCCGCCATGTCAACGCTTGAAGTACTGCAAAATTTCCCCTCCCAAAAGTAGGCTTTGTTATCAGCGATAGGTGGGATTGATCCAGTGGATTCCAATCTAGTGGCCTTTAATCATAAAGGATACAAACCTCAGTTACTAGCCCAGCTCACTTTCCTTGTACAGGTAAAAGCCCTCAACAAAATTGTTCATCGAACAATCACTGATGAGGGGGAATCTACCTGCATTATGTCAATGAGTTGCTGGAAAACATTAGGCTCACCACCCTTGTCACGATCATCAACAACATTAAAATTGTTCGATGGAAGGACATACATTCCATATGGGATATTAAGTAACTTGTAGACTAAACTGGGGGGCAAGACAGTAGAAATTGAAGTCGAGGTCATTGATGGAAACCTTGACTACAATATCCTACTAGGCAGGCCCTAGATTTATGCTATGGCCGTTGTTGTGTCAACATATTTTAGAAATATTGCATTTCCTTTTCAAGGAGGAATTACAATCGTTGACCAACTAACCTTTTTCCCCAACAGTTCACAAGCTACTGGAAGCATTCCTTTGATCCATGGGAGCTCTCAATCGCTTCAAAATGTCGGAGTAGGTCTCCTAAAAGACCCTACCTTAATGGGTACTTTTACCCTCCCGCCTCGGAGTAATCTAGCAGAAGTGGCCACAGTGGAAAGCTATCATATGATATCTTCTACATCATCAAAGATTAAGAAGAATTCCGAACATTTTGTTAGCATGGATCATCGCCAAGTGTTGCCCCCAAGCCCTATAGAATTGTTGTAGCAATCAATATTCTGGGCATGGGCGGCAAACCCAAATCAACACTCACCCAATATTTAGATAGATAGGTCTCTAGAGTATGGCACCTCTTCCGATCCTTGGTCTCATGTACATTCTATAGACAAAGGAATCATTCAGTCAATGATGATAGGAGAGGCACCATGGGAAGATCACCACCATCATTTCAGGCCTCAAGAAAACAATGAGGATTATTCTAGCGACCTTAATCATCCCTCAATTTTTGATTTTCTATAGAATACTGTAAATACGGTGGATTCCAAGCAAAATCTGTCCAATATTGAAGAAACTATAGCCATTAATATCTCAACCATACCTAATGTTGTAGAGAATATTCACGTTGGAAAATCATGTTCTCCTTCAGAACTGGAAATATACTGCGCTCTCTTTTGCGAATTTAGAGATGTCTTTGCTTGGTCATATGAAGAAATGCCAGGCATTGACTCGAGCATCATTGAACATGAAATCAAGATGTATCCAGATGTCAAACTAGTACGACAATGGCTTCGACCGGTTCACCCAAAGAAAGCCACTGCCATTAAGGTAGAAGTTGAAAAACTTTTACATGCTGGTTTCATTTACCCTGTTCCTCTCACTGATTGGGTATCGAATATTGTTCCTGTGATGAAAAAGCAAGGAATGATTAGAGTGTGCATCGATTACAGGGATGTAAATCAAGCTTGTCCAAAGGAAAACTACCCTACACCCTTCATCGACCAGATAATTGATGAATGTGTCGGATGCGAAGTCTTTTCATTCATGGATGGATTTTCCGGATATAATCAAATCAATATCTACCCATAGGACCAGTTGAAGACTACATTTATATGTCCATGGGGCACATTCACGTACTGTAAACTACCTTTCGGTTTGAAGAATGCAGGGGCAACCTTTCACAGGGCAATGAACAACGCCTTCCATGACATCAATCACATCGTTCAACCATATCTTGATGATCTACCGGCTCATTCACGAAAGTGGACCGATCACCCGTAGAATCTAAGAGCTATATTTCTACGTTACCAACACTACAAGATACGACTCAATCCACACAAGTGTGTGTTTTTTGTTGGTTCTGGTCAGTTACTAGGTTTCATAGTTTCTAAGGACAGAATTCGACTCGACCCATGTAAGGTTCAGGCAATCATCGACATGCCTCCACCTTCAAATTTGCTTCAATTTCAAAAACTCCAAGGCAAATCAAACTTTCTAAGGAGGTTCATTCCAAATTATGCTGAACTTGCTAAAGGTTATACGCGTCTTTTGAAAAAAGAAGTAACCTTCAACTCGGATCAGGTTGCGCAAGCTTCCATTGATGCTTTAAAATGTTCCCTAGTAAAATCATCATTAATGTATGCTCCTGACTATCAAAAAGACTTTAACCTGTATCTCGCTGCTACAGATACAACCATCACGATGGTTTTAGTACAAGAAGACAATGGAATAGAACATCTTGTGTATTACTTAAGCCGCAACTTAAATGATATCGAAAGCAAGTACTCCTATGTTGAAAAGCTGACTTTAGCAGCTGTTCGAGTAGTACAGAGATTTCCACACTATATACTCTTTCGCAAAACTACCATTTTGTCAGATTGCAATCTTATGACCTACATTCTGTCACGTCAATTGCTAGGGGGCAAGTATTCAAAATGGATAGCCATTTTGCAAGAGTTTGATCTGGAATTCACCAAATCCAAATCAAAGAAATATCTAGTCTTCGCGGAGTTACTTTGTGACCTCCCATCATCATCCAACGATTTAACATCTAAAGCATCAATCATGGATGAAACTCTGTTTTTGATATCATCAAGCGACCCATGGTACGGAGATATACTAATCTATCTCCAAACCCAAACCTTTAGGCCTAACACCTCTTGCTCAGAACAACGACGTACTCGATACCAAGCAAAAGACTACATGATCATCGGTGATACACTTTACTGTCGTGGTGTCGATACAGTTCTGCAAAGGTGCCTCACACATGAGGAGGCAAAAAAAGTCCTAAATGACTGTCATTCAAGTGCATGTGGGGGGCATCTATCTGGTTATGCTACTGCACAAAAAATCTTACGAGCTAGTTACTTCTAGCCCACAATCTTTAAAATTTGCATAATTACAGTCAGAAGTTGTCACGCTTGTCAGATCTTTGATCACAAAACTAGATTACCACCTGCACCACTACATCCAGTAGTTGCTGTTGGGCCATTCGCTAAATGGGGCATAGATTTCATGACATGTAACCCCACCTCGACTGGGGGGCATGGGTATATCATAGTTGCTGTTGACTATTTTACAAAATGGGTCGAGGCGATGCCTACATTAGACAATAGCGGCAAAGTGACTGCTCTTTTCTTTTTCAATCATGTAGTCTCTAGGTTCAGTGTTCCACAGGATATAGTCACAGATCATGGATAACATTTTTGCAATCACATGATGGTTGAATTGACTGCCAAATTAGGACTATCCAACGATATTTCTACTCCATATTATCCACAGGCTAATGGACAGGTTGAAGTGATCAACAAAGTCCTAAAGCACATGCTACAGAGAATGATTGGAGTCGACAAATGGGATTGGCATTTAATCCTGTACTCAACTCTCTGGGCATATAGGACTTCGGTGAGAAATGGGACCGGATTTATCCCTTTTCAGTTGGTGTATGGCCTAGAAGCTGTCTTACCGATTCAGTGTGAAATTTCATCTCTCAAGCTCACAATCGATCTACTTCCCAAAACTTCAGAGGAAGAGGCTCATTTATTGGAACTAATCCACTTGGATGAAACCCATTGTGACACTGCACTGGTTAATGAAACACATAAGAAATGTGTCAAAGCACAATTTGACAAAAATGTCAAGCCTCGTGTCTTCTCGGAAGGTGACTTGGTCCTGCTCTATGATCAGGACTCTGATAAATTGGGAACGGGTAAGTTCAAATCATTATGGATGGCCCCCTATATTGCTAAGTGAGTATTAGAAAAATGAGCCTACGAGCTAGTAGATTATGATGGAATTCCACTGTTGCAACCCCGAAATGGGTTGTATCTTAAGCGGTACTATGCTTGATCAAGTGTAGTAATCTATTTATAGATATTCTTTTGTTACATTTTTGTTTTCTTCAAGAGTTGTCATTTTGGTTAGATAATCCAATTTGCATTTGTTGCAAATGTCAGGCTTTTTGGAAACATTTGTTGGGTACGCCGACGGAGCTAGTCGTAGAATGAAGAACCTGTCTTCTGTAGCCTCGGCCATATTTACTCCAAGTGGTGAGTTAGTAAGTTTTAGGGGGATATGTATTGGTCAATCAATGAACAACATCGCTGAGTACAGTGCGTTGATGGAGCTTCTCTCTGATTCCATTTCACATGGCATATGCCGACTTGTTGTTAGGCTAGGTTCACAACTCGTCATTCTACAACTTACTGGCGTCTATTCCGTTCGGAACCCAGCTATTTATCGTATGTTCCTAAGGGTAAGGATTTTGGAAAGACAGTTTGATTCCATTCAATATAAACATATTTCCAAAAACTTGAAAACATCAACTGATTCATTAGCAAATTATGTGTTAGACAGACATTTGGAGCATTCGTGAAGAAAAGAATTTCATATCAACACTTGCACCTGGATTACATAACTTAACCAAAATAAACTCTGAAAATCAAAAATATATAACTGTTTATAGTTTCACATAATTTTTTGTGTACAAGGCAAAATCGGTCATGCAACCAAGAAACTCAAAAATGAATACAGAAAAGCATCCTATACTAATGATGCTGGTGATAACATGTCACCACCTGTGCAATCATATGCAAGAGCCTAGTCCACCGACTCGGCACGCCAGTAGTGTGGCGCTATAGCCTCAAAGGTAACTCGTCGGTCATCACATCTTGAATACCAAGAGTGAGACCTTTGATCTGATCCTGTAGCACTACCAAGGTCTTCGCTATGTCCAGATCGTGAAGGATAGCCCCCCCTATAGCCTTTCCTGCTGGAACGTCAGCTGCCGCCCTTGGGCGTGCCGCTGGTCACACTAGCCCAATATCTGCACACACATATGGGTTCAATTAGTCTTGATAACATTTAAAAACACAAAAACATTATAAAACTGATAAATAAAGATATGGTCAAATCATTTTACCCATAACACTCCACTGCTCGCCAGCCGGTAACGCCAAATCTGGGTCACCATGGAAATCCATCCTAACGTATGGATACTCTGCGAAGACCATCTCCTGACAGTCGAACCACTCAAAGAAGGCATCTGAGAAAGAAATATGTGGCTAAACAGCATGTCTAGCCATGAGATCAACCCATCTCTGCATCCCGAGTTCCCTCGGTGCTGGCAATCCTAGTGAAATGTACTGAGGCTGCATTACTGGGATCCTCTCCAAGGAAAAGGCAGTCAAAACGGAACCATAGCCAAAGTTCTTGGATCTTCCATTCTTTACCTTGGAGAGATGTTCTTTTATCACTGGAAGTACCACCTCACACCAGTTGAATACCTTCTGTTCCAGGCATTCCAGAGCATACCGCACATAAGATCTGTTTGCCAAATGAAGAGTCGCGCTAGTATCCAATCTAGCAAAGGTGAATAAAATGGTCCTCAGGGACCGATCAGTGACATCCTGAATATTTATCTTTCCATCTCTGCTGGGCTAAGATCCATCTCTGCAAAACTGACGGATATAATCTCTCACAGATTCACCCCCATGGGCGGATCCCGACAGTGAAAGAGGGGCACCATGCCTCGATAACCCCGTCAAAAAGTAGATATCCTCGACTGTCAGTGGAATATATTTTCCTCTAATTTGGAATACCTAGTTGATCGGATCCCAAGCATTGAGAAAATACTGCAACAAATTGATTTGTTGCCTCATACTAGATATACGAAAGAATTTGACCAAACCACAATTCTGCAATGCAGTAACAGTACCCTGATCATGTAGGGCAATCATGTCCTCTTCTTCATGTTCACGTTCACACCATGTAATGATCA
The DNA here is from genome assembly GCA_031772625.1 of Pinus tabuliformis. NCBI lineage: Eukaryota > Viridiplantae > Streptophyta > Pinopsida > Pinales > Pinaceae > Pinus > Pinus tabuliformis. The sequence goes on from CM062818.1 coordinate 130,613,960, forward strand.
TCTTAATCCAACAAATATCTGAGTCATAGATAAAAGATGAATTAGGATCCAAATTTGAGCAAAAATAGGCAAAACTTTCATGAAAGGTTACTGTGTAAAGTTTCCCTTCTGCGCCCGTCACACCCTGCCTTTGAACTAGGTGAGATGCATACTGACTGGGCAGTGTATAGCTCAATATGCGTCGCACCATTCGATATAGGGCAGGTACGATGATGGGAGAATGAATTCTTCAAACCCCAGGGGCTCAGAAGGAAGGGAAAACTTGTTTGAAATCAGAAAAAGATGGAATGAAAATGAAGAGCTCAGGGTTAGCTCCTACTTGGTCTTGATGGCGCGGAGAATAGTCCACTGGATCTCTCGAAATCAGCTGATGAAATTTGAGGGGGAAAACCACTCCAGAGCTCCAAAGTCCCAAATTTGAAATGAAATGGTAAAAATGCAAGGTAAAACTACGTTTTATGTTACTATTCATGTACTTCAAGTAAAATGTTAGTTTTAATTCATTTTTCAAGCATATATATGTGTATTTCTAATCAATTTGATGGAGCAATTGAGCAGGTTGAACGACTGATGAAAGAATCTAACGTGTTAAATGGTGAACTAAATATCTTTGACCAAAATCATGAGCAATGTTTCCGCAAGGTTCAAGCTCATTAAAAAATAAACCCGCCACTGAGCATAGTTTCTTCCGATTCAAGCTCATTAAAAAATGAGTCCACCCTCGGTAAATAACCTTTGTGATTGCCCTGCTATCAGCCTTTTGAGCCTTGGTTGTGTTCTTACCATCACCTCCATTCTTTTGGCCGATCATACGCTTCCACTTGATTGTTTACCCTTTTGAGGAACAGCTGCGACGAGTGGTCCTGTCAGCCACCCTCTTCACACTGCCATGTTTTGAGAAGTTCCAAACTTACCTAGAACCAGTTGCTACCTAAAAACACCACTCGTTCCTAAAAAACGAGTCTCTTTTAAACTCTTTTTAGACTCGTTAAATATAAAAAGATTGTTGAGCTATTGGCCTTTCCAGCTTGTTAAAGTAAGGAGAAGTGCCATCCCTCCTATATATTTTAATCTTTTTGGACCTGAGGGATTATCAAACAAAAATATCGAATGCTTGTCTTTTTTGGCTTGATAAAGCAATCAAAAAGTCATCCCTTTTGTATTATTTTATACTTTTTTGGACTTAAGGGATTATGCTACAAAAAAGGACTGTTGGATTTTCCTTTTCGTCCCTTTTCAAACTCTCTAAACATGAAAAGGACCGAGTTATATTTGTCATTAAACTCATTAAAACAATAGTGACAAACTTGTCCACCCAGATAAGAACGAGTCTCACTGATGCTAGGCTCGCTAAAACATAGCGACAGGTTTGCCCGAAGGGAAAATTATAGAACAAGCATATGTTATCCTCCTCAAGCTTGAAAAAAATAAAGAGCTACTGGTCAGCAATGACTGGGGAAAAAGGGAAGAAAACTTGAAGAATTTTATTGGTAGCAGGTCGCTCTTAAACATGACACTTTCACTCCATCACCATGATTGAGGTTGGGTTATTCTGTTCACCAGTCATATCACCTTTGGTCCTTCGTACCATCCATATTTTGGGGTTAATGCTACCAATCCATGTCAGTGTCACTGACATGTTCAAGAAAATTCATTCAGAGAATTCACCATCCAATGAATGCCTCATCCACTGGAATACCTTCACCCTTCATTTTTCATGACCGCCATTCCTGAACCTTATATCACCAGATCGTTTTCACCTCTAGAAAATATTTTGTTCCATTTCGTGACATAGATGTGGGATACATTAAGGCCCTCCTATGGTGAGTCCCTTTCAGTACTTTGAAGCTTGTATCCCTCAACGACAAGTTTCTCACTTCCAGCGACAGGTTTACATCAATGGCCTTCGACTGAAAGATTTTTCATGGTGTTCGACATCAGATCATATATTCACACCATGTGAATTGTATTGTAGTACCTTGAGGGTCATTATCATTATCGGTGATTCCTCTCGCGCCTATTAACAGCTTACATTATTGGCTGGTAATCAAGCGATGTCTTTCCATGTTCGACTTCGAAACATTCTTTCACACAGATCGACTTGTACATCGGGTGAAGATTGAACGAGTTTGAAGACCCCAGATCTAGTTTCATCCATCCGGGTTGCGATATATTCAGGAAAATAAAGACATCAATTGTACAAAGAATTTTCACAGATAGTCATCTAAGCCAGGGAAGATGACTATTCATGCGAAGAATCACCAGTCTGCAACAACGGACGATTGTCCATCCTATGTACATGAAAATGAATTTATAAAGCTGAGCATGGGAATGCCCGCCTTAGCTAGATCATGAAAGTAATTTGATGATGATGTATTGTATTGTATCTTATACAGGTCACCTTCTAGTTCGAATACCTCGGATCCTCATGATAAAGCATTTCACCCGACATCAAAAGATTTATGACCTCATGCTTTAGGGGGCAACTGTTATAGACATATTTGGGCACTGTAACCCCTAACTCATATGTCCATAAACCAAGGGATCTTCAACCCCTAAAAGTGTTGTTTCATACCCTAAAGGATCATGGTCAATTGATTACATCATTTCCCAGAAGTTCCACCAGAAAAAACCACTCAAAACTGGCCAAAACTGGACCATACTGACTACTCCATGGTCAATGTACGATGTATACTAGCTACTACACTAGTCAGGTGTGATGCATACTGAAAGAGCCTTCTGTGGAGTGTGATGAGTGAGAATACACAAATGGCAGAGACAATTTGCTAAGTGGATGATCATGGAATCTTCCATAAACTTCTCATATGACACTTGCCGCTCTGAATTCACCCAGGGATGAGTAAGAGATCAATGAAATCTCCAAGTGGAACCAAGAACTATCAGTGGAATGACACTAATCAAAAACCCAAAGCTGACTCACACCCTTGCCAGACATCTATAAATGGATCCCTCATCTGAGAGATCTAGAGGGTGGAATTTTTTAATTTGTAAGGAAGTGTTGTTGGTTTATCTGTGAGAAGAGACATTATATTGTTGGGTGATCTTGCTTTTCATGAGGTGAAGAGGGCTTATATGCTGGGAGGATGATGCTAGATCAGACAGCTGGGTTGTAATCCTCTCTTCTACTATTAATAAAGTTCTTTGAGTTTTCCTCCATATAATCGTGTATTTGTGAATCTTATTGTTTATGAATGCAATTGTATGGTCAATGTGTTTCTGATTCTACATTGTTTATGATGTTTTAGATAGAGATGCTTTGATGGTTTTCTGTTACTTTGACTCTGCAGGTACTCTTTAAAGCAGGACAAGTAGGAGAGGAGTGGAAAATTCTATCAAGGGTGAGATAAATCAAGCAAGGATCGAAGCGGAAGATCCAGGTTGGTCCTCTTTTTCTTCCCTCTTATCTATTACACCTAAAGGAAATCTCGATTTCTTTGGTTATTTGTTTCTAAGATAGCTACCCATCTTAGTGGGACTAGCAGATCGAATAGACACTAGTTTTCCTAGAAACAAAATAAAATCATGAAAGAAGACTATTGCAAATAAAGAGGTGAGCATGATGAAGAAGATCTAAAGCAAAGCAGAACTGGACGATTCACCTACTAAAAAGCTACAAACAGTAGAAGTCCTATGAATGAGAAAAATCTGTGTTTTTGGTGCAGCAAGAGAGTCTCTGCCTCAAATCATGGTCCCAAAGGGAGGAAGAGAGGACAAGGCACTATTGCTAGCCTTTTGAATCTTCTCTTTATCACTCCCTAACCTGCTATAGAAAGCACAAATGGAAGCAAACTACTGAATCATTAAAAGCAACCTATTCTTAACCATCAAAGAAATACATTCAACAACAACCTGATCTACAAACTGGAATACAACATACAAATACAAGTAAATAGGAGCTTGGCTGCTTAGATTGGGCCCTAACCCAAGAGCTTCAACCCTCTGAGGTCACTCAGTGCTAGCTAAAAAAGGATTCCATCTTTATTATCAAAACAATAATAGGGAGCAGAGTTTACATTAGCAAAAGTTCAAGAAAAATCTGACCCTAGTGAGCACCTAGGCCTCTCTACTTATACAAATGAAGATACTAACAGCTTCCTTAAAATCATGGAGGCTTGGCTCCCAAAACTCAAGATAATCATCAGTCATCCTCCACTTGCTCGGCTACCTTCTAGTGCATGATTTGGCTGGTTGTACTCCGAGATGATTGAAGGGGAATTCAAAGTGAGGAGTAATAAATGAGGGGGATTCTCTCCTATAAGTCCTCTGCTTTGTCCACTTTGAGTTATTGCTGCCATTTTTCCACTAGATCCTTGACTTTGACCTCAAAAATCATCAATAATCTACATTAAACACATGTTAGACCACATGGCATCATAACTAACTCAACTCACTCCATAAGCATAAATATAATCAGAAAATCATACAAGAAGCTAAGAGAATGGTTGATTTGACTAGGTTAGGAGGTAAAATGAACCCATATAATTACCCATTTATGAGGCTCATGCCCATCTTGTAGGTATCTTTCTCGAACACTATTTTTACACCTGCATCATCCAGCTTGCTTACAGAAATCAGATTTCTAGCCAATGCAGGAATATGTAGAACACCCAGAAGTGTTCTAACCCTTCCACCTTGCAACTTCAACTTTACTTTTCCACGACTAATGATTCTAGCCTTCCTATCATCCCCTAAGAAGACATCACCACCATCGTATTTCTCATACTTGCAGAACCACTGTCTATGGGGAGTGAAGTGAAAGGATGCACCTAAGTCAATCAACCATGCCTCATGATCTACATGTGTACTTGAAGAAGCCAAGTACACATCCCCACCTTCATCTGAGGTGGTTTTCGCCTTTCTAGAAGGAGCATCATCAAATCCCTTTCCTTTACCAGAAGCTTTAGATTTATAGTCCCTTTTGTAGTGCCCTTCCTTTCCACATTTCTAGCACACCACCTTTAGAGGTTTTCCTGGAGATTTAGATCTCCCTCTAGATTTAGATCTCCCACTGAATGAATTACTTTTGTTTCTGTTCTTGGACCATCCTCGTACAGACAAGGCATCACCATTCTGGCTCTCCATATTTTTTCGTCTCATTTCCTCCATCAGCAACGATGAGACTATTTCATCAAACCACAAGGTAGTTGCATTGCTACCTATTGCAATAACCAGAATATCCCACAAATTTGGTAGAGAACACAACAAACTGATGCACTTATCTTCATCTGAAATTTTAATATCAACAAATGATAACTAACTTACCACAATATTAAATGCATTCAGATGCTCTGTCACCAAGTCTCCATCTTTCATCCTCAAGTTATACAGCTTTTTCCGTAGGAATAGTTTATTCACCAAAGACTTAGATTGGTACAAAGTCCCTAACTTGTCCCACAAAGCCTTTGCCATAGCTTCCCCTGATACATTCAACAATACTGAATCTAAGACACACAATCGTATTGTGCTCTTTGCCTTCCGATCCAACTTCTTCCATTCTTCATCAGACACTCACGTTAGTTTAGTACCCGGATCTACCACGATCCACTGATCTTTATCCACCAACAGATCCCCCATCTTGAGTTTCCACAACTCAAAACTCTCACCATTAAATTTCTCTATCTCTGTCTTTCCACTACTCGCCATCTTCTTTCTCCACCAAAATTGATCCCACAGATCTCCCACTGAACGTGGTCTACCACAGGCCCAAGCGAAACCCCTCAGCAACAAAGTCATCCCCTTTAAGCCAGAACAACTCCGATACCAAATGTCATTTTTAACCCTGTACAGAAATTACCTGCATACAAATTCTAAAGGATAGAAAATAAACAATGTGAGAGCATAACACATAAAACACATATACACAAAGATTTTCCCTTGGATCCCAAAACTGGGACTACCAGCTTGATTTTTCATTATGTTCCTTCAATGTTACAATACATATTTATACATGCTGAAGCATCCAATAGCATGGACTGAAAACCATCACGTCCAAAACCATGGACCGAAAACCATTGCGCCCAAAACCATGTGCGAAAAACATGTACAAAACCATACGCATGTTCGCCCAACCTAATATAGGGTCCAAAACCAAAATTTTTCAGGGTGCTACCCTGGACCCCATAGAGTGGGGTTACCTGCACCCCTCAAACCCCATGTGACTCCCCCCGCTACACAATCGGTGCAACGAAGGGGGGCTTCGACCCCCTTCTAACCCCCTGGTTAACTACATGGGCTAGTCATGGAAAGAATATAACAGAACCCAAAATAAATGGCTTGGCCCCTTCCTTGATTTGTATCACATGCTAGATTATTCATGTGTCATATTTCTTGAGATCATCGTATGTACACATGAAGACATCACGTTACTACTTGATTAAGTGGATGAAGGCTTGCCGCTCTTGTAGTCTGTAGTAAGTACCAATATTAACATACTTTGGATCTTTCTCAGTTCCTAAGTTAATTTTCTCATGCGACAACATAGAAGTGTGGGTCTTGGAATTCACATGTCACTGAAAGTGGTTCTCTAGCTCATACAACTTTTCCAATGATACCAGACCCTTAGGGATGAGGTTTCCTTTACTTGTGCTGGCGGTGTCCTGTAGTGTCTGCTCATCCTCATCCTCATCAATCACTGCATCTCTGAACACATCATTGTTGGCCATAAAGTACAATATTTGTTGGTCGTCATAAGATAAAACATAATTTAGTTTATATGTTATCTAGGACGGATTGTTTATATATAATTTCAATAGAAAAGCTGTCCCTTGAAGGTAACATCCCAGTAGTTGTGTTTACCAAGGCATCTGTAGCTACATTATGCGTTCTTGGTACTAAAATAATATTAAAAGCTTGGGAGTGAGAGATGAGTCAGCATACCTCTTGTTTATAACTCTTAAAATGAGGTGACACACATTGTATAGTGTTACCTACTTTACACACAACGATTTCAAAGTCACCTACCACTTTCAGGACAATAAAATTGAGATCAATGACCTTCTGTAAGCACAAGAGGAGTGCTTCATACTTTATAGTGTTTTTCGTGCACTCGAATTCCAAGAGACTAGAGATTAAGTGTTTTCTCTGCAGTGGGTCTATTAAAACACAACCAGCTCCAGATTCCTCTTGTGTGTTGGATTCATCAAAGTACATTGTCCACATATTCTATGTACAAGGACTGCTTACTGCACTAGTACTACTACTATTACTACTACCCCTACTAACTATAAAAAGTTCATTATTGCTAGTTGGACATTGAAGGAGATCCAACTATGTGTCTTGTGGAACCAGAAATGGCTCTACAAGATAACACCTTGTTTGTGTTTCCAAAAAACAATTGCCAAAAATAAGTTCTACAAAAGCCATTAGCTCATTATGCCCATTAAAGGGAGTCGCTACATGCTTCATGCATCTCTCTGAGTCTACCCATATCTCATTGTCACTGTCTTTGTACAAAATCCATAAGTTTGACTAGTCTGTGGCAAAGTATCCTTGCAGCTTCCTTAATTAGTCTCTGCTCAATAATACCCCGTATGCTTTCGGAATATCCACAATTACAATGTAGATGCATTGGTGAACTCATCCGTCAACTCATAATCATATGATGACATCCCTAAGTTCAACAATTGTTGGGTCATAAGTTTTGTCTAGTTGAATTATTTGTGCATATGTCTTATCCCATTAAGCATTGATCTTCTTGGCTACGGATAGTGGCATGACATTTACTGATGCACCAGAATTAACCAACAAATTGCGTACATTGAAGTTGAAGATTTCAAACTTTAATAATAATGGTGGCCAGAGTGTTTCCCTCTAATTAGAGTTCATTAAGTACATATGTGAGAGCGTCAGGAGACTTACTAGATATCTTGTCTAAAGAGGTAGCATTACCAGTAGAAGTTTGTCAAAGAGCTCGTAGAAGGATGTCTTGCTGGCTCGTGATCTTTGTCAGTTCAAATAGGGAGATGTTTAAATGAACCTTCTTCATATATTCCACAATTTTGTCATATACTATGGTAATATTGACTGAGGTGTCCGAGGATGGAACTGGGTTTATGGTTTCTAGTGGGATGGATCTGTCTTTGTTGTTGGCGGAAACACCTTTCATTGGAATTGTTTTCTCGAAATTTATCTAAGTGTTCTACGCTAAGTTAGCCGGAGTACTTAGTTTTCTTAACAAATTTTGTTTGAATTTATGTTTTGGCACCTCAATTAGAGTGGTCGGCCCTTGACTTCTCAAGTTGTATCGGTTACTCTGCTTCTGGGTCTGATTGTCACTCGGAGATTCCTTATCGGCGGTACTTTTTTGGGCTACGAGAACACAATGATACATGTTTACTGCATGCCTAGTGCTTTGAGCTTCATCATTTCTAGCAGCTTCTTCCTCCTCTTCATCAGGCTCAACTTGTTCCTTGACCATGACTGATTCAACAAAATGCACAGCTATTATGCTTATGAGTTGGTTCCACTGTGGGCACGTATTTTCTGAATGATGCTCATTATGAAACCTACAGTACGAATATGTGCCAATTTTTTCAATGTTCAGCACCACATTGGAACTTTGCACAATTTTTTCGGCTGGTTGTTGCTGTTGCTGAAAGCTCCATTCCTTCTCATCATGTTCCTGGGGGGCTTACTTCTCATAGTAGTCTTGCTTGTCCTTTTTTTAAGTTCAACCATTTCTGTGGTTAGGGACTTGACGAGACGAGTAAGGATTTGAAGATCATTCGGTTCCTTTTCCTTAGCCTTTCTCACAGAGGCCTGACACCTCTTACCTATGTCCTTGGAGTCCTTTGTAGGTTCATCATCTATGACGACTCCAATAGCACGCAGTTCCTTCTCAACAGAAATAGCCCCTTCCTAGTTTTATGTTACTCTTGGTCTCACAGTTCGCTTTAAAAACTGTGCAATATGTGTTGGCAAGGTAGAAGTGTAGTAGTTGATGGTGATGGAGTCATGAGGTTCTATGTCATACGAAAAATTGTTCAAGATGTGATTAAACCTTTGATTGAAATATTTAACCTTTTCCTTTTTCTCCATCTTAAGACTACCCAACTCCTTCAATAACATGGCAAGGGTCTTATCTTCAGCAAGTTTCTCAAGAAATATTATTTTGAATACCCCCCAATTCTAGATGGAGTTTGGAGGAAGGTTGTCGTACTATACAACTAGTCTAAGATCCAAGGTACATAGAAAACGTTTGCATGCAACATCATTGTAATGTACATCAAGCTTTTGCAAATGTAGGTAAAACTTCTATAAGTGATCTTCAACCTTTAATGTCTTGTCAAGGTCGTATTTTGTTAAGAGCTTCTGGGCATGCCTCAGCATCTTGTGCAGCACATCTAGAAGTGCCAATGCACCCTCAGTCATCCAATCCATATTCTACTCTGCCATGTATTCTTCTTCCTCTCTTGAATCTGATGGATCATCTTCTTATTATTATTATTTTTCTTCCTCTCCGAGTGCCCCACCGGAATTCAAACCCGAGAGTAAAGGGTTGCCTCCTTATCCTTCCTAAAAGAGCAGAGGTTCTTCTTCCCTTTCCACAACTTCTACTAGCTCTTCAAGAGTGGCAAGAACTACTTCTTCAACAGATGAGACCACTACTCCTATGGGGCTGGTCTTGTTCTTCTTTTTAGAATATGGAAGAGTGATTACTTCTAAAATCATTCGTACAAATTTTGTAGACAAACGGGTGATGGGGCAGACAACCCAAAGTTGATGGTATGAGATTTCACATTCGGCCTTGGTTGGTGAAGAGTTACCAAATTCAAAATTATGAGCAAGGGAGATAGAGGTAACATTAATTCCTTGACCAGAAGATGGATTAGTGGGGCTGGTGGGACAATCAACCATAAAATATTGGTGGCCCTCCATCTAGAACCAAAAATGTTGACGGTGCTAGACCCGCCAACATTAAGGGGATCTCCCTAATATGAAGTCCCAATCAGACCTCACACCATTTTTTGTAGGAGTCCCATCTTCTATAGAGGCCTCCTTTCTAAATACTTAAAGATTTTCCTTAGCTCTAGCTGCCATCACAAGAGAGTGATGCAAAAAGGAGGAGAAAAGTGAGCCTCTAATTGAGAGGTAATATTAGCACCGAGGAAGATACATACATGAACCAGAAGGACCTGTCCAACATCCAAAAAAATAGTCCATAGTTGATGTGACAGTGGTTACAACCAATGATCAGGAGAAGATTCGTCTAACATATAGCGGAGTAGTCCACAGTGGATGTCATGGTTGTTATAACCAATCAGCAAAGAAATCTATGTGTAGTATCCCGCAGAATAGTCTACAAGGATGGGACAATAGTATCAACCATTACTGTACATTCCCAACAAGATAAGCACTAAAATAATCGAAATAGTTCAACTATCTTAGTACATGTGAAAGCAAACATGAAGTACACATGTTCACACAATAATCTTAGAAACTTTCATAAGTTATGCATGAAGAACGTGATGGCCTTGAAAGGCTTCTCTAATTAAGAAAAAGTTACAAGACACATATTTTCATTGTACTAGCCCCAATAGTGGGACACTGGAGCCACTCCTTGATCCTCAAATAGCTAGCTGATCTCTCTGATGCCTTGCAGGAGGAGACAAGGTGAAAGTTTCTTTGCTCATACAATGAGGGGGTATATATTACCAGGGGGTGATGCTTACCCCTTGTGCCCCTTTGACTACCCTCGTGACTTTTCAACTTCCTATGACTTTTCAACTTATATGGCTCTTCATATTCATGTGTGTCCATTGGACTTCTACTTTACAATACATTTTATTTACAATATACATGGTCAAAAATAGTGACGTGGCATATGAAAACCCATGACACAACGCAAAATGACACTACTAACATGGACTGGCTTGATGATGTGGCAATGTCAAGCTGCTATTACTACTGAGTGATGGATGTGTTCTTGGATATCGTTTCTCTTCTCCTCTGCATAGCTTGGTGATGGGGGGTCTTTAATTATTTTTGGTCTTGGAATGTGGTTTCACACTTATGTTACTTTTTCTTGCTCTTGGTAGGTCCATTCATCCATTCGAATACAAGTGATTCTTTAGGAATGCTTCCTCCTTCTTCCACTCCTTCATCTTCTTGCCATGACTTCACAGTGTACCTACTCCTTCAATTCACTCATGAAGAGATGACATCAATCCAAAAACTCCTTAGTCTAATATGATGCATTATTATCCATGAACTTGTTAGTGTCAGTGTCTGCATACTTCCATCAGGGATCAAATTTTCTCTTTGCATTGTCATTTTATGGGTCTCATACTAAAATCTTTACATCATTTCATTAGGTCATGTCAAACTGATCCACTAATGGTTGTCTTCTCTTCAGAAAATCTAAATTTTTCCCTCATAGAGTATACTTGGTGACCCTTCTTCAAGTTGTCTTCAATCATGGCTTCATGGTCAATTTGCAATCATGCTTTCATTAGGTCATAGGGCATGCTTTCATTAGGGTTTTCATTAGGTCTTCGGGTTTCCTCACCAAGGTCAAGATCATGATTTAAAAATGTAAATAAAGGTCAGCAAGGGTATGAGGATGATAAATAAGTCAAGCATGATGGCTTGTAGGTCATAGTCACTATATCATTATCTTTTAACCTAACGTAATTTTCACCTCAAAAACGTGAAGAGTATTTTGAGTTCATTTGTATTTCTTATGTAATTTTAAGTCACTATATGAAATAAATAATCCCAACTACACTAGAGCATCTCTCCTTACTGCAAGACAAAGGAACACTGCAAAAACTAGTTCAAGTTGAGCATTATCCACCTAAAAAGAAAAAGAGAAGGAAAGGCATTAAAAACAGAGTTTTGAGAAAGGTAAAAAAACATTAGAAAGTGGGTTATTCAAGTGAAAAATCAAAATCTACTCCTATTTAAGCTCTCACATTTCATTTTCAAGCTCATTATTCTCATTTCGCAAGCAAGCAGTCCAAAAGTGAGAAGAAGAGGCAAGGTTGAGTGAGTTTTGGGCGAAGGAGAGTTGGTGTTGTGCTTCTGGAGGGTGGCGATGTGCGTTTTGAGCAGTGGAGGAGTGGCGCTGTGCTTTCAGGCAGGTAGGGTTGGCACTTCGCATTGGGCTAGTGGCGCTATGCGTAGGGCAGATTTTGTACAGGATGCCTATTTTTCTAGTTTTTTACTGTGTTCATGGATTTTCTCTCATTGAGGATGATTTACCTTTGTAAATGATGACTTGGCATGTAAATATGATAGATAAATAGTAATAGAGGGTAGATTAATTTCTTTAGAAGTCAGTTTGAGCACAAATGAATCAGTTTTTCACTTTTAGAGGCAAGTTGTTAAGATGCCTATATTCCTTTTTCTTGTTCAGTGTTGGTTAGATTAGCTCCTCATCTTAGGGATTCGACCCCTGAGGATGGAGGAGGTTGAATTCATGTCTATATCTTCTTCTTCTTTCTCGTTGTAAAGGATTGGACTCAGTTGGATGCTCAGACTTTGATTGTACACCACTTTGTAGTAGTTTAGTAGGAGATTAATAAGAATTGTAGCTATTTTTATGGGATCCATGTAGTATGGAGTTTTAGTACAGTTTCTTCTTTTGTGATCATCTGTCAATGTGTTTTGTATACTTCGTTAATCATTTCATTAATTCTAAGTTAATGCTTTCATGTTGATAGGTAGAATTCATTGCATCAGTGCTCTGCTTTGGGAAAACATTCACCATTTCATGTTTTCTGTAGTCTAGGAAGGATCCGTGGTTTTCACATGCTCTTCTTAGCTTCTCACCAGTCTAAAACATCTCACCCCATCAAGCCCTAGAGTGCTAAACCTTATGCCGACCTTGCCCCATTGAACACCCTGCAATTCTAACCTAATTCCCTAGCCCTAAACTGTCCAACTCCTCCTGAACCAGCAAAACCCTTTCAAAATCCAAATCAAAACTTTGTGCTACTATCCCTAGCCTAAAATCCTTTTCCTAATCCAGTCATCTTGGCTGAGATCCTTACGGAGAGAGCCCTCTCTCGGCCTAGTAGGGCTAGCTACTTGGCTAATCGTGGTTTGTGGTTACCTTGACATTGCCTTCCTTCAGCCTGAGGTTCAATCCAAGTGATAAAATAGTGGCGACCATACTGGGGAATGAAAGACTAATCACCCCGGTGATATTTTTCACTTGAATTCTTAAGCTTATGGATGATGAGTTTTAGAAATTACTAGGCTAAGTTGGAAAGTTGTAAAGCAATATATAAAAATTTCAAATTTGAGCACACTGGCTTCGAGAAAGTACACTAGAGCCAATCCAGATCCAAACCCTACCCCCGTAGTGGATAATCCCAATTTGATTTCAAGAAGATTCAAGAAACAAGAAAGTTCAGTCAGTCCCACACCTTCAATAAAAGTAGATTCATGCCCTGATGAGTGGTTGTTTCTAGAAGACCTCCCATTTGATCTGTCATTTGACCTTTCCCTATTTAGAACCAAGTCTGAAAGTGCACTTGATGACATAGTTCTATATCCAGAGTTTATTGCAGATCTAAAAGTCCGAAAGGAAAATTGGTTAATTGATGAGTATATTCTAAATTCCCCTCAATCATCCATCACTATTGTTAAGATACCTGAGCTTTCTGAACCGATGTCCACTACCCTTAGTTCATCATTATTCCCTTAAACCTTTGAAGTCCATCCCCCACCTCCATTTATACCTTCACTTCCCTATCAACCTATCATTCTCCATCAATCACCTATTACTCCGAGTTCTCCATCAACTACTGCATCAACTCCTAGTAGCCCAATCCTTGCTTTAAATCCACCACCTCCACCTAGAGTTATGGCTACCCGGTATGCACCCCTTGTTTTACCTCAGAATCTTGGTGCCATGCCCGCTGATTATCAAACCAAGATACCTTTCTCTAATGCCACTCAAACCATTACATCTCAGCAACATGTTGATAAAATGAATGATTTCTTTGACCTACATGAAGTAGAGATTGAAGATGTGACGATGAGAATGTTTGTACAAAACTTTGGAGGTGAAGTTTGAAAATGGTTCAGAGCTTTACCCATGGCTTCTATCACCACTTTACCAATCCTCCATAGGAAATTCCTGGATCGGTGGGAGGTGAAGAAGAATCCACTTCAGATTTTTTCCGAGTATGAGAGCATCAAAACAAATGTCGGTGAAAGTGTGCAAGACTATTGTGTGAGGTTTAATGCAGTATACAATGCTATTCCTATCAACATTAAACCACCAGAGGTATTGGCTTTGCTCAAGTTTCCAGACAGTTTAGATGCTGATATGGCATATCAGTTATGGGAACGTGATCCTACCACACTAGAAGACATGAAAAAGAATGTTCTGAGTGTAGAAGCAAACTTGCTAGCCAAAAGAGCAAGAATGAGATCTGAGAAAAGAGTGACCATGAAGGAAGAAGCATCTACTTCAGATGTAAAGATGGATACATTGATTCGAATAGTGGGGGGATGGTTGACTGGTTAACCATCATAGATAGACCTAAACCACCAATATGGAATCCAAATTTTAAAGGATAGCAGCAACCCCAATTCCGAACCAACCAGAGAGAACAAAAGGCACCAAAGCAACCAGCACAACAACAACAGATCAGAACTCCCTTACAGCAGAATTATGTTCAAGGAATGGAAGAAGAAGATGACGATGATCCACTAAATGAAACAAATTGCTTTTTCACTGCTGATGGTATGCCTATATTTCTGACCAAAGATGAAGAATACGCCAAAGTTCCAGACATTCAAAGGGATGAGGATTACATCTTAGCAAATGATGTGGTTTTGGAGGCTGAATTTGATGATTATCAGTGTGGTTATATGAATTCTTTGACTGCACAATAGAGACAATACTCTATATGGAGCAAAGATGTACCGGTCAATCCCATTCAGAAAATAAAGGATATTCAATCCAAGAATGCTTCCTCAAACACTTAGAAGAAAAGAAAAGAGATTGCTGATCTGAATCCCAACAAGGTACCATCAACAAGTATCACTGCAAACGATAAGAACAATCAACAAAAAGATAGTGCAGTGAAAGAGCAAGCAGATAAGAAGGACATTGGTGTCAAAGAGGTAGAAAAAGTTTCATCCTTTAATTTAGAAAGTGAAATTGCTAAATTAAAAGTGTCCATTCCTTTGACTGAGCTTGTTAAGAATAGCAATTATAAACACCATGTATCTAGAATAATGCAAATAGATCCATTGTCAAACATGGTGAATATCAAGGATGATCATCTTGAACTCATTTTTGGCCCATCCATAGAAGGTCATCTTGAAGATAGTGAAGTCCCTCCCTTTTATCTGAGTCTTAGACTACATGAGTACATTCTCCATAATGCTATGTTAGATTCCAGAGCTTCCCACAATTTGATGCCTAAAGCCATTATGGAAAAGTTGGGCCTGGATATCACTCGGAAATACCATGATTTGTACTCCTTTGACTCTGGTAGAGTTCGTTGCATTAGTCTTATCAAAGATTTAGTGGTTTCTTTAGATTAAATCCCAGCCAAAAATGTCTTAATGGATGTGGTAGTTGCTGATATACCACCTCGATTTGGTATGTTCTTATCTAGATCGTGGGGTGCTAAACTTAAAGTCACTTTACAGCTTGACTTCTCTTATGCTACCATCCCTATTTTTGGTCAATTAAGGAAGTTGTATTGGGAAAAGAAAATGAAGTATATGATCACTAGTAAAGAGAAGCCTATGAATCATCTGATAAATGTTGTACATACTGATTTAGAGTACTTTGTTTTGTACCCTTCTAGTGGATTGAATGATGTAGATATTCAGCTTGTAGAAGTAGATGTTGTACTAGAAATTTATGAGAATTTTAGAGTAGTTCTTAATCAAGAAAAATAAAAAATAGCAGCTTCTTCTAAGTGGCCTACACAGCAGCAAAAGGTCAGTGAAGAGCAGAAAAATGAAGTAATCAACAAAGGTAAGGTTTAGAAAGAAACAAAATTTCAGCATTTAGAAGATGAAGCCGGCCTTTGGAGCATGGACTTTGATGGTGCTATGGGTAAGGACGGTGCTGGTATTGGAATTTAGATTCGAAGCCCTGCTTTCCAGCCTGCCAAAGTCCCAAGTAATGTTAGAGTATGTTCCTACAAGTTAGCTTTTGATTGCTCTAATAATGAAGCAAAGTATGAGGCTTTGATTACAGGTCTTAAAATTTTGAAGAAGATCGATACGAAAAGGATTTCTGTTTATGGTGATTCAGAGCTAGTGATTAAACAAGTAAAAGGAGAATATCAAGAAAAGCATCCGTAGATGAGAGCCTATAGAAATGCAGTTCTGGATATTTTGAGGATGTTTCCAGAATATACCTTGACAGTAGTACCCCGGACTCAAAACATCATTGCAGATTCACTCGCCACTGCGACCAACAATTTGAAGATTCCAATGAATTCTAGCAACA
This sequence comes from Pinus tabuliformis, assembly GCA_031772625.1. NCBI lineage: Eukaryota > Viridiplantae > Streptophyta > Pinopsida > Pinales > Pinaceae > Pinus > Pinus tabuliformis. The sequence goes on from CM062818.1 coordinate 130,630,410, forward strand.
AATTTGAAATTCATGTCAAACATAGGCCTGCTATTCCTGATAATTTGAGGTATTGGCAAGTGTTTTGGGATGATAATGAAATTAATGCCTTTTTGCAGAATGAAGGAAAGTTTAAGAATGCTTCTATTGATGATGTTGGTGATTTCGATGAAAAAGAGATTGAGGTAAATCAGATGGAGGTTTTATAGCTGAAGGATAATATTATTCCTAGAGGTCTCATACCTTTAGAGGAGCTTTTTTATCAGGATGATGTGGCAAGAAAACCGAGCTTGGTTCCTACAGACAAAGGAGTTGAAGATGTAAATCTTCAAACAGCTGACAAGCCCAAGCTTGTAAAGTTATCAAAGACATTGTATCCCAAACTAAAGGCTAAGTATGTTAGAATACTTTCTAAATTTTCTGATGTTTTTGCTTGGGATTTTTCGTATTTGAAAGTGTATGACAAGGATATCATTCAGCATACTATTCCTATCAATCCGGCTCAAAAACCTTTTAGACAGAAGTTGAGAAGAATCAATCCAAAGCTGCTGCCATCCATTGAGAAAGAGGTAAATAGATTGTTTAAAGCTGGCATCATTGTTCCAATTAGATTTTCTGATTGGATTTGAAATTTGGTCCCGGTACGAAAGAAGACAGGAGAAATAAGGTTGTGCATAGATTTCTGGAACCTCAACAAGGTGTCCTTAAAGGATAATTACCCTCTTCTTGAGATTGACCATATTCTGCGAAGAGTAGTTGGCGCATCACGGATGTCACTACTAGATGGTTACTCAGGTTATAATAAGATCTTGGTGCATGGAAAAGACCAAGACAAAATTGCCTTCACAACACCTTGGGGAACTTTTCAGTATGCCAAAATGCCATTTGGGTTGAAGAATGTCGAAGCCACTTTTCAGCAGGCGATGGACATAGCTTTTGCTAATGAGAAGGATGTTTTCTTGGTAGTTTATTTAGATGATTTGACGATATTTTTTGGTTCTGATGATGAACATTTTCACCACTTAAGGATTGCCTTTTAGAAATGTAGGAAGTTCAAGATTTCTTTAAACTTGAAGAAGAGTCATTTTTCCATGGACGAGGGTAAGCTCCTTGGTCATATAATTTCTAAAGATGGTATTTGCATTGATCCTTCAAGGGTGGAGGCAATCCAGCATAAAGACTTTCCACCCACCAAAAAGGAGATTCATGCTTTCAATGGTAAGATGAATTTCTTATGCAGATTTATACCAAATTTGGCTGAGCATTTGCGTGAAATAACTAATATGTTGAAAAAGGAAAGCACCGGGAAATGGACCGAGGATGCCATGAAACCATTCAACTTGGTAAATTTTTCTTTGGCCACAGCCCCAGTCTTGATTAGTCCTGATTATACTCATGATTTTATTATATTTTCATTTGCATCCGAGCACACCATGGCTACGGTATTGATGCAAAAGAGGGATCAAGTGGAGCAACACATTGTTGTTTTCATTATGACTATTCGATATGCTGCCTTGTGGTACAATATCATTGAGAAACAAGCATTATCTCTTATAAAAGCATTGAAGGATTTCAGAGTATACATTCTGCATTCACATACTATAGCCTATGTTCCTAATGTAGCAGTCAAGGATGTTGTCATGCAAACTGATCCGGAGGGAAGAAGAGGTAAGTGGATAGCAGCAATGTTGGAGTATGATCTTGAGATTAAACCTACCAAACTGATCAAAGGACAAGGCTTGGAAAAACTGATGGCTGAATCAAATCTGCATACTCTAGACATAAATCTGATTGCAGCAATGTTGGAGGAAGAAGATGGTGGCTCACTCACTCAAGTATCAGAAATGTTTCTCAAATCACCTTGGTATTCTGATATAGTTTATGTTCTTCAGCAAGAGGAAGAGCTAAGAATTTTTCTCTGTTGGGTAAGCCAGTTTGGCACCCAGTTGTACTGAAGAATTGCTGAATGATAAAAATCCTCCTCTGCTGCACTGGTTTTCACGCGTTTGGTTTTTCTAGGGACAATTGTCCAAAATATCTATGTTGGTGTGTCTGGTTCTTGTGCATGTATTTGTTTCTATATTATGTTGTGATATCTGCATCAGAATTTATTTTAATGTTTACTGAAGGGTTTTCGTAAATAACTTATTTTGAAATAAGTAGGTAAAATAAATCAGTTGATGCAGTGATAGAATTTTCACATGGTATTAGAGAAAGTAATGAGAGATAGGAAGGGAAAATCAATTATGGGTCAAGACCATGATGCAGAGGCATCTACTTCAGGAGACTCGCACAAATTTTTTGAAAATTTTACGAGAGACAGTAATTTCGATTTCTCTATGTTAGCTTCCAAGCTGGAAGGAGAAGTGGCTTGTGTGACCAGCTCTGCATCATCATAGGTATGGTATATAGATAGTGGCACCTCTTGGCATATGACGAGAATCAGGGAATGTTTCACAGATTATTAGGAGGAAAGGATGAATTTTCATATCGCCATGGGGAATAAGGAAAAGTGTACTCCAGTAGGGAAGGGTACCATATTTTTTCAAGCAGAAACGGGAGAGCGGTTCCATGCTACCAATGTGCTGCATGTACCAAGATTGGGGATGAACTTACTTTCCATGTTACAACTTCAAGGAAAAAGCTATGAAATTTTCTTCATCAAGGATAAAGTATATGTCAAACACCCGATATGGAAAAAGAAATTGTAGATCAGGATCAGAAGTAACAGGTTGTACAAACTACAACTAAAAACACCAACGGAACTAATAGACAGTCATGGAGACAAGGATTTGAACAAAATATGGCACAGAAGAATGGGACATTTGCACCATGGGGCTTTGAGAATTATGAGGAACACTGTAACAGGAGTTATGGATCTTAGTACAGAATGAGATGATGTATGAAGAGGATGTTCTCTAGGAAAGTATGCCAAAGAAACATTTCCTAGAAGTAAAAACAGGGTAAAGAGTGTACTAGGATTGATACACTCAGATATCTAGAGACCCATGTCCACTATTGCTCTTAGTGCTGTTGAGTACTTCGTCACCTTCATTGATGACCACTCAAGGAAAACTTGGATTTATGTTTGGAAAACAAAGAACGAGGTTTTATATTGATTCAAAGAGTTCAAGGCTGGTGGGCTCCAGTATTGTAGCAATAATGCTACAACTCCTGGAGCTTCCTTCTCTAATTTTATCAACCCGATAGTTCGTAACAAACTTGGAAGCGACGGTGTTGTATGAACAAGTACTAGCTCTTGTCGCAGTTGTCACTTGGTCAGTTGGCACAAGTCCGCTAGGGCTCAAGCCAACTTCTATGAGTTCTCAGAAGAAGCTTTTTAACCGATGAATGAAAGCTATCTCAAAGGGAATTAACCTACTGCAGGAAGAAACTGAAAGCCAACAAGAAATGAAAACCCTAGCAAACCCTAATTCTACCAGCTAGTCCTACTGATGCAAAGGTGGGAATGCAAAATACTGGAAGAGGTGCCATTACTTCTAGGAAGGTGAGGTGCATGTGTCTAGACTACTTTGATCTAAAGAAAACATGTTTTTGTATTTTTGTTCAAGTTGTTGGAATTATTATGTGTGTGCTTCTAACTGGGTCTTGACTGTGCAGGGATAGATCAAGGAGGGGAATGCTTGGAAAAGGTCAGGAAGGCTCAGAGAGGGTCTAAGGGATCCCTAGAATCCTTTAAGAGAAGTTCATAAAGTTCAGAGGCTTGTCAACCATGTTTACAAGCTTCTACAGGAAGTCTGCAGGGGTTCTACAGGATGTTCAGAATTTCTACAGGAAGTCTACTAATTTCTACAGGATGTTCTGCAATAGGATTTTTGGGTGATGGATGAGTGGAAGAGGCTATGTGGATGGACAGGGAGGTAGGAGGGGAGCTTGTGATGGCTTATGGACAGAGAGATGAGATGGAGAGGGGGTGTGCAAAGCTGGTTGGTCTAGAGGAGGTTAGAGGAAATGGAAGGTCGAAAAGGTAGAATCACGTGGGTGATAGAAGAGTTTAGGAGGTAAGTGGTCTACTGAGGGAAGAGTGGATGGCCTAGGAACGGTTTAGAAGGATACGGGAGTGAGAGAGTGATACTACACAGTGTAAATGAAACAAATCAACTGTGTCTTGCACAAAACCGAGATTTCATCAACCTATTCTAACTGTTTTTATAAAACCACAGAACAGCAACGTGATTTTGTAAGGAAACTCTTGCATGGTACTGAAACAAAGATTCATTCCACAAGATCTGAATGCATGGATGCTGCTACAACCGAGAACATTGCATTAAAGCTTGTATGAACATGTAAAACTGTGTTTTTGGTGGGTGGCACGGGCTGCAATCCCAATCTCTAAACAGAGGTGGAAGTGAGTGTGCAATCAACCCTTTTTTGGAGCTCTGATTAACTCTAATCTCCTTACTCTAATCTAAACTACTGAAAGCAACTTTGTTCATAAAACTAACCTACTCAATCACATCAAGAAATTCAACTCAGCAAACTGTGTTTCCAAATGCATGTGAAGGAAAAGAAACACAATGCTGAAAGGAAAGTAACAATACAAAGAAAGGAGGTCTATTGCTCTCCGGTTGGGCCCAACCCCGAGAGCTATAGCTCCTCTAAAAACTCAGAATTGAACGCAAATCTGCCTGCCTTTTATTAAAAGATAATAGTCATAAGTCTAATAACATGCCAAAAATGGCTTACAAAGAGAAAAACAGAGCTATCTGCTCGTAGTCCAGAATAAACAACAAAGGTTCAAAAGTTCCCATCGAAGGCTACAGCCTCATCATTTATACATTACAAGGGCCAAGCTGGCCTCCTAAATTAGTGGGGTTTGGCTGCCCAAACTAAGAGTAATATGCTATTTCCTTTCAATCCGTTTGGCCGCCTTCTAGCTCGGGGGTGGTTGGAGCTCGGAGTTGGGGTGGAGATCACGAGGAAAGCCATTCAATGCTGTGGACAGCCTTCCTACAAAACCGCAATCCCATATTGGGTGTCTCCTAGCCTTCATCTGCGTGGTTTTGCTCCATTAAATGTCAAAAGAACCTGAAATAAACATGTGTTAGCCACCTAGGAATAGTGACTGCCCTCCTTCGTACAAATAACATGAATATACTAAAAAATGATGCATAAGTGATGAAAAGTGAAGGGTTGAGCAAGGGTAAGTAGGCCAAATGAGCCCAAAATGTTACCAAATTTGGGGCTCATCATCACCCCCCAGCTAAAGTGTTTGCTCATCCTTGAGCAACTAATCCAGCTCCTCATCCTTCATTGCCTTTACTGCCACCCTCACATCCCAAGCTTTTGCAGTAGTGTCCTCCTTACTGACATGGAACCCAGCCTTTCTCTCCACCTCTTCCCACTATTCCTGCTCATATTTCTCTGTGCTGCCTTCCATCAATCCTAACAGCAGAGGTGGGCTTAGCTTGAGGCCAATCCAGCTGGCCTGGAGGTTCTGCATAGATTTCTTATAGAGGGGCACCCATACTAGAGCTTCCCTCATTCAAGTTGGCGTATGATATTCTCTGATTTTTAGACTGTGGGCCAATGTATTCCATCGGCGGGTGCAAGCTTGAATACAGTTATCTCCTAACAGTCTCTCCATATCTTCGAAATGCGCTATGGCTTGGGCTTGCTGATCCATAAGTTTCAATGAAGCTTGAGGGTCGGTGGATAGGTGTTGGTGTGCTGATATTAGTGCAGCTGGATCCCCTGGTTCTGGTCTAATTAGTAATGGCTCATTCAGCTCTCGGTTCATGACCACTTTGGCTTCTGCTGCTCTTTTCTCTTCATGGTTCAACCATGAGGCAAGTGCCATTAACTGCATATCCCCCAAGACCGTGTTGGGATCCCATGAAATTACATTAGGAAGGGCCAAATTATGGAGGTAGAACTCCGATAGTTTGGCCTTATCCTCAGATGAACTGGTATTGCATAATTCAGTGAACTGCTGCGGGTCTTGGAGCTGAGAGATACCCCTTTGCGCCAAGGTGTTGATTTGAAATTGTAGCCATTGGTCTCTCAGGTACAGGCCATAGGATTTGGCCGGTTGTCTGCATTGTATAGCATCCATGGCCCAACTGGCCATGCAGGCCAATTGTGCCTCTTTCTGTTGCAGCTGTTGTTTGAGAGCTTGCACCTCAATCTGTGCTTGCAGCTCTGTTTCCTGTAGATGCGTGGTTGGCTCCCCAAGACCGTTGTGCAGTTCCTTCTTGCCTTGCTATTCTGCTGTGGTGTCCCCGGAGGATGTGCCTGTTCCTCTCCTCAGCTCCTGTAGCTGCAGTCTAAGCCTTTCGTTTTCTTCCTGTAGGAACACCCGTTGGCAATTTGCCACATATTTAGCCATGGCTAATTCACTTCTGGCCTCCTTGAGTTGCTCCTCCAAGGGACCTATGTCCGCCACACCTTTTGATTTGGCTATTTTCATCCACGTGTGTGTACGTACTCTCTCTTCCTCCAATGCAAAGAATAGTGGCACAGTGAATTTTTGTGGTATAATTTTGCCAGCTTCCAAGAAGTTATAGTATGAGCTCAGACTTGGCTGAGGGCTAGGCTCCGGGATATGCTCTTTTTTTTCTTCTCTTGGTGGCTCTACTTCGCCCTCCCTCGGTGGTGATGAAGGTGCTTCCCCTTCCATTCTCTCTGTTTCCTTAAGCCAGGCTAAGGTTTCCTGTAGAGCATCTTCAGCATCCTGTAGCCGGGCTTTTGAAGCCAATTGGTCTAACCTTTCTTTCCAAGTGGTTGTTTTTGGGCTCCCCCTCTCATAGGTGACTGATATCTTTGAGGGGGACCTCTCCTTGGGCAAAGTAGGGGCATCCTCGATAGTGATTGGGCTGCTGGATGGAGGCTGTGGCTTGCCCGTCTTTATTCTCACACTTCTCCTAGCTTTAAAATATAGAGGGGCCTCCCTCTTTCTCTTTTCCTTGGGCTTAGGAGGTGTACTGAGGGTGGCCAGCATAACTGCTGCCTCCCTTGCAAGAACATCAGCTTTCTTTTCCCTTGGTTTTCTTTTCTCAGGGCTTCCTGTAGAAGGCCCTTTTTCAGCTGATTTCAGGCTTTCTGTAGAAGCCGTTTTCGGTTTTCCTGTAGGAACAGGTGGCACCACTTTAGTTTGCTTTGCTGAGGGTGTTTTACTTTTTGACTTGGTCGAGGCTGCTGTCGAGGTGCCTTTGCTGATGTGGACCTGCTCAGTCTTGTCCACCCTGCTTTGTAATCTCTTCTCTCGGGGTGTTAACATGGGTGCTTCCTCTTTCTCCTTGGCACCCTTTTTCTCTTGTTTCTCCTTTCTCTCTGTCTTTGGTGTTTTGGCCGTGGGTCTCTGGCCTTTTTCTTTCTTTCCTGCGGGTACTGACTCCTTCTCCTCGCTGCTGGAGGAACCAATCTCTTCAGTCAACATTTTTATATTGCCATCCTTGGTTAAATTTCGGAAGGCTTCCCATGAGAGAGGGACTTTTTATGTGTGGAGTGCATCCTCCACGAGGAGCTTAATGAGCCCGTGATGAGCTACCTGGTCTGGTGTGCCGTCCCTCAACTTGGTGGCACATTCAGTCATAGACTGCAATAGAAAGTAGGGAATGCTTAATTTGTTCTCTGCAGGTAGGTCCATCTGATGCCTTAATTCTGTGAGTAACCAAAAATGGTACCCATACACAATGCTAAACCGACCTTCGCAGGTGATGTATTTCATGATTTGGAGGCTGACTTCGCTCCAAAGTGGTAGTAAGCTAGTTCTGCGAACCCCGTTCTTATCTTCTGAGAACTGCTCCTCTGGTGGAAAGAATTCTTTCTTAGCCTGTTGGCCTAATTTCCTTTCTTCTTTGTCCCATGGTACTCCCATTGGGAGCTCGGTAACTCGGCTGATGAACTGTGGGGTGAGTCTGAGACTCAAACCCCTGAAATTGACAGTGGCTAATGTCTTTGATTTCGGCTTCAGAGCCCGCAAGAACTCCTCTGCCACCTCATCATCATACCCCTGCAATTTGTCGCAGAACGACATCCATTGAGCGCGGGTGAACAGCTCCACCACCTCAGGGTTCTCTCTTAGTTTCTTAGAGTCGGTTGGTTCCTTTCTGATGAACCCACCCGGCATGGTGAAAAACTGCTACGTTGGCTGGAGGTGGCGGATGCAACAAACTAGCCTTTTGGGACAGAGCCACGCATACAATTCACGAAACTATCTCTAGATGAGTTTTAACAGAGCTTTAATTACAAATTATATCCTGTAGGAGACTTTACATACACCCCGACGACAATTCATGCAAACGGTAGACAATACTTGCATTCCTTTATGAGTAGACTGTAGAACGTCGACTCCGCCACCCTCAAAACCAATTGCATGGGAGGCAAGGTTCAGGCTTACCTTTTTAATTTGCCACCTTTGACGTGAAGAGCCCAATTTTCCCGTGGCAGTGAGCTTCCTGTAGAAGCAGCTTTCCTGTAGAAACAACGCACGGGTTCTGGAGAACACTGCAGTGATTCTGTGCTCTCTGTGCTGCTTAACAGACGTTCGAACGGCCGAAGACTTGGAGTGTCGAGCTTCAGAGGAATCTGGATGCTCACTCGACTTTCAAACGGCGGATGATAAATGCGTGGGGTGGCAATCTAGCCGATAGATTTGAATCCAGTGGAATCCGTGGCGTGGGGGTGAGCTGTCCCTGCCGGACCGTTGGACGACGTCACTCAATCATTCTTCTACAAGTTCCCTTACTGCCGCATCATTCCTCGCAGATCCGCTGCCGTCATTTCTGTTAAAATGCGCTTCTCCCCGACTGGATGGCTCTCACGTGTCCACTACCCGTTCCTTTTGCCACGACCACCTTTTACACATCCGACTAGACCATCTGACTGGTCGACGTGGCCAGTTGAATGGCCATACGACCGCTCAACCCATTCACTTCACACTTTGCAAACATTTCAAAGTAACATCCATGTAATTCGACGAAAGAAAGGGTGAGGCACTTACCTGTGCGGCCGCGACATGATTTTTCAAGCTCTTGGATGACGATGACTCAATTTGCTTGCTGCTACTTAATTGCACAGGTCCGGAGGTTCCTCTGCGCAGGCTGCTGACGATGAAGCTTATGATTCGGCTGCATGTGCCCGCGTTATCATTTCATGTTGCAGGCGATTGAATGGTGTACACTCTAGTTGGCTTAACTGCTACGGGACTCCTGCAGGATGTCCTGTAGCAGTTTTTCCTCCTCGGGTGCATGCTGAATGATGAAGACAGTGGCACCACGATCACACTCACAGGGCCCTTGGATAGCTGTGATGGGTATTGCATGGCATCTCAGCATCTTTTTCCATTTAAAAATCGCTTCCTCTTGATAACTCAATGATTTGTTTTGATTGTGCAGGTACTTTTATTGCATGTCAACTGGGGTGGTAGCAGAAGGTGACAGCAGTGTGTGATGGAGGAAATAGTAGCTTGCATGCCTCCATGTCGAACCTTGGTCATTAGATCTCCTCACACAATGAATTCTAGGTCGTCCCGAACTTCTACAGGAAGTTTCCTGTAGAAATACAGAACTTCCTGTAGTAAGTCTGCACCTTCCTGTAGAAGACTAAGCTGTGATGAAATCGTGCCCATACCTTGGAGAAGATGAGTGTTTTTGGAGGAAGTGCTGGTGAGGTCTCCTGGTAGCATGATAAGGATCCTTGACTATGAGTTGAGAGACCTCCTCTCCTTCATAGAACACCTGCAACCTGCATGCATTGCCACATTAGAAACTTGCTGTCCCTGTCTTTTTTGCTTATTGTTTTTTTCTTTTTTCTTTTCTCTTTTTTTTTTGAAAGATAGCAGGGGTGCCTCAATGAGGTTTTCACTCCTACCACCTACCTTAAGCGCCTCAGAGAGGTTTTCACTCAAGGATCTTTTTCAAATCTTGTTTTTTTTTTTGAAAGACAATAGGGGCGCCTCAATGAGGTTTTCACCCCTACCACCTGCCTTGGGAGCCTCAGAAAGGTTTTCACCCAAGGATCTTTATTTATTTATTTATTTATTTATTTTATTTTATTTTTTATAAATCTTTCAGGGTATGCCCAAAGCAGAGGCAGAACCCTTCTCTATGACCAACACTGATTTCTCCACAATTTTGATGAACTCTTGTCTTGAGAGAGGTTTCCTGTAGATCTTCAGTCGATGCCCATTGACAAGCATGGGGATGGACTCCTCATCAATGGTCCGAATAAGAACAGATCCATTTTCATGACATTTTTCCACTGTATATGGTCCCAGCCATCTGGTTCTCAGCTTCCCCTTGAAATCTTCATGCCTGGAATCATACAACAGCGCCCAATCTCCTGGCTGGAATTGCTTGTCATTGAGGTGTTGGTCATGCCACACCTTTCTCTGAAGTTGAACCACTTCTGAGTGAAGGAGGGCCTGCATTCGGTGCTCGTCCAGTCCATTCAGCTGCAATAACCTTTCTTGTTGGGCATGGCTGAGATCTAGGTCCAGCTGAGCTGCCAACTTCAAAGTGTTGTATTCAAATTCAATTGACAGCAAAGCTCTCTTCCCATAGACCAGCTCATAAGGTGTGAAGCCGGTTGTGGTCTTCCAAGTGGTGTTGTAAGCCCATGTGGCCTTAACCAGGCGATCTGCCCAATCTTTCCTACTGCTGCTCACTACCTTGGTCAAAATCCCTTCCAATGCTCTATTGGTGACTTCCATTTGCCCATTTGCCTGAGGATGATAGGGGGTGGAAGTCCTATGCTTGATTTTGTGATGAGCTATTAGGTCTTCAATTAGGTTGGATGTGAACTGGCTTCCTTGATCGGTGACTAGCTCTCTTGGGTAGCCAAATTTGTAGAAGATGTTTTCTCTTAAGAACTCAGCCACCTTTTCTTCTGTTGCTGCTTTGATTGCCTTAGTTTCTGCCCACTTTGTCAGGTAATCAGTGCACACAATGATGTAAGACCTTTTCCTCGAAGGAGGGTTGATTGGACCCACAAAGTCCATACCCCACTTCTCAAATGGCTCAAGAGTCACTTGAGGTTGGAGAGGAATCTCATCCCTTTGAGTCGGTTTCCCCATTCTTTGGCATCGGTCACATTGGCTGATATACCTTTTGACATCTTGATGAAGTGTGGGCCAATAGTAGCCTGCCTGCAGGATTTTGAAGGCAGTTCTCTTTGCTGCAAAATGTCCTCCACAAGGCCCATCATGACAGGTGAAGAGGATATCAAAGACTTCCTCCTCCCTTACACAACGCCTTAAGATCTGATCAGGGCCAAGCTTGAACAGGTTGCCCCCGATCCAAGTGAATGAGGCACTTTTTCTGATGATTCTGCTCTTCTCTCTTGAGGATAGGTGCGGAGGGAACTGTGCTGAAACAAGGTAGTTTGCTATATCAGCAAACCATGGAGAGAGTACTGAAATAGTAAACAGATGTTCATCGGGCATCTTGTCATCCACTGTTCCATCCTCATCTGCAGATAAATCTAATCTAGATAAAAAGTCAGCAACAACATTTTCTTTACCTGGTTTGTCAACGATAGTTAAATCAAATTGCTACAACAAAAAGTAACCATCTAATAATACAAGCATTCACATCTGGTTTATTCATTAAATATCTAATTGCAGCATGATCAGTATGTACAAATGTTTGATAGCCAGTGATATAATGTCGGAACTTGTTCAGTGCATGGACCACAGCCAAGAATTCTTTCTCGGTTACAGTGTAATTCAGTTCTGCTTTGGATAAGTTTTTGCTGACAAAGTAAATGGCATACGGAAGTTTTTGTTCAACTTGTCCTAAGGCTGCCCCTATGGTTTTGTTCAAGGCATCAGTGTGGATGTGGAAAGGTAGGGCCCAGTTTGGACCTCTCAAGATTGGGGCAGACACCAACTTGTCCTTTAATTCATTCAAAGCCCTCTGACAATCGTCAGTCCATTTAAACTCCACATCTTTTGCCAACAAGCCAAACAATGGTGAGGCTAGCTTGCTGAAGTCTTTAATGAATCTCCTGTAATACCCTGCTAATCCTAAGAAACTCTGAACATCCCTTACCTTTTGGGGAGGTGGAACCCTCTTGATGAGAGCAATTTTATTAGGATCCACCTGTAACCCCTGGCAAGAAATGCTATGGCCTAGCACGGTCCCTTCAGTCATCAAGAATTCACATTTTTCAGGACTAAGGGACAGGTTCATCTCAATGCATTTGGTTAGGACTTTTCCCAAATTGGACAATGCTTCCTGGAAGTTGGACCCATAAGGAGTGAAGTCATCCATATAGATTTCCACCGCATCATGGACCAGCTCAGAAAAGATGCTCAAGATGGCTCTCTGGACGGTAGCAGGAGCATTGCATAGCCCAAAGGGAAGAACTCGGTACGCAAAGGTACCCCAAGGACAAGTGAAGGTGGTCTTATCTTGGTCTTCCGGGCTGATTTGGATTTGGTTGTACCCGCTAAACCCATCCAGGAAAGAGAAAAACTTATTTCCTGCCAATCCATACAACACTTGATCTATGAAAAGTAGAGGGAAATGGTCTTTCTTGGTAGCTTTGTTCAGTTCTCGGTAGTCCACACAGATTCTCCACTTCCCATTTTTCTTGGGAACCAACACCACAGGGGACACCCATTCGCTATCTGAGATGGGGTAAATGAATCCCGCATCCAACCGTTTTTGCAATTCTTCCTTGACAATGTCCTTAAGGGTTGGATTCATCCTCCTCTGGGGTTGCCTAACCGGTTTACAATCCTCTTTGATGTAGATGTGATGGGTACAAACCGAAGGATGGACTCCTTTCATCTCCTTATAGCTCCAAGCAAAGGCATCTAGATGACTGGCCAACAGACTACACAGCTCCTTTTCCTGAGAAGGAGATAGGGAGGAGCTGATCTTTAATGTCCTCTCAGGGCCGAACTCCACATTCTTGACTCTGGGAGTGACAGGGTTGGTTGCACAAAGGTCCACTAAGGTGCTGGCTTGGGCATCCTCCAGCAATTCTTCTAAGGTCAGTGCACTGGGAGGTGGATTCTGGATCAAGGTCTCAATCAAATCATCCTCGGTTGGGGGGTCTCCCCTAGTGGTGTCTAGGGTGCACAAAGGTGCTGAGTACACCTCATCTTCTTCTCCTTCCTCCAACCAAAGTGGTAAGTCATGCTCTAATGAGGGTTGGGCAGGAGGGTATAGGACTAGCTGCTTGGACATAGGACCATTTTTGATGGTCATGTTTCCTGCACGGCAGCTTATGTAAGCATCTGCAGTGGCTAACCAAGGCCTTCCCAAAATAAGAGGATATCCAGTGAGCTTTGCCTTTGGTTGCAATACCAAGAAATCTGCAGGGTATTCCCAAGAGTCAACAAAGACCAAGACATCCTCCACAATCCCTTCGGGAGTCACGGTGGAGCGATTTGTTAATTGTACGACTATCGAGGTCTTCCTCAAGGAACCCTGAAGGTTGAGTTTGAGCATGGTATCCCTGGTCATCACATTAATGGTAGCCCCCAGATCAATCAAGGTGTGAGGTATGATGGTGCCATTGATGTGGACATCTACTACAGGACTCCCAGGGTCTAGATACTTTGGGCAGATGACTTGTCCCAACATGAGGTCAGACAGTTGTCCTATGACATTGATGGTTGAAGCATCCATCTTTTGCCTGCCTGGGTGTCTGAAACACTTTTCCTTAACCAGTTTGTTGTATATTGGCACATCCTTGATGGCTTGGAGAAGTGGTATTTTCACACACAACTGCTTGAGCTCTCCCAGAAGCTCATCCTCCTCTGGGTTGGGTTTTGTGGTGGCTGTTAGTCTCTCAAGAAAGGGTGGAATAGCCTTTGGTTCACTTTCCTGTTTGTCTTCCTCGTCCTCTGGGGGAGGAGGTTGGCGATCCGGAAGAGTCTTTCCAGATCGCAGATTGATCTCCTGGATCTCCACAGCATAGGTAGGGCATGATGTTTCCCCAGTGTATACCTATTGGGCCTGTCTGTTGTTGGGGTTCGGGTTCGGTTGAGCAGGCATTTGAGGTTGCCTTGGAGGAGCAGGAGGTAATGGTTGAGGTTGAACTGGTGGTGGAGGCAAAATGGCGGGGGAAATGTTGTACTGGGGCCTCCACCCCGACTGAGGTGCATTCCATTGAGGCTGTGGCTGGGCATGTGAGTGATACGAATGAGTAGTGGGTTGAATATGGTACTGAGGTGGGTAAGACCATGGAGGAGGCACAGACCAGGAAGGATGAGCAAGGGGACCCCAGGAAGGCATAGGAGTAGATTGGTTGGGGCTGTAATAAGCTTGGGGTGCCCCTTGCATCCCCTACTGGTAAGGTCTAGGTCCTTGTGGCCTCCTTTGGTTGAGGAAATAGAGAGGTTCGGTGGGGGCTTCTATCCCTTGATACATGGCTTTAAGCCTAGGTAAGGTTGGACATTGGTTTGTGGGATGGTCCTCCTCACAAACGAAACATACTTCAATCGAATGTAATGGGCATTCGTTCTTAGGGTGTCTCCTTGTACACCTAAGGCAAAAGATAGCCAAGGCCCTCTCAGCTTCTTCCTTCTTCTGCTGGATCCTGAATGTATCAAGTTGCATGGCAATGGTCTGTCTCACCTCACTTTTGAGATCCTCTAATTGATTTGCAAACTCATGTTTGGAGAAAGGAATACCAGCTGAGAGGAGGTTTCCTCTACCTCGTTTCCAGGCTGCCCTAGAGTGGTTTCTAAACACAGTCTTTATGTCCTCATAAGGTAGTTGGTAAATATCTCCTCCAGCTAACATGTGAAGGGTATCTAAGAGGTCTTCAGGGACTCCTCGGAGCAGGACCAACTTGAGGGATTCAGGGTCAAGTGTGCACCTGGCCCATTTATAGCTAAGTTGGAACCTTTCCTCATAATCCTCTAAGGACTCACCATTTCCCATGGTCATCCAGAAGATTTCTCCCTTGGTTTCCTTGGACCTACAGTAGTCCCGGTACTTGTTATTGAAAGCTTGCTGCATCTGAGCCCAAGTGGTGATATTGTTCCCAGGTAAGCCCATGAACCAGCGTAATGCTGCATCCTTAAGGGTTGAGGGGAAGAGTTTCAACTTTTGCTCATCTTCAGTATAGTCATAGGTTCGACAAAGGACATCAAACTCAAACAGGAAGGTATCAGGATCTTCAGTAGTTAGTCCATGGAAGTGAGGTAAAGCGGAGGGGCTAATGTTCTTCATTTTCATGTCTCCATTGGTCTCTCGGATGGGGAAGGCACCTTCTATTCTCTCATCTTCTCCTCTATTGTCAACCATAGCTTCAGATGGAATGGTCTCTAATTCTTCTTCTGCTATAGGATCTTCGTATATCTCAGGAGGTTCACCTATAGGTTCTTCTGGATCACTGTCACCGAAGAAGAGAGAAGGGTGACTCAGTGATGTAGTGGGGGTGTTGGGTAAGAATTTGCCTGTTTTATCTCGATTCCTACGAGGCATGAAATGGAAAGACTTTTGATTGCTTTTTTTTTTTTTTTTCTCTCTGGTACCTGCAAAAACTGAAACAGATTGATCTACAACTAACTATCTTGCTGAAATGAAAATGCAGAATTGAAATGAAAGCAGGAAAGAACTAATCTACTTTGCTCAAATGAAATTGCAGGAATGGAAATGCTAGTCTACGCTTGCAGAATTGAAATGCTAATCTATGCTTGCAAAAATGAAATTTCGGAATTGAAATGTTAATCTATGAAAGTAGGAAATGTCTATGCTACTTTTGCAGAATGAAAATGAAATAAACTACTTGGCAGAAGGCGAGAGTAGGAAAATAGAGGAAAAGCAACAATTACTAATACTCTGACGCTTCCCCGGCAACGACGCCAAAAAGATGGTGGGCTCCAGTATTGTAGCAATAATGCTACAACTCCTGGAGCTTCCTTCTCTAATTTTATCAACCCGGTACTTCGTAACAAACTTGGAAGCGACGGTGCTGTATGCACAAGTACTAGCTCTTGTCGCAGCTGTCACTTGGTCAGCTGGCACAAGTCCGCTAGGGCTCAAACCAACTTCTATGAGTTCTCAGAAGAAGCTTTTTAACCGCTGAATGAAAGCTATCTCAGAGGGAATTATCCTACTGCAGGAAGAAACTGAAAGCCAACAAGAAATGAAAACCCTAGCAAACCCTAATTCTACCAGCTAGTCCTACTGATGCAAAGGTGGGAATGCAAAATACTGGAAGAGGTGCCATTACTTCTAGGAAGGTGAGATGCATGTGTCTAGACTACTTTGATCTAAAGAAAACATGTTTTTGTATTTTTGCTCAAGTTGTTGGAATTATTACGTGTGTGCTTCTAACTGGGTCTTGACTGTGCAGGGATAGATCAAGGAGGGGAATGCTTGGAAAAGGCCAGGAAGGCTCAGAGAGGGTCTAAGGGATCCCTAGCATCCTTTCAGAGAAGTTCATAAAGTTCAAAGGCTTGGAAACCATGTTTACAAGCTTCTACAGGAAGTCTGCAGGGGTTCTACAGGATGTTCAGAATTTCTACAGGAAGTCTGCTAATTTCTACAGGATGTTCTGCAATAGGATTTTTGGGTGATGGATGAGTGGAAGAGGCTATGTGGATGGACAGGGAGGTAGGAGGGGAGCTTGTGATGGCTTATGGACAGAGAGATGAGATGGAGAGGGGGTGTGCAAAGCTGGTTGGTCTAGAGGAGGTTAGAGGAAATGGAAGGTCGAAAAGGTAGAATCACGTGGGTGATAGAAGAGTTTAGGAGGTAAGTGGTCTACTGAGGGAAGAGTGGATGGCCTAGGCACGGTTTAGAAGGATACGGGAGTGAGAGAGTGATACTGCACAGTGTAAATGAAACAAGTCATCCGTGTCTTGCACAAAACCGAGATTTCATCAACCTATTCTAACTGTTTTTATAAAACCACAGAACAGCAATGTGATTTTGTAAGGAAACTCTTGCATGGTACTGAAACAAAGATTCATTCCACAAGATCTGAATGCATGGATGCTGCTACAACCGAGAACATTGCATTAAAGCTTGTATGAACATGTAAAACTGTGTTTTTGGTGGGTGGCACGGGCTGCAATCCCAATCTCTAAACAGAGGTGGAAGTGAGTGTGCAATCAACCCTTTTTTGGACCTCTGATTAACTCTAATCTCCTTACTCTAATCTAAACTACTAAAAGCAACTTTGTTCATAAAACTAACCTACTCAATCACATCAAGAAATTCTACTCAGCAAACTGTGTTTCCAAATGCATGTGAAGGAAAAGAAATACAATGCTGAAAGGAAAGTAACAATACAAAGAAAGGAGGTCTATTGCTCTCAGGTTGGGCCCAACCCCGAGAGCTATAGCTCCTCTAAGAACTCAGAATTGAACGCAAATCTGCCTGCCTTTCATTAAAAGATAATAGTCATAAGTCTAATAACATGCCAAAAATGGCTTACAAAGAGCAAAACAGAGCTATCAGCTCGTAGTCCAGAATAAACAACAAAGGTTCAAAAGTTCCCATCGAAGGCTACAGCCTCATCATTTATACATTACAAGGGCCAAGCTGGCCTCCTAAATTAGTGGGGTTTGGCTGCCCAAACTAAGAGTAATCTGTTGTTTCCTTTCAATCCGTTTGGCTGCCTTCTAGCTCGGTGGTGGTTGGAGCTCGGAGTTGGGGTGGAGATCACGAGGAAAGCCATTCAATGCTGTGGACAGCCTTCCTACAAAACCGCAATCCCATCTTGGGTGTCTCCTAGCCTTCATCTGCGTGGTTTTGCTCCATTAAATGTCAAAAAAACCTGAAATAAACATGTGTTAGCCACCTAGGAATAGTGACTGCCCTCCTTCGTACAAATAACATGAATATACTAAAAAATGATGCATAAGTGATGAAAAGTGAAGGGTTGAGCAAGGGTAAGTAGGCCAAATGAGCCCAAAATGTTACCAAATTTCGGGGTCATCAAAGGCTGTCATGGAGAATTTTCCTGGGAAGAAAATAAAATTTTTTCACTCATATATTGTTAGAGAGTATGTCAATAAGGACTTCACTGATTTTTGTCCTAAGGAGGGCATCAGAAGAGAGTGGACAACTTCTTACAATCTGGAGCAGAATGGAGTAGCAGAAAGGAAGAAGAGGACTATCATAGAAGAAACTAGGGCCATGATGTATGACCAGGATATGCCAAAATTCCTGTGTGCAGAAGCATGCAACACAGTATCTATGTTCAAAATAGAACTCCTCATTGGGCATTGGGCAAGATTACTCTAGAGAAAGTCTTCTCAATGAAGACATTGCAAGTCAGTTATTTCAGGATATTTGGGAGTTTAGCATGTTGCTGAATACCTGAGGAAAAGAGGAAGAAGATGGATCAAACTGAAGAGAAATGATATCTATTCGGATATAGAGAGAATGATAAGGCATGAAAAATATATCTTCCATGGAGCAGGAAGCTAGTAGTTCAACGAGATGTAAAGTTCATGAAGGACAAGGCTTTCATAAAATCTCGAGAAATGCCTTCCGAGGAGAAATCAAAAAAACACTCATTGGTCAAACCTATTCAACCAATGGAAGTAAAGAATTCTTCCCTGGATAAGAAAAAATCAGAGGAGGAGGAGGAGCTAAAAGAATCACCTGCTGGCCAAGGAAGAACACAGGAAGAATAAGCGGGGAACTTTGTCAGATTCTGCAAGATGCAGAGGATTTCATCAGTGCACCAAGGAACAATAAGAGGGAGCGAAAACAACGAGATAGATATTAGGCATTAGTAGCTCAGGATGGGGAGCCTGCCAGTTTTTAGGAGGCTTCTCAACATTAGGTTTGGTTGGATGTGATGGTAGAGGAGTACAACTCCATAATGGTGAACAATGTCTGGGAGGTTGTGCCAAGACCTCAAGACAAATCAGTGGTAGGTTTGAGATGGATCTACAAGATTAAATACACTGCAGACAACAGTGGAAAAATACAAACCCACATTTTGGGTAAAGGGTATGCTCAGAAGGAAGGAATTGACTATGAGGAGACCTTCGTCCCAGTAGCCAGGTATACATTTATTAGAACCGTGATATCTCTTGCATCACATATGGAATGGGAGATTCATAAGATGGATGTCAAAATGGCATTTCTAAATGGGATGATAGAAGAGGAGGTATACATCAAACAACTAGAAGGCTTTGAGGCACATGAGAAGAAGTATCATGTATGTAGATTGAAGAAAGCCTTGTATGGGCCGAAACAAGCACCTAGACCATGGTATAATCGAATTGATGGCTACTTGTAGAAGATGGGATTTGTCAAGAGTGATGCAGATCCAAATATCTACTATGTGGTTGTAGAGAATAAGCCTCTAATCATCGTATTATATGTGGATTATCTCTTCGTGATAGGATCATCCAAGCTCATCGTAGACTGAAAGAAGAACTTATCCACAAAATTTGACATGAAGGATTTGGGACAGATGCATTATTTCCTAGGGTTGGAAGTTTGGCAGCAAAAGGGGGAGATCTTCCTTGGACAAGGGAGATATGCTACAGAAATTTTGAAGAGATTCAGGATGGAGGATTGCAGACCAATGGCTACTCCAATGATCACCAACTGGAAGAAAATTGATGCATCAGAAGACAAGGATGTTGATCCCACCTTATATAGGCAGCTCATAGGGTCCCTGATGTATTTGGTAAATACCATGCCAGACATTTTTTACACTCTCAACAACCTCAGTCAGTTCATGGTGGAGCTGAAGAGGGCGCACTGGGTAGTACCCAAACATGTTATCATATATATACAGGGAAGAATCGATTATGGAGTCTTGTACACCAGGGGTAAGGATATCAGATTGAGTGGATTTACTGATGTAGATTGGGTTGGAAGTTCAGTGTAAGTACCTGTTGAGGGCCCTAAAATCGGGTCAACAACAAGGGGGATACCCACCCGGTCCGGAACCTGGTTGGCGGCTCCTTGCCCGTTTGGTGTAGCGGGTCCGAGTGGGGATAATGGGACCAGCTTCCCAATCTAAAGGATGTGTGTGTGTGTAGATTTGGATGATGCTAATCTATAGGTAATTTTAAGCTAATTTAATTCTAAACTCTAAACTGACTCTATGCTACTCTAATCTAACAAAAACAACACGTCTAATCTACACTAACCCGGGGTAGAATTCTTTCATCATGTGATCTAAAAAGATTTCATACAATAACTGGTAATAAAGATCATTCAACTATCATAAGAATATAAATCAATTAAGATAAACCATTCTGCATAAGAAGTTAGGAAAACAGTTGTGAACAGCATATCGCATAATAAGTTATTCATACGTCAAGCACAAATAAATGACTCCACCGTACAAAAGTGCCAAATGGTAACCCACACATTCATACATTAACATATAAACAACTCAGCTGTATATCACTCTAAGAATATAAGCAGAAATTAATCAAGAGATAAAAGTACCATTTATGACTGATTTCACTCACAAACT
Organism: Pinus tabuliformis; assembly: GCA_031772625.1. NCBI lineage: Eukaryota > Viridiplantae > Streptophyta > Pinopsida > Pinales > Pinaceae > Pinus > Pinus tabuliformis. Next base: position 130,650,777 of record CM062818.1, read on the forward strand.
TCAAGCAATAACGATTTATCTCTACTTACTTCTAACATCTACTAAGAGTATAGAAGTGCAACATCAGTAGCAGACATTAAAATGCAAATATAAATAAATCTCGATCCATCCATTCATCGAAAACCCCCTCCGAGGGTGCAAAAGTGCATGTTCTGAGGACATGTTTTTTGAAAAATTTCCGGACCCTTCTCCAAATGCCATGAGAAGGGTTAAATAATACTAACTAACTAATCTTAATTACACAAATTTAGGAAACGGCTTCAAATGACCACCCTTTTACTAAAACAAATTTATTTCTAAAAATTGAATCTAATTTCTAACCGTTTTTGTATCTGCTCCTTAGTGCTGTAAGCAATGCAAGGTTCGCCTGGAAAGAGTCGGCTGGTTGTCTTTTTCTTTTGTTCGAGCGATAAAAGTAGAAATAACAAAAGCTGGCACCTCTTTCTGACAAACTAGAAAATATTTTTGAAAATCTTCCTCTGGCTGGGTGTATTTGCTGTGTGTATACTTAGTATAACCCAGATTTCTTTCAAACTGATTGTGCTGTTGCTATTTCGGTTTCCGGCCATGCGAATGACTCAATGAGTTAGGGATTTCGTTGCCTGGACAATCTTTCGTATTGAAAATTGCTTCTGTTCTTTGTTCCAGGCTTTTCTGGAGTGTCCTCCCTCTTTAGCGTTTTTTTCTTTTGCTTTACCCAGTCTGAGCTTCAGTATCTTTTGCAAACATGCTGCTTTTGTGCGCCTTTGACTCTGAGTCTTGGATAGTCTATTTTCATCAGTGTCTATTGAGTGATACTTTAGAATCCGCGGTCCTGCTGCATGCGGCATCCATTTGCGAAGACATCTCCTCTCTGTTCTTCTAGTATTGGCGCTTTCCCCTTTTCCTTAGATGTTTCCTGCATATAGATTTATATTAGTTGCTGCCTTACAGTTTACGCAAAGGAAAAGAGAAATGACAAAAAGATTGACATGAAAGCTTTAAGTTCTAATGAATGCATAATCATGACACTCATAATGACTTGACTCTTTGAAAAACGCAACACGATCATCCTTGGATACTCAGGCGTGCAATCATTAATTTCCCTTAAGGTGCGCGCTCAATTTTGGGTTTACAGATCATGCCGAGGAAACTTTATGATGAGTGGCTTCTGCGATTTGCATCAAAGCATTGAGGATTGCGATGTCGAGAGGTATCATCGCAGCAATTGATCATCTCATTCATCGCAGATCGCAAATCGCAAGATCGCAGTTTGTAAGATCGCAGATCGCAAGATTGCATTTTTCATTTGATCACTGTGCGCTGCTTATGCGACGTTGCGATATGCAACGTTGCATATCGGCCGTCGGTGATTCCTTAGGTTTTTCTTTTAAGGGTGCTTTCAAAATATGCGATGCGATGAATTTCGCATCGCTTCTTTGTAGCTTATTTATGCGCATAGGAAAACGCTTCACTCTCTCTTTGCGATGCGATATAGCTTTTAGGGAGTTAAATACAAAAATTTTGATAAAAATATTTTTGGGATTTTTTGTTAAGGGTCCCCCTTTGCTTGATGTTATTGCTAATACCAAACAAAGAGGGGGGTTGTTGGTGACCACAACAGTACCTTTGGGTATTATTTCAACATTGGATCAGGAATGACCTCTTGGTGTAGTACGAAATAGAAATCCCTAGCTCCGAGCTCAGCTTAGGTAGAATATATGGCTGCAAGCACAACTTTGTCCGAGTCCATATGGCTTAGAAAAATGCTTGTGAACCTATTTAGAAGAAAGATGGAGGCGACCAGGATCATGTGTGATAATCAAAGTTACATCAAGCTCTCTGAGAATCCAGTGTTTCACAATCGGTCAAAGCATATTGATATCCAATGCCACATTATCATAGGCAGTGTCCAACGAGGATCTGTACAGTTGAGTTACACTCCTATAAGAGAACAGGTGGCAAACATCCTCACCAAGGCCCTTGGAAGAACAAATTTTGATTATTTCAGGTAAAAGATAGGGATGATAAAGAATCCATTTCAGTAGCAGAAATGGGAGTGATGTTGTAGTGCAGTAGCACAATGTAGCATGATGAGAAGCGGTTGCAGTGCAGACTTTAGTTTTAGTGAGCTTTGTCAAGTGCTCCTGATAGATCCATTTCCACCCATATCCTGGCAAAGGAGGTGTATTTCCCCTTCTAGTGGCTTCAGTAGCCTTAACAAAGCGTCCTAGTTTATTGCGAATGGTAGCCAACGATTCAATTTGCCAGTAATCAAGAGGTAGAGAATAGAGCCTTACCCACATAGGAATCGAAGAGAAATTCTCCCTTTCTAGGACGAAGTTCATCCTCCAAGGTCTCATATAGAGACCTGCCGCTGCAAAAAAATAGGGGCCTCCTTCAAATATTATGTCTTTATCTTCGATGTTTGAGAACACTACTGTGAAGAATCCTTTTGACCCTAGATGCAAGTCAATGTTGCCTTTGGGCTTCCAATGGTACTTGATCCATGTCTGCAAAGCCTTTTCTGTGGGCCATAATCCCATAAATTTACAGATAATGGCGTAGGTTCCCATGTGTTCCATGTGCTCCTGCAGAGCAGGGTCATTTAATATTACTCGAGGAGTGATTTTTTCTTTCGGTTTTCAAGGTCCTTTCTAGGTTTTGTCTCTTGAGCCCAGATTTTTGTCTTCTTCCTCTTTGTCCTTTGTGCTACTTTTTTCTTTTTCTCTGGTCCCATCTGTGTCTTTTTCAATGTCCCTGTTACTATTGTTCATATCTCCTTTACTAGTTTCAGCTGATGATTTATTCCTGCTAGCCACTGCATCTTTGTAGGAGGGAGCAGAGCTCCCTCCCCTGCCGCCCTCCATTTGAATCTACCCCTGCTCGCTGTGTTCACCCTGGTCGCTGCTAAACTCCCGCGTTTAGCTCCCTCCGTTAATTCTCGTGAATGATGCCATTTTCAGATGTGGTAAATATCATAATAAATGACCACATTGGATGCAGAGATTAAATATAAAAACTTGTTGACATGGAATATATTCTAATCAATTGCATTGCAATGAATACCATGGGCCTCCACGAGTTACAGCTTCTCGGTATGTTAGTCTTGATGATGAAAGAGAGATGGAAATGATAAACGTGGGTAGTCCTAGTTTGTATGGTGGATATCTTCAAACCAAGGTCATCATCTCAATTAACCTAGGTTCTGACATGGTAAACCTGGATCTGGTTCTCACCCAGGATCTATCAAGGACATTTTCACAAGAGTCTCACAATTTATCCAGTAAATAAATAGTTAAACTATATATTAAAACAAATCGAAGCGAACTTCTCAAAATCCTTTTAGGTGGCTTGCGGTCAAGTGGTTAAATCAAAGCACTTTCAGTGCACAAGACTAGGTTCAAAGCCACCCAAAGACATGTTACTAAATTAATATGGATTGTTTTCTTGTATGGGCCTAACCCAGGTTCAAAGATGATTTAGCAAAACAAATCCTGGTACTACAGGCCCTTTCGGCAACAGTTCGTGGAGCGTGAACTGAGGTCTCACCCGAGGTAGTATGGGAGGGTGCTAGAACTAGGTTTCCGCACCCTAGAGATGTCTGATAATTTTTTGTGGTCCGCGGTTTGACCTTGCACACATGTCACTACGCACATATATATGTCCCTCACAGCCTGCTATGCTACCTTCGCGCAACCCTGCTATGGGTACCCAAGTTCCTTACTATTAACCTGATATTATCTGATTACTTATCTTATCTATATGAGCCCAATTATACTTAATAGTGTCCAGTATTCATATACATGCACATCATAAACAAAACAGTATAAATGCATAAAAAGTAATACAAAAACATATACACATTATTTGGAATAAAACTTCTCTTTATTATTCTTCTTCTTGGGTTACAGACTCAACTCCGCCCTACGTACTTAGCTGCAGGGGTTTGCGCACTCAGCTACGGACTCTACTAGGCCTCTGTGCACTCAGCTGCAAAGCCTCTTCCTACTACTACGACCCAGGACACTTAGACTTCTTCTATGCTTACTATCTTCTAGACTCTATTCATCTTCATGTATTCTCCCATCATCTCTACAACTTAGAGCCTCGTTCTATTTATACAATCCCATGGTCCACGGACCATGGGTGGGCCCACATGACATTACATTACATTACAAAACTTACGGCGAACAACCCTATAACTCAATGTACATTTTGCACTTCGTGCCCGTAATTCACAGAGTCGTACAACATATTTGACCAAAACTTGGGCTTTGATCCCCAAAAAATGTTGTGGGGGGATTCCATGCCCAATAGGCCCCCAACACAAATCATGACTCGCCCTCAAGTTACTCTATCGGCGTGGAGATCTTGGTGCAAAGTCCCTCCAACTAGTCCCGAATGGTCTGAATGTCTGCAGTGCACTGCGCTGCTGCCTGCTTCATTCTTGCTTCTGAACCCTCTGTGTCAAAATTATGTCCTTACCTCTATACTAGCATCTGTTGCATATGTTTATAGTCCCAAGCCCTTGTCCAACTCCTCAGGTTGTGAAGACTGTGATTTGGTCGGTTAGTCAGATAGTTGGCCCACCAATGTAGGGCTTCAAGTGACTGTCATTTACTTTGCCTGGGAAGGGTTCTCCATTTAGTTTGACTAGTTGGAATATGCCTTCGTCTGTGACCTCCTTGACCACATATGGTCCCAGCCACTGCATTCTGAATTTGCCTGGAAATTTTTCAACTGTCATACAGCAGCACTAAGCCATTTACCTTGAATGTGCGCAGCTTGATATGGCCATCGTGCTAGGCATTTTCACACTACTTTTGTACCTATCGATGAAATCCAACCAGAAACCATTCTTCCTCGAGTTCTTCTAATTGCGCAAGCCTTTCTTCTAGAGCTTCGCAGTCCGTCATGCCTGTGAGCACTGTTATTCACATACTAGGTACGATGTATTCCATCAGCATGACAACGTCCATGCCATAGACTAACTCGAAAGGTGTCTGTCCTGTCAATTTCTTACATGTTGTCCTGTAAGCCCATAGTACAACAGGTACGCGCAGGTCCCATTCGTTTCGCTGTGCATTGCACACTTTGGTCAGCACAGTCTCTAGCATTTTGTTGAATGCCTCTACTGTCCCATTAGCTTGTGGGTGGTACAGTGTACTTCTTTTATGATCCATATGGAACTCCTTTGTGAGTGCATTGATGGTTTCATTTAGGAAATGTGTTCTATGATCACTCATTAAGATTTTCGGACAACCAAATCGGGTCAATATGTTTTCGCACAAAAACTTTGCAGCCGTAGCGGTCGTGCAATCTTTGACCAGTTGTGCTTCCAGCCATTGTGTCAGGTACTCCATCGCGGTGATGATGTAGCACATTCCCATCTTTCCCTGTTGTTTGATTAGTCCCACAAATTCGATTACCCATTTTTCAAATGACTGCAGTGTCATTTATGGATTTAATGGCATCTCATCCCTCCATGATGGTTTTCTAGTCCTTTGACATATATCGTAGGCCTTAGAGTGTGTTTTCGAATCGTCATGTAGGGTTGGCCACCATAACCCTGCGTGAAGAATCTTCTATGTAGTCGTGTGTCCTGCATAGTGTCCTCCTGTGGCGCCGCCATGTGCTTCCGCGAGGATCTGACCTCATTCAAATTTAGGTACGTCTCTTTGCAATATCTAATCCTTTCCCATTTTGTATAGGTGCCCCGTGCTAACAGAAAAGTCCACCGCTTGCACCACCAATTCCTTTTTCTGCTGGACTGAGTATTCCTTCAGCGCAGTCCTTATTGTCAAAAAATGGATTATGTCTTCGAAGTTTCCATCCGTGATGCGCACTGCAAAGCGTTGTGCATCAGGTAGTCCCTCCTCCAAATTCGTGGGTTCCTTGCCCGTCTCAATTCGTGACAAGTGATCTGGTCCTGCGTTCATGCGTCTCGGCTTGACTATGACCTCAACATCATATTATTGGAAAAATAAGAACCATCTGCATATGCACCCCCCCAACACAGGCTTATTGACCAGGTATTTCAACGCGGAATAGTTATTATACATCTTGAAATGTCCTTCGAGTAAATAGTGCCGATATTTTTGGAGTGCGTACACCATCGCTAACCCCTCACGCTCGGTGGTGGAATAGTTCTTTTCTGCTTTGGACAATCTCTGACTTGAAAATGCGATCGGGTGATCCACGCCCTCCGTGCCCTCCTATGTGAGTACTGCTCCCAGCGCAATACATGACACATTAACATGTACATGACATCCCATTTTGGGAAGACCAATATTGGAGCAAAGGCCAGTTTCCCCTTTAGGACATCCAAGCTCTTAATGTAATCGTCATTCCATCAATATGTAACATCCTTTTTTAATAGCTTTTCCATCGGTGCTGTTATTTGGGCACAACTTTTGATGAACTTCCCATAATATCCGGTGTGTCCCAAAGTAGCGCACAATTGTTTGACACTCCGTGGTGCTTCCAAATTTAGAATAACAACAATATTCACAGGGTCCACCATCAGTCCTTGTTTGTAGACCACATGTCCCAATAGGTTTCCAAAGGGAACGAGGAATGTGCACTTCTTAAGGTTTAGTGCAATCTGGTGTCAGTGACAAGTATCCAACATTAAGCGTAAGCTTGCTACATGGTGCTTAACTAATCTGAAGACAGTCCAATCATCCAGATAGACTTCCAAGAACTTGTGGATGTACTCTTTGAACGTAGCCACAATGATGCACAAAAAAATGGCTGGAACATTCTTCAATCCAGACGACATAATAGTGTATTGAAAGCAGCCCCATTATGTTGCGAAGGTCATTTTGCTCTTGTCTACCAGCACGATCTTGATCTGATGGTACCCTAAGAACCCATCGGTGAATGAGTATGCTTCCTGACTGCCAACATTGTCTAGTACTTCATCTATGAACGATGTTAGGAATGGATCGTGTACATAGGCGTCATTTAGCTTCCTGAGGTCCACGCATATTCTTATTTTTCCCTTCTAGTTTTTCTCCTGTACTACCATAGGACTCACCTTGTCAGATTCTTCTAGTGGCTCAATAATTCCGGCTGTGAGCATTTTCTCTAATTCTTCGTGGACCTTTTCTTTATATTTCGGATTTAAGTGGTAAGGCCGCTGCTTAACTGGCTTCTCATCAGGTTTCAGGGTGATCTTCATCATCCATAAGTCGCCAACGATCCCTTTTAAGTTCGTAATTTTGGTCGAGAATAAGTCTTGGTATTCACGGAGTAACTCAGCAACTTTATCCACCATGGCATCATCCCAATAGTCCCTAAGCGTTGCGTACTTCGGCTCTGCCTCAATTCCAATGTTTAACTACTTTGTTTTTAGTGGCACGGCGATGTCGAGATCCTCAATTGGTGGTCCTCGAATCTCGCGACAGCCTTCTGTTTCCGGAATGTTAATATTTCATGGGTTCTCATCCTCCTCCTCAACATTTAAATTGAAACACTCTATCGTGCAGCTCAGCTGTGTCACCCATTCTGGCTGAAGTACTTCTGGGGTATTTTGAAGATAGCTACTTTTACTACCTATACTGCATCGTCAACAATATCCCACCAACGATCTTCAAACGTGAAAGTTGATAGAAATCCATCACGCAAGATATCCCGTTCGCCCGTACCATGCCAGATCTTCTTCTCAATATACCAATTCATGGGTATGATATCCAGGTTATGATAGAATAAATGTACCCATTCAGGCTGTGGCTTCCCCCCGTAGACCTTAGTCCATTTCATGAGGTGTGTACGTGGATCATCCCATCTGTCATATTTGTCTAGTAGCCATATCTATGGTTTCCCAAATCATAGGTGCATCATCCTTCTCCATCCATGCCCGTCCTCAAAACTTCTATGATGTGCACACCACCATCTTTCGGGTGTCATGCGCAGTGCCCATTTCAGAGCATCGAACTGCTACTGTTCTGGTACTGCGCTTTCAAATTTTTTCAGGAATTCATCCACCGTGTCAACCCATCAAATGTAGGAAAATCCCTTGCCTATGTTGTCACATAGTGCAGTGATCTAACCATCATGTTGCAATTAAGCGTTGTTACTTAGTGCAGCTGATTCTGCCTACACTCTATTTCTTCGTCTGAATCCAAAGCGCAAGAGCTTTCACGCTCCCACAAAATCCTACCATCTGCAATCGGGTTTACCCAATCCTTTTCTTATGCAGTTATCTTGTAAATGCAATCGAGATCATCATCACTATCATCGTTGCACATCGGTTCAATGTATCGCACTCCTTCGGCTGGATCTAAAGGTACTACTACGCATTGTGACTTTTTCTCAAAAATAATTTTGTGCTTCTTCAAATTTATGACTCTGTTCATATCGGTGGCCCAATCTATTCCTATTAGCATGGGATAGGTATTTTTGTCATCGACAATCTCTATCACTTCAAAATCCACCTGCGCGCTCACACATTCAATATCCATCGTTACCCCTTGCAATATTCCCATGGGAAAAATCTTTTGTTGGTTCGCCATTCATCACTGAATAGGAGACCATGGTAGCATGGGTCTGCCCATGCATTCTCATGTTTGTTTCAGTAGTACATTCGCATCTAATCCGAGATCCAAGATTACCTGATCCATTTCATAATTGCTAATTTGCGCAGTCAACCTCACCTGTCTTCCTTTGTGCAATGCATGCTTTCTAAGTTTCTGGACCACGCGTAGTTCTCCTAACCACGTGCACCTAGTGATAAGTTCCTGTAGTCCTTTTACTGCCTTGCTGTCATGTAGTAGTTTCATGCATGTCTCCAGAAAGGTAGTGAGCACTGAAGGATCCATCCCTGGTTCTAGTTGATCCTTACTACTTGAAGTGGAGGCCTCCGTGAAACTTTTCTTAGCTTCCATGAATGTCTCCTTCGGACGTTCTAAATCAAATTTGGGTTCCTTTGTAGGAGCTTTGCGAACCCACACACTTTCTTCTGACTGCTTACCTTTATCATCGCCAGTGGTCATACCACTCCTCAGCACTATGTTTACATTCAGGTCTTCTTCACGTGGCTCAAACCTCAACATCTGCAAATTCTGAGTCAAAGGAGGCTGCAATACCCCTTTTTCGCGCAACCTCACTATCAATGTAGGGCAGTCTTCTGCCTCATGATCAAACTAAGTATAGTACAAGCATGATGTCCTTGTTGAGTTTGTACAATTACGGGCATTGTGCCTTGGCCCTTCGCAATTGTAACAAATTAGTTGTTTGCGACCTCGTCTGCGCCCCTAGAATCCAGCGCGCACCATTCCTGTATTTGGGTTGAGCGCTCGCATTTTGGTCTGCACCCTGTAGGTAGGAGTCTGATCCATCAATAGTTTGTAGCTTCTGCAAGTGCATTCATCATGGCCTACCGACCTGCAAAAATTACAAAACAATTGCTGGGACGTCTGCAAATACTTCTGCAATAGATGACAATTATCTGTAGTGCGTTTTCCTCCTATTTGACAAATTGTGCACCATAGTACAGGTGCCATGCTTGGTATTTTTTGTGCCTCTAGTCTTAACGACATCGGCCCTCCTCCTACCATGTAATTCGCAAACACTAGACAGTGGTCCTTGTCATGCCCCTGGACTTTGCATTTTATGCACCATACCTCCTCGCACACCTTTGGTCGAGGTGTCCTATCCTATTTCAAACTTTGCATCTCCAGACACATATTTTGTAATTACACATGGATATGTTGGACTCCCAAACCGGTGTCTTGTATAGGGGTCTCATGCAATCTCATAGTCGTCCTTAAATGTGGTGTTAGTGATGCTACAAACCATGTGCGGTGTTGTACATCCGTCAAAGTCATGTTGGCCTCGCAAATCATACTCTTCAGTCTTTGGTCCAGATCCTAGGGGGTCTCACTTGGGAGCATCGCGATCTGTTTAAACCCGATAATTGATTGTGTCTCCGACTTTGGCCTGCTAAATTTCATATTCAGTGCGGTCTAGATTTCTACGATTCCTGCATTTGGATGGTCATTAGAATGCTTGATGTACCAGGTTAATGCACGATCCTGCAATGCGCTTACCAGCATAGCCTTCTTGATATTTTCATCAATGACTCCTTGTGCTTCCCATACCGTCCTTACCACAAACCAGAATTCGTCCGGATCTTCATTCCCTACCCCTCTGAATACCTGTAGTTTGATCGCACTCACCATACTCAACTGTGGTGGTGGCAGAGGTGGGGTGGGTGGAGATGGAGGTGAAGAGGGTGAGATGGGTGGTGCTGTAGGTGGAGGTGGTAAGTGCGTAATGCGTTGCCTTATCAGACTGACCGCCCTTCTTGGAGAAACTTTCGCAAGCTCTTCCTCGCTTTCCTACGAGGGTGAGATTAAGGGACTAGTTTCTAATTCTTGACTACCTTTTATTTTGTAGATCTTCCCACTTCGCGTAGTTCCAAACGTTAATTTATTCACATAATCTGCTTTTCACACAATAGCATCTTAATCCAAGTGTTCAAAGTTTTAATATACTTACATCGCGGTCCTTTGAGGAAGCGTCATTCCACCTCACTGTAGCTGATGGTTGTATCTACTGCAAACTCAGTGATAAATCCTCCTATAATTCGATCGAGCCAATGGTCCACATCTGGCGCGATCTTATCTCCTGACGCTTCTAGTTTGCACACTAATTCCAGAGTCCACACGATTGGTTTGTCAAGCCTACACCTTCCCTAACTGTCTTCTAGCTTCGTGATCCACTCATACAACTCAGAAGGAAAGGATGTAAGGAAAATTTCATGGATTTCCATATATAAGTAGCGCTCCGACCACTATTCCTTAGATACTCACGGACTCCTATTTTCCTGCGCCGCAAACTCGTGAATCTTTCTTTGTTGGATTCTAGTGACACGACATCAGAAATCCCTTATGCAGATCCCAGTCTTGGCAACAGAACCATTTGTTGGCTTGTATGGGCCTGACCTAGGTTCAAACATGATTTAGCCAAACAAATCCTGGTACTACTGGCCCTTTCGGCAATAGTCCGCGGAGTATGGACTGAGGTCTGACCTGAAGTAGTATGGGAGGGTGCTAGAACCAGGTTTCTGCACCCTAGAGATGTCTGATGATTTTCGGTGGTCCGCAGTTTAACCCTGCGCGCACGTCATTACGTGCATCTATTGGTCTCTCATAGCCTGTGATGCTACCTTCGTGCAGCCCTACTCGAGGTGCGATCCATGTTATTACCCAAGTTCCTTACTATTAACCTGACATTATCCAATTACTTAACTTATCTGTATGAGCCCAATTATACTTAATAGTGTTCAGTATTCATATAAGTGTGCGCGATAAAGAAAATAGTATAAATGCATAAAAAGTAATACTAAATTAGATACACAGTATTTGGAATCAAACTTCTCTTTATTATTCTTCTTCTTGGGTTACAGACTCGACTCTGCAATGCGCACTTAGCTGCAGGGGTCTGCACACTCAGTTGCGGACTCTACTAGGCCTCTACACACTCAGCTGCAGAGCCTCTTCCTACTACTATGACCCAAGACACTTATACTTCTTCTCTGTGCTTGCTATCTTCTAGACTCTATTCATATTCATCTATTTTCCCATCATCTCTACAACTTAGAGCCTCGCTCTATTTATTCAATCCCATGGTCCGCGGACCATGGGTAGGCTGACGTGACATTACATTACATTAAAAAATTTAGGGCGAACAACCCTATGGCTCAATGTACATTTCGCACTCTGCTCCCACAATTCGTGGAGTCTTACAACAAATTTGACCAAAACTTGGGCTTTGAGCCCCAAAACATGTTGTGGGGGGATTCCATGCCCAACATGGCCAATGAAGTTATCTACCTCATCCAAAAGTGGGTGGAAGTCTTAACAACCTTGATGGCCCATGGTTGTGGTCTGTCTCAACAAATGAGGAAAGATGCAAGTATTGGATGAATTTAATGTGGCCAACAGAGTTATCCACCCCATTCAAAAGTGGGTCGAAGTCTTAGCAACCTTGATGGCCCATGGTTATGGCATATCTCAACAGATGAGGAAAGATGCAATCTTGAAAAAATTTAATGGAATAGATACCCGTAGCCATGGCCTCAAGAAAAGGTAGAGCCCAATTCATTAACAAATTTCCATTTTCCAACTACAAAAAAGAATATCACAAGATCCTGAACTGGATGGAAAAATACCTTTTCTATTGTAGCCGTCAAGTCATGCATGGAATGTGTGGCCTCGTATGGTTCAAAGAAAGATGCTTCTTCAAACTTTTCTATGGCACTTGAATACACCTATGAAAAAGTACATTAAATCAACTTTGAATATCATATGGAAATAAAGCAGAAATATCAACTATGGTGTTAATATCAGTCCCAACAAAAAATATTATTGGACAAAAATGAATGTGTTACACACACAATAGTGTCAGCTCTTTTTATTGTAGAAAAAAGACAACCAATTGGATCACTTGAAGGTCAAGCACTGATGCTAACTGATGTCCACGCCAAAATTTGGGCAAGCCAACACACCCTCAAATTGTTAATTCAATCAAAATGGGAAGGTATAAGCCCTCATCCAATTGTTGAAACAATTTGAAATGAAGGGCCTGAACAAAACCCCACCCATATCAAATACTAAAGAGTTTAGTTAATAATCTTACCATTACCTAAAACCAAAAATGTTTCACAACTTTTCAACCAGATTGAAGCTCCGACCAGCCTTGTTTGGCAACAACCATTTTCAAGAGCACATTCCTTATAAAATTTACAACATCTAACTTCACGACACTACATTTCTAATTAAGTCAAGGTGTTGAGCTGCTTTGTGCCTCAAAAGAAAACACATGAACTAAAATAATTATTCCAAAAGGAAAAACTCAAAAATTCCAATCAAAATTTGACACAGAGCTTTGCTTAAATCGGTACCAAATAGTACATATCCATGAAAAATCCTTCAAGTTTCAAAACCAGAGATAACCACACCTTCGCATGGTTGTGAAAGGCTTTGGTGTCCACCTCACCAAAAAGAGTAACAAAACATTTAGGCCTCTACTCATGCTAAAGTAGTGCAGTTGTCGTTCCGTAATTATTGAGGCACCCCTTAATTGTTGTTGGTGGGTCCAAACCTTGTTGAGTGCCTATGGTGAACATATTCTTGTTCCTTGAAAAGATATGTGATATCTATGCTCCAACAATAGTCTTTTTTAGAGGACTAACGTTGTGCAGGTAAGATGCCTTCAAGGTATCACCCTTACTAGTTTTGCAAAGCATGAGTCACTTTTAGTATGACACCAAAAAAAATTTCTATGCAATGCTTCATAAAAAAGTTTACAATTACCCCTAAATTTTACCAAAAAACCCATTGAAATTCACTATTTTAGTTTACAAGAATGGGAAGGACCAAGTCTTACAAGGTCAAAGAAGAAACAAACCAAGCTTTAAAATACTCAAGCCTTCATCATATTTCAAGAAGTTTCTTGATACAATGTAGAAAGCAACTTCACCCCTATAGATAGACTCTTGTTCCCAATTACTCCTGAGAAATGTGTTATTGGATATTGTGTCAGCACAATTCTTGTACTGACCCCTTCATAATCATGCATATATTGAAGCTCAACCTGTCAAATTTACAATATATAATGTAATAAAAGTTAAAGTGTAATCCATTTCACAAAAAAATTACAAAAGTATTTTTATCACTATAAAACATGAAGAATGTTGTTAAGCATTGTGTTTATCACAACATACCAACATGAAATTTTACCATGTAGATAACCTTGTGACTATTGATGATCAAAATTAGGGGGCATGCTGAAGCCTGACTAATACGGATGTCTAAGTAAATGTCTACAATATTACAAAGAAAAGGCTCCAGATAGAAACAAGAACAAGATGTTTTGTTGCAATGGTTCTCACATATAAAACCAGTTATTATTTTTCATATCCTTCCAAATGGCTTATTTCAAACTGCAAAACTAGCAATTTGATCCCTTCTTAGGTGAGAGTGAGTGGAAGAGCAAACTATAGATGAAAACTACAACATATTGCAAATATATGCATTCAGGAAAATGGCACAATTAACACAAATCTCTAATCACATTAATTTTTATGTTTTTCTAAATGGTAAAAATGAATGCCACAATAACTGAAAGAATGTTTTAACTTATAGAATTTAGCAACATCCCAATTAATACAAAGTACTACAGTTTGTTACTTTAGAAAAAAACACCTACATTAAGCATGGAAATTGTTCAAAGCTAAATATGATGTCAAAGATAGATTTGATTGTTCCAATCCAACAATTAATAGAGATGACATCTTGCACAACTAGGTTTTCACTCCAAAGTTCTCTATTCTTAGGGGTAGCCATGACTTCCCTAAGGAGGGGTGCCTCCCTCTCCTCCTTTGATCCAGCCTTTGAGGTAGCCACAAAAGCTTTCAAATATCTTGTGGAAGCTTCTTTCTCAAAAGTAAAAGAACCATAACATCAACCAAATGATGTTTTGTTAAGAAATAGAATAAGTGCTTAAACTCATTCCATCAATCCAAGGAGAAAAGCACTTCATTGCTACCTCTAAAATCTATGCTTCGAAATATAGATTCAATTATCAACTATAAACCCCAAAGATACTTGACAACATCACCCATTGTCACCTTGGTGATCATCCTTCTCACATAAGGCTAGCTCTCCTCCAACCTAAGGGAGGAATCCATGATAAGACTACAAACTTTTCCTTCAAACACTAAAAAAACATATTTGAAAAATGATATTGTTTTTGTCTTTTAAGATTTGAAATGGAAAGCTAGGCAAGAAATAGTGCTTCATCCCTGGGCTATAGACTCTAAGCAACAAACAGAACTTTAAAATTGATGAATAATATGTGAGTCATGACAAAACAACCAAACAACAAGTGTTATCAATCAAGAATAGATCCAATAAATATGTAACAATGCTATCTCCTACTGGATGGAACATTTGAAGGTAATGTGCTTCCCCAACTTTATCTCATTTAAGTCACATAACTGAAAATTCCCTTTGAGGTGTGTGATGTCGTGAGCTATCTCAAACAAAAGCTAGTGGGAGCCCACTCTGAATGAACCAAGGGGAATCCTAAGGTTGTGCATCCAGTCTCTATTAGTATAGATAGGCCTAAAAATAAGAGTCACTTAGCTACATAAAGCACTGTAGGAATTTACAGGGTAAGTTCCTCAGAAAGAACACCAAAAGGACACCACTCACAACCAGATCACAGATCAATACACCAGTATTTTTGACGTGGTTAAAACCCTCAAAGAGGGAAACAGTCCACGGCCTGAGCCAACGCGGACACTTCAGGCAATTTATTAATCAAAGAATGAAAATTTACATAAGCTTCTCTCATGCACGGATTACCCTACAAATGACCCTCCATGCGCTTTAAATAGAATTCATGGACCAATCGGGTGTCAAGCCACGGATCAAGTGTCGGTAATACCAAGGAGAGAATGAACCGTCGGATCACTACATATCGTGACCATCGGATTGTAAGTTACAAAATGTACAACGGTAAAGAAACACACTTTACCTAACTCTACACTAGACCAAGTTGTACTTAACTATTTCCTATGTGTCGGAATATCCTAACATCCCCCCTTAAGAACAACTTGGGATAGGATTGAAGGATTTACAAATATGACACAATAGGAGAAGGAAGGAGGCACTAGAGCCTATCCCCCCTTAGTGACAACTTCCTGAACTCCAACCATAAATCGAATTTTAGTGAACTTCGCCTCTGTGAGAGCCTTTGTGAAGATGTCTGCAACTTGATCATCTGTTGAACAATATTGCACTTCAAGAACATGGTCATGAATGAGCTTTCTGATGAAGTGCATGTGAAGTTCAATGTGTTTGCTGCGCTGATGTTGGACTGGATCTTTGCATAGCTGAATGGCACTTTGATTATCACACCAAAGTGTAGTCCGATGCTGCTGCTGAAGGCCAAATTCTGACAAGATCTGACGAAGCCACAAGGCTTCCTTACTAGCTTCTACGGCACCACGATACTCTGCTTCGGCTGATGAAAGAGAAATGGTAGCTTGTTTCTTACAAGCCCATGTAATAGGTCCTGAACCAAGAGTGAACACATAACCGGCAGTAGACTTCCGATCATCAGGGTCACCAGCCCAATCGGAATCAGTGAAACCAACCAATAGAGGAGCTGCTTTGGCACTGTAATGAATCCTAAACTAAACTGTACCTCGAACATAACGAAGTATTCTTTTAGCTGCTTTCCAATGACTTTCACGGGGGTTTTGCATGAACCGAGCAACAAGGCCAACAGCAAAGGAAAGGTCAGGATGAGTATGGGTTAGATACAAAAGTTTTCCTACAAGTTGACGGTATAAGGTAGCATCAACTTTAGGAGAATTACAAGTGACTGAGAGTTTGACTCCAGACTGAAAGGGAGAAGGGGCTGGCTTACAGTCTTCCATGTGAAAATGACGTAGAATATCACAAGCATACTTGGACTGGGAAAGGGAAATACCCTCCTTGGATTGCAAGACTTGAAGACCGAGAAAATAGTGTAAGTGTCCTAAGTCTGTCATTTCAAATTTGCTTTTGAGGCTAGACTTCACATGGTTTATAAGGTTGGGATCACTACCAGTAAGGATAAGATCATCAACATAAAGAACAAGGATGATAAGAGAGTTGCCCACTTTCTTGGTGTAGACAGTATTGTCAGAATGACACCTAGAAAAGCCAGATTCTAAAAGGAAGCTATCCATTTTGGCATACCAAGTCCAAGGAGCTTGCTTGAGACCATAAAGGGATTTCTTAAGTCGACAAACATGGCTGGAGTCTGTTTGTATGAAGCCAATGGGTTGTTCCATATAGATTTCTTCATGCAAGTCCCCATGCAAGAAGGCAGATTTAACATCCATCTGATGGACTTCCCATTTGAAAGAGGCAACAAGGGAAAGAACAAGGCGGATAGAGTTCATTTTGGCAACAGGGGAGAAGGTTTCAGTGTATTCAATGCCTTCAACCTGTGAAAAGCCCTTAGCAACAAGACGAGCTTTATGTTTATCAACTTTCCCATCTGGTCCATACTTGGTTATGTAAACCCATTTGCATCTAACAAGTTTTCGTCCATTTGGTAAAGGAACAAGATCCCATGTATCATTTGCCAATAATGAATGATATTCTTCATTCATAGATGCTTCCCAATCTAGATGGCCTGAGGCTTCTGCAAAGGTGTCAGGATCATAATTTACTGGAGCTTGAGCCAGTAAAGAAGAGGCTCTCTCGAACTGAGAACGTGTGCGTCGATGATCTGTAGGATCACCGGCAAGATCACCTGCTGCATCTCGGGTAGCACGAACCCATTTTGGAAGCTCAGGAGCTGAAGGAGGATCCTGAGATGGAGGGGGAGGATTGTCATCCTCACTTTCATCATCTGAAGAAGAAATGTTTTCAAAGGTAGAAGAGATAGGGAGAGGTGGCACATCCGCCGGACTGGGCTCGCAGGCCGATATATTTTCATCAAATTTTACATCTCTTCTAATGATAACATTTTTGGACTTAAATGGAATAAGTCTATAGCCTTTGACATCTTCAAAATATCCAACAAAAGTACATTTTTCACTCTTAGGTTCTAAAGATTTATGCTTTTCATCTGGAATATGGGCCCATGCTTCACTTCCAAAAACACGAAAGTGACTTACATCTGGTTTGATTGAGCTCCATGCTTCTTCTGGAGTGATATTCTTTAAAGCCTTAGTAGGAGTGCGATTTATTATGTAATTTGCACAGTTAATTGCTTCTGCCCAAAAACTAAGACCAAGTCCTTTAGATTGTAGCATACAATTAGCCATTTCCTTTAAGGTGCGATTCTTCCTTTCAGCTACACCATTTTTTTGTGGAGTATATGGAACAATATGTTGCATTTGAATTCCATTCTCAGTGCAATAGTTGATGAATGTGTTTTTAACATATTCTCCGCCATTATCAGATCTTAACTTAAGAATTTGATGTCCAGATTGTTTTTCAACAAAGGCCTTGAAGGCCAAAAAAGTGTTAAATACTTCACTCTTGAGTTTTAAGAAGTATACCCAAGTGCGTCTGGAGAAATCATCAATGAAAGTTAAGAAATACTTGTAACCAGAGAATGACACAACTGGAAGTGGACCACATAAATCACTATGCACAAGCTGTAAAGGGGCTGAGGCGTGCTAAGAGGCACGTTTTTCAAAACTGTCCCGATGATGTTTTTCGAGTACACATCCAGAACACACACCATCTCTGCAAGATACCATAGGAAGACCTGTCACCATATTTTCTTTACATAGATGCTGAAGGGAGCGATAGTTTAAGTGACCAAATCGCTCATGCCAAAGTTTGCTCACTTCACCATTATGAGCAACAAATACTGAGGGAAGATTTGATGACCCAAAGTTGTGAAACTTATACAACCTTGTAGAATCATCAGCAATGCCAGTAGCCAAAATATATTTAGGATCTTTTAAGTCCTTGATTACAACATCATGAGGTGAAAATTCAACAATTTTACCTTCACCTGAATGAGTTATCTGATATACAGATAGAAGGTTGCAAGATAAGGTTGGAACACATAATACATCATTAAATTGACCATTGTCTAGATGAACAGTTCCAGTCCCTACAACATTAAGAGATCTATCATCACCAACATATATATTTTTGGTGTTACAATCATTTAAAGAAGAAAACATGGCTTTGTTTTTGGCCATGTGATAAGAAGCTCCAGAATCAATGAGCCACTCATGAGAATGAGAAGAAGAAGATACATTTAATGCATAACCAGACCGATATGATTGACAATGACATGCAGAAAGTGCCATTCCTGAAGATGAAGTTGAAGTTGAAGATTGCCCCAAATGAATGTTATGCTTCTTCATTGCTGCTTCCAAGGGTTCCATCTTTTTAAAGCATTTTGATTCTAAGTGGCCATCTCAATTACAAAAATTGCAATGTCTATCAGTCTTCTTCCATTTGTTTTTATTGGTCTTATCATTTTGCTGAAATGATTTTTCATTTTGGGGCTGAAATTGCTCAGGACCCTTGTTTGGTTTAGGACCATTCTTTTTAGGATATGACTTCTTAGGATTCTTTGAATTTGGTTGCTGCTGGGCGGCTAACGCTTTCTTGGAAGAGTTTCCAAGATTAAGAAGAGCAAGGTGTAAGAGTTTTTCTTGTTCTCTTATTAAAGAATCACAAAAGGAGTCAAAGGAAGGGGGCTTGTAGTCTTTTCCTTGAGAAATGAAGGCTTCTCTTGTAGAATGGAAGGTGGAAACAAATACAGAGTAGGCTGGTCCCAACTTAGTAAGGATGGAATAAATAAGGTTACTATCTTCTTTCTTAACCTTAACACCCTCCAAAAGATATCTAAGGGTCTTGAACTTAGACAAGAAATCTTCAATGCAAGAAAAATTATTAGGGTCCAATGTAAGCAACTCATTTTCAAGTTGATGGGCTCTAATTTCATTTTTAATCCCAAAAACTTTATTGATTTGTTCCATTGCTTCATGAGGAGTATCAAGTTCTGCAATATGGAATCTAAGATCAAGAGAGATAGACATCCCTATCAAACCATGTGCTTGATCTTGTCTATTTTCCCATTTAGCAGCCTTATCTTCATCCTTCGGTTTCTTCTCTTGGCCTGTGGCTATTCGGTAGAGACCTTTACTTCTAAGTAAATCCTCCATGTAGGACAACCATTGGAGGTAGTTGGTGTTGTCAAGGATAACTTGGTATTGACTTTCCATTTCAACAGAAATTGAAGCTGAAGATGCTGAAAGTAAGTGTTCCAATGGATAGATCTCGAAAAATTAGGCTGGTTTAAAAAAAAGGCTCTGAAAAAGGCTTCCGGATGAAGAAGTTATGGCTTTTTGAAAAAAAGTTGTTGAAGTTTTCGACGAAGTGCGGGAATGTGCGGAAATGAAAAAGTCCGCCCCCACAAAATGGAGACTTGAACCCAAGACCTCTACTCTCTTAAAATAGCTTTGAACCAATTGATCTACACAAACAATTTGAGAGAGAGAGAGAGAGAGAGGGGGGGGGGGGGGGCTTGGGTTGCGTGCTTGCTTTGAGAAAGCTCTTTTTCCCTACAAAACAAAAAACACAAAACCCAACACGGACATGCAAAGAAAACGAACCTTACGGCTCGAAGTTAGATTTACCCAAAAAACTAAATATTTTGAAAAATGAACCTTGCGGCTCAAAGTTAGCTTTAGCCGAAAAACTAAATATTTTTCTCAATGTTTCTGATTTTCTGAGATCACACTAAGGTGCAGGGAAAAGAGCATACGCATGAGAAAAATCCTTCCTTTTTGTTTATGATTTGCCCAGATCGCACAGAGTCACAGGGCAAAGAGCATACGCAGAAATGAAAGGTATAGATCCAGTAATAAAAAAGGCTAAATAGACAGAAACCGAAATAAACAGAGAGAAAATAACAGTAAACTCCAAATAAAGACTGTATACCTCCAGATCTTAAAAATGATGCATCTAGGGCTACCGGAAACCTTTTCGTGTGAAATGAAAGGGGTTCCTCACTGGAACAGATGCTCCGAACACAACAGAGTAATCCTCTTGGCCTGAAAGCAGTCAGAAACAGCAGATCTAGGAAACGGCAGTCGGATGCAGTTCTACCGGCTTCAGATTTGGATCACCAACAGACGCGGCCCTCAAATAGCTCTGATACCATGTAGGAATTTATAGGGTAAGTTCCTCAGAAAGAACACCAAAAGGACACCGCTCACAACCAGATCACAGATCAATACACTAGTATTTTTGACGTGGTTAAAACCCTCAAAGAGGGAAATAGTCCACGGCCTGAGCCAACGCGGCCACTTCAGGCAATTTATTAATCAAAGAATGAAAATTTACATAAGCTTCTCTCATGCACGGACTACCCTACAAATGACCCTCCATGCGCTTTAAATAGAATTCATGGACCAATCGGGTGTCAAGCCACGGATCAAGTGTCGGTAATACCGAGGAGAGAATGAACCATCGGATCACTACATATCGTGACCGTCGGATTGTAAGTTACAAAATGTACAACGGTAAAGAAACACACTTTACCTAACTCTATACCTAACTCTACACTAGACCAAGTTGTACTTAACTATTTCCTATGTGTCGGAATATCCTAACAAGCACTCAAAATAATAAAATGACATATTCAAGCTAATGCCCTCACACCTGGTCAAGTTTCCTATCACTTTTTGGTTGGATACCAAAATGGAAACTTTGTACCTACATATCAGCTAGGTCCAGTGTCTCTTGGTCCTATCATAGTTACCAAGGAACTCTCCTCTTAGTTAACCAAAAATAATATTTCTTTCTTTCTCACGAATTTCAATGTTGAGGAGAAGTATCTATCAGGTGAGGAGATCTTGAAATTGGTGAATGCAACTATTTGAGAGAAATTTCCATCAAGTAAAGGGAAAAAGCCATCAAAAACTGCAATAGATGATTTGAAGTCGAAGTACACAAATTTCATGTCAGGAAGGTTTCCTGGTCTGCCAGAGGAAAGTTCATTCTAATAATGTGATGGAATATTTCTCTTAAATATTGTTGTTTGCATTCATTTGTTTTTCTATGGTCTATGACCTCTTCAAGGTTAGCCAATTTTAGGATGCAAACAACCAATTCAAATAAATTTTAACAGGGGTTTGTTTTGAGTTGTACTACTTATGGGTGTTAAAATTGGCAACTAGGGCCAAACTCCATGTAGGTCATCTTATTCATAGCAGCCAATATTTTTCTTGGATTCCTCTCGTCGAGAGGTGTACGATTAATCTAAAGATCATCCATTTCTGACATGTATGCATGGAGATATGAATTTATTTGTGTTATGTGACAATTCATCAAAGTCGGCCAACAACCAAATTACCCCAACTTGTCCTCCACGTTTTACTATAAATAGAGTTGACCTTCAAGTCATTTTCACACACTCTAGTGATCTCTCCTCATTTCTGTTTGAGGTTTTGATGAAGGAGAGATCTAGAGGGAGTGCCCTAGGCTCTATGCTACCCTAATGGAGAAGCTCTGATGTTGACCTAATGAAGAAGCCCTAATGCTACCCTAGCAGTCATGAAAGAAAGACCTCAATGTAGTCATGGAGGAGGCTTCTATAAGTGCAACAAGGAGAAGTTCTAACGCTGTCAATTTTCCCTAAACGCAGAGATCCTTATGTGACCTAAATGTTGTCTTGGAGGAGTCATAAAAGAAATCTAGGATGCAATCAAGGAGTGTATCTTCGCAGCAAGATCTAGCCTTCTATATGCTACTCAAAGCCGCAGTCAATGAGGGTTTATACAGTATCATGAGCTAGTGATATAGCGTTCTCCAGACATTGTCAAGGAAGAGATTTATATGTTGTCCAAGGAAGGGATCTCATCCTCAATCTAAACGTAGTCAAAATACACTCATACGCAACCTAATCTAGGAGCCCTAATCGATAGTTTGATGAGACTCCTATCTTCCCTAGCCGTAGTTCAATAAGGAGGTTCCATCCTTTACCAATTAAGGAGTTTAAGCTACATTCAGGTGTGCCCTCTTCCGCTGTCAAAGTAGGGCTAGTGTTGCCCTTTTCCCAATCCTGAAGGAGGACGTCTTGGCTGCAGCAAATGAAGGAGGAAAGTTGTAATTGAAGGAACCCTTATCTATGTATAAAAGGACCCTTAGATGCTACAACTAAACCACTGCAAGGGTAATTACATTACAGCAGAGGATCTATGATATTGTCACATTCCTATAGATGGTAGCATAATTGTTTGGGCATGTTAGTGTTGTTCCTGAGGTCGATTTAAAGAGAAGAAGAATCTGCAGTAAGGAGGTTCTTGTGATTGTTGTTTGTAGGTTGACTGGGTCACTGTGTGAAGGGACAAGAACAATGAATATGTTGCCAGAACATTGTGTGTTAGGTCACAGGCCATAACATCACAGTCAATTTCGTATGGATATTTGAAGGCTCAAATCATTAGCATTATAAAACTGTTGACATCTAAAACTATTGGAGCGTTGTATGATGCTACTGCAACATGAGGTGGACACAACTATTTTCATAGTGATGGATGTAGCATGGTTGGATACACGATGGATGCAGCGTGGTAACAACATAGATGGATGCAGCATGGTGATGGAATCACTTTGGAGAATCAGTTGAAGAATGAGATCAAATGAGTGTGCCTACACTTGAGTTTAGATCTGTAGTCCTAGTCATTAGAACTATTGTGTCATCTTCATGGTGAAGATATCAGATATTTGATCTCTTATTTTGACACGTCAAATTGTTGACTTCAGATGTATATGTATTATCTCTCTCTACTGAACTATTGAAGATTATAAGAAGAATTCATCAAGGGTTTCCCCACATTGGGGTTTGTCCCTAGCTAGTGCCACATCTTGTGTCCTCTTGTCTTGGCTTGACTTTTGTGATTTATGTTTATGTTCTATCTGTATTTTACTGTCATGCTAAATGTGATTTCTAATATGGAATTGATATTGACCTAATATGAAAAATTGAAGTAAATTTCTTTAAGCATAGAACATACAAAAAATTAACATGGTATAAGAGGTGAGGTGAAGGCAAAGTCCAAGCAAGAGTGAAAGAGAAATCACCGAAGTCAGTTGGAAAGGACAAAAGGCTCAATGGGTTCCTCATCCCACTTCAAATTCACCAAGGGTGAAGTCGAAGTAAAGAAGATTATCATAGTGGCGCAGCAGAAGCGTCTAGTGGCCTACCTAAAGGTCACTTCAATGGAAAGTCTGAATCTAAGGGTGGAAGGAAAGGCAGATGCCTTGCTTGCAATGAGTATGGCCATTATGTGAAGGAGTGTCTGAATAGAAGGGACGCATCACTTGATGATGATAACCATCATTGCAAGGGCATATTCAATTATCAGAGGAATGACAAGTACAATGGCAAAGAGAAGGGGAAAGCAAGGAACTCTAGGTATGGAGAATCAAATATTGTTTCTGAGCATTATCTTATGTCGGTCCTCTCCATCGAACTTGTTGGGAAAATTGATAGTGGTGCTTCAAACCACTTCACTGGATTCAAGGAATAACTCTCTAATATGATAGAGAAGGAAACAATCTTGTATATTATTCTTGGAGATGATGCCACCTATCCCATAAAGGGTGCGGGGAATTTTTCTCTTCAAATGGATTAGGGTAGCTCCCAATAAGTTCTTTATGTACTTGATCTCAAAAGGAACCTGTTGTCCATTTCATAAATGGAATTCAAAGATTATAGGGTGGCATTCATTGATGGAAAGGTACGTGTTTGAAAAAGGAATTTTAAAGATTCTTTTACTATTGGGTTCAGGGTTGGCAATTTGCATCAAGTTGCAGGAAGTCCATTGGGAACCATGTTGTGTGACTCATCTCTTCTATGGCATCGGACGTCTACCCATCTTCATTATGGGGTCCTACCCATCATATGCTGACAAGGATGCCTCATTTCAAAGAAGAGCATGAATGTACATGTCTAAGATGTATCGAAGAAAACCTTACAAGTGTATCATTCCCCTCATGTAATAGTAAGACCACAGATCTGAAACAACCTGAGGAGTTTTAGATTCATGATCAGGAATCTCATGTATTTAGGTGAAGGAAATATCTCTATTATTTAAAGAAAGCACCCCGAGCCTAGTGTGAGAGGATTGACTACTATCTGATGAAGCTAAGATTCACTAAGAGTGAAGCCGATCCAAACCATTGCTTTAAGGTTGTGGATGATAGACCTCTCATATTGGTACCTTATGTGGATGATCTCTTTTTGGCAAGTTCATACCCTCTCATTTACTAACGTTAGATGGATTTGGATTCTGGATTTCGAATGGTGGACTGCAATCCTGTGACTACCCCGATGGAGCTTAACTTTGAGAAGCTATGTGGTAGTACTACCGGACCTGATTTGGGAAATGCCTCTAAGTTTCATCAACTCATAATAGCATTGGTGTTCTTGGTGAACTCTCGTCCAGATATAAGTTTTGCAGTTAGCATGTTGAGATCATATATGGTTGAGCCTCACTGGATTGGTGCCAAGAATCTTCTAAGGTATCTTCAAGGCATAATCACTCTTGGGCTGAGATACACTGCTAGAGCTGTGAGGCTGCATTATTATTCTAGTGATGATTGGACAAGCAGCATGGAGGATCACAAGAGAACTCCTAGGTTCTGGTTCTCTTTGGGTTCTACTTCAATATCCTAGATGCGTAGGAAGCAAAAGTCAGTTTCTTTGAGCATTGATGAGGCCAGATACATAGATGTGAGTATGGCCTCCCATGAAGTTTTCTGGTTGAAGAAGCTCTTCAGTGAGCTTTTTAGACATGTGATGGATACCATCGTGATCTTCTGTGACAACCAGAGGGGGATTCGATTGTTGAAGAATACCGTGTTCTATTATTACTCCAAGCATATAGAAATTAGGTGCCATTTTATCTGGGATATGGTACGACGGGGAGCAAGAAGGCTCCATCATTCTGGGACTGTTGTGCAAGTCCATGATATTCAGATGAAGCCCCTAGGAAATGTCAAATTCTTGACTTTCTGAGAAAAACTAGGATTCGTGGAGAGACACTCTCCTGAAGGTCCAATATAATATGGACATTGAGCTCTGGGAGCTCCAGAGGGTTTGGGGGGTACTTCTTGTAGTGATGAGCAACCATAGGGTGAATGGCTCAGCCTTCCCCTAGTGGTCTGTCATGTAGGGAGGATGAGTGGTTCATCCTTCTTCTGCTGAGACACAGTCGTAGGGTGAGTGGTTCAACCTTCCCCTAGTGATTTGTTGTGTACAGGGTGAGTGGTTCAGCCTTTCCTTGGGATACCCCATGGCGACATGTAGGCAGGATGAGTGGTTCATCCTTCTCCTATTGAGACATCATACCCATGCAGTCTGTGGCTCATGGGAAGTACCTCTCGTCTGGCCAATGAGTAAGGAAATGAGGATAGGGACCATAGTAATACAGATGGACACATCGTGTACTACCGTACTCCCTATGCTAGGATGATATTGATCTGGTATCAATTGGAAATGACTTCATGTCTATAAGAGTGATATAACTCACTATCTTTTGGAACTAATTTCGGATCAGTAAGGGTGATATAAGTCACTCTCTTTTGGAATTGATTTCGGATCAGTAAGAGTGGTATGACACACTCTCTTTATTGGAACTAACTTTGGGTCAGTAAGAGTGGTATGAGACACTCTCTTTTATATGGGACTACTTCGGGTTAGTAGAGGATGGTATGATACATTCTTGATCACTTCTTCTTCTTCATAGTTCAGCAGAGCAGAGCAGTGCATGGCACTGATGGCAGAGATAGCATGGAAAGGCAGATGGATTAGAATATAGAGTTCTCTCTAGTTGAGAGGGAGTGTTAAAATTGTCAACTATGGCCAAACTCCATGTGGGTCATCTTACTCATGGAAGCTGGTATTTTTCTTGGATTCCTCTCGTCGAGTGGTCTAGGATTGATCTAAAGATCATCTGATTCCTACATTTATTCATGGAGATATGAATTTATTTGTGTTATGTGACCACCAGGTAACCACTATATCCTCTTTGTCAGATATATGTAAAATAATATAAGATTACCTGCAATGCCCTTCCATAACTTTAGCCATGTTGTCATCATATGTAGGAATAAACACATCGTTGGCCAAAGACACCATGTGATCTAGTGCAACCATTTGAGATGAATGCTTTTGGAATAGCTTTAAATCCAGAGGACTAAGAGGAGTCTCCTTCCTCACCTATAGATTTTTGTTGATTAGCATGAGTGCATGACATAAGAAAATACAACTTCATAGGAAAATGGGTTGAAGTGAGTGAATCGGTCAACTTACAATATTTGGATAAGTTGAATAGAGGGAATGCATCCTTCATTCTCCTCCATAGATTTCTTCAGCAGCAATATATATCTGAATATTTCTATCAAAATATTAAGCTTTCAGTACTAATGGAGTCTCCTCTGGTGTTACAGGACACAATCCATCCTTCCTCTTCATTTAAGAAATTATGACCTCCTTCCACCAAGGGTAGGCATGCTTGTGAAAGAAATATAACAAGATAATAAGATCAACATTGTTAACAATAAATATTTTGACTTGACGAAGAAAATATTATGATTTCCAAACATGTAATATACCTCAGTCTTGTGAGTTGCTCAACTTATTCATCGGTACAATGAAGAGTGCAATGAGAAGAAACCAATATATCCATTTCATAACAAAGATGAAGAGCCACAAAAGGACCATGCTATTGCAATATTTTAAAACAAAATTGACCCAATTCATCAATTTTTGAAGTGAAAAGTAGAGTGTCGTAATTCACATGAGAACATAGCTTTTTAAACCTCAAGTGGCAAGTTATTATTTTCCAGATGTGCATATGTCTTACTCAAATGAAAAACTTTGTGATTTCTTATAAGGGGAAGGATTTGTATCATGGTAGGAAACTTTGTTAGTATCCTTCTGTGCAAAGCCCAAAGTATTAAAGGATAGTCTTCGATACTCAACCTGATGCAGGTAATAGGACATGTTTGACCATCTCATAAGAGGCATGGTGAAGACTGCCCCATCTTCTACCTTTGCCTCCCATCTTCTGCCTTTGCCTTCAGCTTTGAAGGAAGCTTCTTTACTATCTGAAACTTTCCTCTCAGAGATGTGATAAACTTATCCACATCAAAAATGTCTTCAAATTCACTATTCAGATAACATTAAAGATTAATTTTTGTAGAAGGAAACATGAAGGATAAACCACCCCCACAAGTAATTAATGCCATGCAATACCCAATGCTAAAATCAATCAATAAAACATACTGAAGATCTGTTAATAGATAGGAGTAATATTGAAGTTAAACACATGGGATCTACCCAAAATGAAGCCTTGTCTATCTTTCGGACAACTATAGTCACATTGAGATAATGTAACCATGTCACATATCTAACATGAGAAAAAGATTGACCTTGATCAAATGATAATATATCACAAAACAATCAAAAAAGAAAATGCAGCAAACACAGTGAAAACTTGAAGTAAATAATTATAGAGTTTGGAGAACCATAATCGAGGCCCTAGCTAAAGGGAAATCATGCATAATTCTAAAAGGTGGAGATAAACCAACTTGCATATTGCAACTCACATCTAATCCAGGCCTTAATTGCAAGAGACCATTAGGTATCCATTGCTTTTATATAGTTGTGCCAACAATTTTCATACTCAATAATTTCAATATAATATTCAAGATTTTCTCAAATAGATACCAAAAGTAGGGAAAAAATAAAATTAATTGAGAGAAGAGAATGTTTTGCTTTCCACACTAATGGCTAGAGAAATTTCCTTACAATAAATAATGGAGTAATTAATCTGAAAATATTTGATTTCATTTGAATTTAAAGGTACAAACCATATAATGCCTAAAAAAATTCAAGTTTACTCACAGTCTAGGTCAGCATCTATTACATCATCTGGAAAACCATCAAATTGCAATTATCTTATCTAAAATCTCGAGAGTTTTTTGTGCTAGAAAGAAACAAATAAGTTTGCCATTACTCTAAGTATCTTTATTCACTTAGTAAGGCATAAAACACTGATTTGTTTTCAATTTCGAGAAGCTCAGTTACATAACCTAAGCACCATTCAAGTAATTTGTTCATAATTTACTAATTGTGGTTTACTTATGGGGAGGATGGTGTTCTGACCAGTTTCATTGTTTTCAAAGCTCATTGTTATCATTGGAAGACTATAAGTTCATGTTAAAAGTTTAACTTTCCAAGGCAGTATCTCTAAACCTGCTCATCTAGAAGTAGCTAATAGTTAGGAATTCCATAAACATAATGGAGTTTTTATTTGTCTATTGTGATATCATACCTCCTACAAGTGCACTTAACAATGAAAGCCTGCAAATATAATCTATGTTACTCTTGGTGCCATTAAAGCAATGCAGGATTATGAATCTTGATAATCGACAATAGTAAAGTGGATGACATCAATCTGAAACTAAACAAGCTAGAAAAAATAATAATGGATTTTCACTTCTCATCTATAGAGGGATTTTCAAATTTCAAACTTAATTTGGTATGTGGTGGACAAAAAAGCACCTATATTACGGGAAAGAAAACTTCCTTTGAGGTACAGGCTCAACAAAACCAAAATACCTCACAAGAATTAGATCTCCTTGAAGGTAGTGATTCAATTGCACCTTCTAGTACAACTAACTTGTTGCAACTTCACTCTAGTCACTAGCCATGCCTTTGCTTCTCATTCCTTTCTCTTAAGATAAGGACTCATGGCATGAAGGCAATAGCTAGAAGAAATTATGGTAAGTTTAAATGCCTAAAAAGAAATAAACTAAGATTACAAATAAAAACTAAGAGGGTGTTGGTACACTCAGGTAAGTTATAAATTTACCTTCTAACTCAAGTAACCATGATTCAATTGCTTAAGTTGTTCCCCTATGGGCAGAATTGTTCCAGCAAACTTCCAAGCTAGCCATCCCTATGGGCCTGGTTCCAAATATCCCTAAACCAAACATCACTATTGGGTTTCTACTGGTAGGATTGGATGCTTGTGGACACCCATGAGCCAATGAAACTTCATATAGTGCGTCCTCTGACATATAAATGGTGGAGATAGACTTTATTTCTTATTCATTGGTACATGCGTCTCACTCTACCTTTAGTCACAAATCACCACTTTTCTCCAGAGAACCAGATAAAATGGAAGCTAGTATTATTTAGCCGCAATATTATTGTAGTATATTTTTGTTATCCATTAGACTGTATCTAGAATTAGTTTGTAGATGGACATATCAAATCTATTTTCTCATAAAATATCTCTACAAGATCCCCACATAGAGTATTCTAACATTAATGCACAAAGAAATAAAATAATTTCTAGTCATGATTTTTTTTCCTTCATAAAGATTATGGAACATATGCCCTGTGATAATTTTTGTCTACACAAGATCACATTCTCAATGTTTGTGTGAAAGGAGGAGGCCACTCTGGCTTCGTGGCTCTAAGTTGCACATAGGCTGAGTTGGAGTGGAAGTCATTTGGTCATTAGGTTAGAGAGCTCATGCCTAATAATGTGTGTGGAGAAGACATGTGATCACTTTGTGTGGAAAGAATTTTTATGTGAGGTCAGGCTTGATGTGGCACTACCACTATTAATGTTGTCAGTTATGTGAATTGAGAGGTCACATTATAGTCACAATAGAGGATACCCACAGTAAGGGTGACATTTGCATAATGGTCATCGAGAATTGCCAATCATAAGGAGCCACTCATGATTAAAACAAAGCCCAAGTGTTCTTACTACTTCTCCATTTCATCAAGTGAGAAATCAACCAAAGAGTATGGTGCCTAAGCTTGCTTAAATATTTCATCTTTTACATGGAATTTTTTTTAGGCTATACATTGAAATTCAATTTGCTATGTTTATAATTACAAACGAACCCAAGCGGATGCAAAAAAATATTATTGGAAAGCCTAAAGTCATAGCATTTCCTAGAATTTCCTTGCTCGAAAGAGCCAATAGAACCTCTGAAATCGAAACCCATTTCTACATGAGGCTTTTGCCAAAGAATTTAAATTTTAGATACAATGATACACATAACAATACCAAAAATGTAGAATTTGCATATTCATTGTAAATGTAGAGGCTGTGTATTTGATATTGTAATTCGTTGTAGGAGATAAGAAATATGGTAGTTTCTAGGGCCAAACACATAACAAAGGATAAGGAATCACGATCAACAAACAGTGCAAATGTCAATCATAGAAGCGAATGGCATGTGAAGCAACACCTAGATTCATATTTGAAAATAGTAGCAAAGTTTTAAAAGAACACATAACATGTTCTTTAGGGCATATAGAGTGTGGTCTCCAATCAAGCGATTGAACAGATTAAGTAGTCAATATCGAGAATATCTCTAGCAATGTGTTTCAATGACAGAAGAAGAAAGATGCCAAAGTTTGAAATTTTGAATCAAGGATGGAAATCAGGACAGACAAGTAGTGCATCCATAATGGATGGTATTAGTGGGGAGGACATACATAGTAATCTAATAGAAATTAGAAAATGTGAATATTGAAGAATAACCAATATTCATCGGGGGTTGAGGCCTTTATTTATTTGATTCACATATTGCCTGCAGATGAAAGTGGGATTATTAAGGCCTCAATTGTAGTTCGATGTGTGGCCTTGATGAAAATGTGGAGTGCATCAATACATGCATACCTTCACACCTTGTTTTTTCTACAACATGTTCCTTGGGATGGGGTTTGGCATGTAAGTAATTGACCAAACATTGGGTTTAGGGAGTGGGTTCTTACAAATATTAAGGCATTCCTCCCTCATTTGTACATGGTTGTACCTATTGGTTCAACATTTTTTCCTAAGTTAGCCAATAATTTTCAACAGAACAGAGGGAATTTGTATTAAAGAGGGAAATGAGCTTAATCCCAATTTCCTCTCTCTATCTTCACCCCATTATTCTTGTGGTGCAACATAGCTGAAATAGGATCCACAAGTGTAATAGCCTAAAAGGTTGTTGCATTTAGTGGCAGTCTTTACATAGATATTTTTTCTACAGTTCATAAGTACTGTGTCCTATGTTGGTATCCCACAACAATCACACTGTTGCTAGTCATCGGTAGAGTCTCAAATAAAATGACAATGTACATGGGTGTTAAAATTGCATTCAGGATCTTCACTTGTCTATTTGACAATGCCTTTATATGTAAAATAATTAGATAGAGTGAACTGGCCAACTGTCACATGTCATGCACAAAACACATGAAAAATCAAGAGCTTGTTTTCAATTACAGGTAGTATTATTCACTCCCATAGACACTAATGTGCATGTTCATAGAGTTGAGCACTCAAAATCTCATTGTGATAACATGGTTAAAACACAATGCATATATAAGGTAGATAATTAGTACATAAGAGATGTTTTTAACTTCTTCAACGATGCTCAAATGAGGGAGAGTCTCCCCTATATATGGAAATTAATACAAGAAATCCATCACTAGTTTTATGGCCTGCACATAAATTATGGGAGTGAGGTCACCAAGACCTGCTACACGAGGTAGTTGTTTATGCTACAAAAGAAACACTGAAATATTCTAGTATTGATGGTAGTCATCATAACAACACAACCTTTGGGAAACCAATAGGCATGCTTGCCATATCTACTTAATAATAAATGAACTGGATATCTTAAAATCTTTGAGCTCACTATGAAACATTCATATTGCTCTGGTATATCTTCTACATGTGTGATTACATATGCAATTCTATACAAGTATCTCTCAGGTCACATTTCTTCCTATGGCCCTGATAACCCATTTTTCCACTAACTCTATCCCTTGAATACAAATATATATCCGTCCAATCCTTCCATCCTTTCTAGACAACAAGTAGAGCTTCAAGAAAAACAACAATAGGTTAATTTTCCTGCCTTTCTACTTCTCCCAGAGAAGGGTCAAAGAAACATCTTCCATTGCTGGCATCCTACACTATGAATTAGACAGGAAGAGTAAAAACATGACTTGCAGGCTTGCAGCCAGGTTTCTAAACATGATAGTGATTCAGCTTTAAAACAAAACATATTGGGCTACCCAACATTGAAGCTTTCTTTCCAACAGGTATTTCCATATGGCACAATTGGATGATTTTCCATTCTATGTTAAGCCACACAGGAAAGCCTTCTTACTCTCTGATGAATGCCCATATATTCCTTCCCCGCAATAGCTCTAGCAACTTTTGAAAAAATGTCAAGTCAACACATAGCTCTACATCTTTAACATAATCATAAGATAGGTTGTCTTTAACAGAGTTACAAGATAGGTTGGGAGTGAGAACTGAGTCATCAACAAAATGGTAGCTTCTCTTAATTGAGAAGTGAATTCCTCAATTTTTTTGTTTGAGTTCAACAAATGCAAAAAGAGATCCTAGAGAATTGACTACAACAACATATAAATAAGAGGGCAAAGGCAACCCTATCCAGTGGAATGGTGAAGCAGAGCCACTACTGATAGTTTTCTATTAACAAAAAGTAGTAGATGAAGAACATGTTCTGACTGCTTCAACCATTATATCATATCAAGAATGGAACCCCACTAAAATTTGTTTTATGCGCTGTCAAAAAAGGACCTTTTACCTATTCCTTTTTACCCAATTTCTCTTGGAATAAATCTACAAACTATCTATTGGTAGGCCAGCTATTCCATGCTTTGGGTATGCATATATATGAATCGAGGCTATTCTTTCTTCTTTTTTGGCTGATAATTATATGCTTAAGGTTCTTTGTAAACGTTGGGATCGATGTCAATGTACGACGGGATTTCTTGGCTAGCATTTACAACAGGTAAGATATTTACTAATATCCAAGTGCTTGGTTGGTTGATGTAATAATCTCCTGGGAGACAACAAGATCACCATGGATGAAATGGCCTTTGACAAAATGTGTTTTCTTAGTGGTTGAATAATTCAGCGAGTTGTATGCTTGATGCAAGTAGCCACATTAAGAAAACTGATAAGACTGTTGACCTCAGAACTAAAAGGGATACAGAATGATTTATAGACTCAAATACCCCTCTAGGAAGTTCAAACTTCAAACAAAGACTTTAAATGTCTTGGTTACAAATGCCACAAGAGAGTCTATGAGTCATCAATGATTCGAATGCCTTGAATGATCACAATGTGGGAGGCTTGTGGGGTTCAAACTCTCGTTCAATAGTCTTGTCAGAAACCTTTTCAATCAAATATGCATTCCAACTTCTATGGCTCACATGAATGTTAAAACGAATTTTATTATGGGACTTTTCCTGACGAATTGGGGGACTATGAAAACTAACAGTTGTTAGATGTGGGTAGTAATTTGTTCTTTGGGTCTCTACCTTCTAGGCTTCTTAGTTTGAGAAATCGCGAATACTTGGCTGTAGGAGAGAGAAGATAAGATAAGATAAGATAATTATATTTATTTTCATCTATTGACCACAAAGTAGGTCAAAGGGACTATTGAGTACAATGATGTCCAAGGGACTATTAAGTGCAATGATGTCCATACAATGCGGGATAACCAAACAGTCTCCTATACAAAATATAATATATGAATATAAAAGACACAATGTAGGAACATAAAAGATAGAGTGTATGGAATGCCCTGGCGGAGAGGATTATGACCTAATGGGTCTGAGGATCAGACCAATCTCTCCTAACATCTGAGGCTGAATTTGTTAGTGTCAATGTCTTCACACTACCATCATTGATCAAAATTTACTCTTTTTCATCTCATGGTAGGAGTCCCATACTGCTGAGTCATTCCATTAGGTCATGGATTCACTGATGGTAGAGTTTACATCCAGATTTTCTCCTCATACTTTGTACTTGTTGATCCTCTTTCATATTTCAGTCCTGGTTCATGATTTACTGTGTAGTTTATCTTATTAGGTCTTAGGGTTTGGTGCCTTTAGGTTTTAGGGTTTTATCATGGTCAAAGTCAGTTATTTCTTGCCAATAATGATCAGCAAGCATAGGAGGAAACTAATAATCATTGTTAAAATCATAATTTATCAGTTGAGAAGCTAAATGTAGTTCTCACCTGAGAACTTGTTTTGAGGTGAAAACAAAGTATTATGTTTTTTATCTTTCATCATGATGTAATTTTATTGTTTCTATATGTAATATTTGTTCCCAAGCTCCTCCTAACACTTGTGATGTTGCCAAGTACCTGCCACTGCAAAAATCAAGTGATTTTGAGCATCAGTTCATTTGCCAAGCAAAAGAAAAAAAACATGAAAAATAGAGCATTGTAAAGGACAACTAGACATTATAAAAGTGGGTTTTCACAAACAAAAATCAAAAGGTGAAATTATATAAACCCATCTTCCTATTTTTCATCCCATTGTGTCATTATTGAAGAATTGAAGAGCCAAGAAGAGAGCAAAGGTTGATTTTCAAGTGTTATTGACCAAAAGACTAAAAGCACTAAATTTTTGGATTTCTGGAGCGGTGCTGCACTTCTGAGGGGTGGAGCTGTGGTTTAAAGCCGGTGCTACACTTCTGGATATTTTTCCCAGAGTAAAAATACACGGGTGCTGCGCTCCTGTAGGTGGCACTGCGCTTTGTCTAGTAGAGCCCTGAATCACTACTAGACACCAATTCCACCTCAAATTTTCCAAGTTTACCTCTTTTGCAAGTAAGTACATCCAAATCTCTTGTGGTGTAGGGTTTTTACATCAAGTTTTTCCAATTTTTCACTCTTAAAATCAAAGCCCTAATTTCTAAGGCAGAACCCTAGTTTGCCTACAAATTGTCTCATGAATTGAAATCCTCACTCTACTTTTGTTTTCTTACACTCCACTCACATTCTCCCTAAACCCCACTCCCACATCCATTCTCCCTAAATCCTATTCTCACACTCTCCCCAAACCCCCTCATCCATACACTCTGCCCATTCCATCCTCCACATCAATTATCCATAACTAGTCATATATAACCATATTGTTCACAGCCAAAGGAAAACAATGGAAAGAGACAGTGACTATGAGTATGAAGAAGAGACACTTAGTGACAGCTCCATGGAGAGACATAGACAACAGAGGAAGCCCCATAAAGGAGGAAAAATCATCAGAGAGGAGCCCACTAGCTTGAGGGAATTACAGGCCTGCCCACTTGCAGTTTCTTGTTTCAGGCATCAAGCATGTTTTGAATTTTTTGAAATGGTGGAGAGAGTTCAGTTCCACCATGAGTTGGCCAAACTGTTTGTGACTCAATTGCATAACAATGATGTAACACTTGCCAGAGTAGCCTTCACAATATCATCAGCTGTCATTTCAGAGGCCACTAGAATTCCTAATGTGGGTGAAAAATGGTACAAGGGTCATGATCTTGATGAGGATTACTATGAGCCCTATATCAAGGCTAAATACAGAAATCAAGTGAAGAAGTTATTCCCCTTTAAGTTTTTGGAAAATAGGTATGTGCCTTTGATGAGGATTATTATCAAGTACTTCACTTGTGAAGGTAGGTTCTCCTGGTTGTATGCCTATCATATTAGACTCCTCATGCATTTCACTAGAGTAAAGATGCTAAATCTCCCTTACTTCATGTTTAGAAACATTAAGAAAATGGCACATATTGTACAGACGAAATCATACCCCTAGTAGTTGAACAACATATACTATTACTCTTTGATTAAAATCATTGTTCTACACCAACTTAGCCTTCTTGACATTCCATGGGATACATTCATTTCTCATGGGATGTTCAAAGGTCCACAGATCCCTTCACCAGTGCATCAAGAAGAAGGTTGGCCTTCTACCCATGGAGAAACAAGGGAAGAGGCCAAGGAAACCAAAACTGCTGAGGTGCCAATGTATTTAACATATCAGAGAGGCACAATGAGACTTTTTGCAGCTGCTAGGCAAGTGCTTGCTCCGCAAGGTGTGGAAGGGGCCTTGCCTTCATCATCAGTCCACAGACAATTTTTTTCTCCACAGGGTGTGGAAGGGGATTTGCCTTCATCATCGACAAAATAGGTATAGGTTAAGCAATTGAGAAAAGGCAAGGAAAAGGTGTAGGAGGATGATCTTGGTGATGAGGATGAAAGAGATTTTGATCTCATTGAGCATGAGGAGCCACAGTCACACTTTACTCATCATGGAGTTGACATCATTGACATGGAAGCTCAGGATGAAGAAACTATCAAGGACATCATCATTCAAGAGAGGGAAGCTCAAATACAAGCTTTGGAAGACAATTTGAAGAGATCCAACTTCATCATCAACTATCTAGAACAGGAAAATAAGCAACTGAGTGACAAGCAAGTCCTCATGGAGCTGCAAATGATCAAAGAAAAAAGGCAAATGGCTAAAGAGGCTCATGTGAAGTTTACTCCTATTAAGCAAGAGATTGACAATGATAAGGAAACATGGCCTGAGAGGGTCAACATACATCTCAAAGGGATGATTGAGAAGGCCAATAGGGATAAGAAGATGCTCCGACACATGGCCTACCATTACATGTCCTACAACAAAATCTGTAACATGAGGATCAGGAAGCTTAAAGCTAGGTTGAGGAAGGCTTTAAAGAGAAAAAATGAGCAAGATAAGTTGAAAATATTAGCTGAAGCCTCACTAGCCCATCAAAGTAGCTGATGGTGGTGTCCCATGCCAAATTTGGGCAAGTTTTGAAGATTTTTTGCATTTTTCAAGTTTTGAAATTTTCAACATAGAAAACTCGCCCAGAAGCACAGCACCATCGCCGCTGCGCTTTCCCCTGGAGCATCAGATGGACAAAAGGTTTACATATTTAGAGTCAAGAGGATGAGAACATGCACCTTGGAAATTTTTAGAAGTTTTAAAGAAAATCTTGGTCACCAAAAGGTCCAAAAACTACTGAAAAATGACCTCTCTGCCTCATTTTGGACACACGGAAGCAGTCTTGGGAGATTCAAGTTTTGAGGGGGCAAATGACCTCCAAATTCAAGAATTCAAGTTTTTCTAGAAACTATACTTGAAGTCCTTTTCAATGAGCTATCTTAGGCTCAATTTGGTTAAGTTGAAGGCCTCATAAAGCAGGTGGAAAGTGGCACTGCGCTTTTGACCACTAGCGCTGCGCTTTTCACCAATTTGCCCAAAAAATGAAAATTTCGCCTATTTTCACTATGAATTCACTTTCTCTCTCCTCATGGTTGCTTTTATGATGTAATTGATGACATGGTATGTAATTATGATGGTAAAACAGTTTCAGAGGGTAGATTCATTAATTAGAGGTGGTTTTGAGGCTAATGAATTAGTTTCCATGCTTATAGAGGCAAGTAGTTTGACTGTCTATATTCCTGGTCCATGTTTGGAAATGGTTGTACCATCCCCTCTTCTCATGGATTATACCCCTGATGGTCAGGATGAGTGGTCTTTTTGTCTATATTATGTATTTTCTTTCTCATTTGCAATGGTTGGATTCAACTGGCTGCTCATGTACTAAACACTTATCATTTTGTAGCAGTTTTTTATGGGATTCCTATGGTATGGCCTTTAGCATGTGTTTCTTCTTTTGTTAATTTGTTCTCATGTTATTTATGTATGCCTCTTTCATGTAATCTCTTCTGATTGGTTGTTTTCAAGTCAGATAGGTGGAATACATTAGGTTTTGATGCTCTGCCTTGGGAAAACACCAGTAGTTTATGTTTTCATCTGTTTAGGAAGGATTCTTGACTTGATCAAGCCCTTATTAGCTCCTCACCAGTCTATCCTTTCACCCCATCAATCTTTAAAGTGATGAAGATCATACCTACCTTGCCCCATAGAATCCCCTACGATTTTACCTTAGTTTCCCAGACCCAAAATTGCCCGGCTCCTCCTGATTTGGGAAAAACACCAACAGAATCAATCAAAAACCTTGAGATGCTATAACTAGCATAAAATCCTATTCCTGATCCAGTCATTTTGACTAAGATCCATAAGAAGAGAGCCCTCTCCCGACCTAGTAGGGCTAGCTACCAAGTTAAGCTTGGTTTGTTGTTATCCTAGGATTGCCTTCCTTCAGCTTGAAGTCAATCTAGGCTCTAATAGAATGAAGAAAACTCCACAAAGTCTGTTGTTGAAGGAATCTCCACAAAGCCTATTGGCCTGATCAAGGGTCAGTGGAAAGTGCCGACTATCTAACAAATTGTTGCCTGGGGGAGTACGCACGTTGTTGAGGCCTACAAGACCTAGTCCATCTCCCAGGGGAGGGCTTTCACTAGGGAGATTCTTCCTGATATTTTTGTCTAATCCTAAGCCCCAAAGCCATATCCGCGCATAGGTAGGGATTGGCAAGAAAACTAAATCTATAATGCAAATTTTTGAAACTGGCTAAAATTGAGCCAGGCAATTGGTTGCCAAATACACTATAAAGGTTAAATTTTTTACATATCCCAATTCAGGAGGAATGTTCCCCTCAAGTTGATTGTTTGATAGATATAGAAGGCTTAAATTTTCCAAGGAACCTAACAATGCATAAATATCACTTGTTAATTGGTTGTTTACGAGATTGAGGTCCGAGAGGCATGGAATGTATGCAAGCTCATTAGGAAGAGGCCCAAATAGTCAGTTATTGCTTGCACTAAACTTTAAGAGATTCCTCAGTTGGCCAATCTATGCAGAAATCATTCTGTTGAACCAATTATTGTCAATCTTTAGATATTGAATATTAATACAATAGTCCAAGGGTTTCAAATTCCCACTAAAATTATTCCCAAATATAACCAACTCAAAAAATGTTCCTCCGTATGTATATTTCAAGGTAGAGGGCCATCAAAATCATTTCCTCAAACATCGATCAGACAAATATTAGATTGTGTACCCAGTGTCTGTGGAAACTACCCACTCAACTTATTTTCAAAAATATTTAGGTTGTTAGGCTAACAAGCGTTTCTAATTGTTCACGGATAGGCTCATCAATCACACGGGCTAGTTTCATGGATGCAATGTCGAAGTATCCCCATGATGAACTATAAAAAATTATAATCTCATAGTCTTTTATTTATTTGGAAGGTGATCCTTTCTCTCCAAACATCCGAGTTTGAACGAAGAACACTGAAGAAAACCCTACAGAGTTTGTTGGCCCAATGAAGGGTCAGTGGAAAGTGTCGACTGTCTAAATCAATCACACGAGCTAGTTTCATGGATGCAATGTTGAAGTATCCCCATGATGAACTATAAAAAATTATAATCTCACAGTCTTTTATTTCTTTGGAAGGTGATCCTTTCTCTCCGAACATCCGAGTTTGAATGAAGAACACTGAAGAAAACCCTACAGAGTTTGTTGGCCCAATGAACGGTCAGTGGAAAGTGTCGTCTGTCTAATAAATCATTTCCTGGGGGAGTATGCACATTGTTCAGGTCTGGAGGACCTAGTCCTTCTTGTGGGAGAGCGCTTTCACTAGGGACCTTCTTCTTGATATTTTGGTATAACCCTAAGCCCCAAAGCCAGATCTGCACATAGGAGGTATTGGCAAGAAAACTATATCTATAATGAAAATTCTTGAAACTGGTTGAAATTGAGCCAAACAACTAATTGTCAAGTATGTTATAAAAGGTTAAATTTTTTAGATATCCCAATTCAAGAGGAATGTCCCCATCAAGTTGATTGTTTGATAGAGCTTAAATTTGCCAAGGAACCTAACAATGCATAAATATCACCTGTTAACTGGTTGTTTGTGAGATTCAGGTCTGAGAGGCATGGAATGTATGCAAGCTCATCAAGAAGAGGCCCAAACTATTGGTTATTGCTTGCACTAAACTTTAAGAGATTCCTCAGATGTCTAATCTATGTCTATGTAGAAATCATTCTACTGAACCAATTGTGGTCAATGTTTAGATATTGCAAATTAATACAGGAGTTAAAGAGCTGCAAATTCCCAATAAAATTGTTCGCAAATATAACCAACTCAAAAAAAAATTCTCCCTACGTAGATTTCTAGGTAGAGGGCCCTCAAAATCGTTTCCTGAAACATTGATCAGCCAAATATTAGAATGTATACCCAATTTCCATGGCAACCACCCACTTAAATTGTTATTAGAAAGATTTAGGGTTGTCATGCTAACAAGCGTTTCTAGTTGTTCACGGACAGGATCATCAATCATGCAGACTAGTCTAATGGATGCAATGTCAAAGTATCCCCATGCCAAACTATAAACAATTCTGATGTCGCAGTATTTTCTTTCTCTGGAAGGTGATCCTTTGTTTTGAGCAACTGGAGGGTATGGGTTTGTGGTTCCTTCTTTCCTTCCCCGGAGGGTTTCCTATGCACAATGTAGGTCCCTGTGATATAGACGAGTGGAACCTACAAATTCATCAAATCAATCATTCACGATGGATTACTGATATCACTCAAGACTTATGAGTCATTTAAGTATGGGGGTTTTTCGTAGTGCATTATATTAGATATCATTTTGGGATTCAACTGTGTTAAGTAAGACCCCTGCAGCTGAGTGTGCAGGGCAGAGTCAAGTCTATAACCAAGGAAGGAATTAATAAAGAGAAGTTTGTTATCATTTTGTGTATCTATTCTCGAGTTAATGAATGACCGATATGATTTGCAAATATATTGTTTATTTATTGCGCGCACCAGTATGAATGGTTTATTTTGTTAAGTATAATTTAAACCATGCAAGTAGGCTAAAATAATCAACTAACATTGGAATACCAATAAGATCTTGGGTAATAATGCAAAGCGTGACACTTAGCCCTTGGGTAGGGTTGCACGAAGGCAGTATATCAGGTGGTGAAAGATGGGAAAGTGCACGAAGCAACCTACGTGCAGGGTCAAATCACGGACCACTTGAACTAATCAGACATCTCCAGGGTGCGGAAACGTGGTTCTAGCACCCTCCCATACTACTTCAGGTAAGACCTCAGTCTGTGCTCCGCGGACTGTTGCCAAAAGGGCCAGTAGTACCAGGATTTGTTTGGATAAATTAACTCTAAACCTAGGTTAGCCCCCAATAAGCCAACAAATGGTTCTGTTGTCAGGACCGGGATCTGCATAGAGATGTCTGATGTCGTATCATTGAAATCTGACAAAGAAAGGAATTAAAGAGTGGTTGGAAAGAAAGATTCACGAGTTCGCGACACAGGAAAATAGGAATCCATGATTATCAAAGGAGAAGTGGTTAGATTGCTACTTATATACGAAAATCCACGAAATTTTCTTTGCATCCTTCCCCTCTGAGTTGTACGAGTGGATCACAAAGCTAGTAGACAGTCAAGGGAGGTATAGGCTCGACAAACCTATTGTGTGGACTCCACAGCTGGTGCATAGACTGGAATCATCAAAAGATAAGATCGCGCATGCTGTGGATCACTGGCTCGATCAAATTATAGGAGGATTTATCACTAAGTTCGTGGTAGATACTTCAGTCAGCTATAGCGAGGGAGAACGATGCTTACTCAAAGGACTACGAGGTAAGTAAGTTAAATCTTTGAACAGTTGGATTGAAATGCTACTGTGTGAAAAGCGAGTTATCCGAATAAATTGATGTTTGGGGCTACGTGAAGTGGGAGGATCTACAGAAACGAAGGTAGCGCAAAACTAGAAAGTAGCCCTTTGATTTCACCTCCATGAGAAAGTGATGAAGAGCTCACGAAAATCTCATCAAGAAGTACAATCAGTTTGATAAAGTAGTGAATTCTGCGCATACTACTTCCACCTAGACCACTGCTAGTTTCACCATCTTCACCCCCATCTTCACCCACACCACCTCCACTACCACCACAATTCAAAATGGCAAGCGTGATAAAGTTACCGGTGTTCAAAGGAGTAGGGAATGAAGATCTGGACCAGTTTTGGTTCATGGTAAAGGCTGTATGGGAAGCACAGGGATTCATGGATGACGATATAAAGAAAGCAATGCTGGTAAGCACTCTGCAGGATCACGCATTCACGTGGTACCTTAATCACTCCAATGACAATACGAACGCAGGGATCATGGATATCTAAGCTGCGCTAAACAAGGAATTTAGTAGGCCAAAATCATAGACATAGTGGATCATCATATTTAACGAAATCACAATGCTTCCAGGTGAGACACCCTAAGAGTTAGATCAGAATCTGTAGTTTATGATTCGTGAAGCCAACATGACCTTGACGGATGGGCAACACCGCACATGGTTTGTAGCATCACTAACACCACATCTAAGGAACGCGTTGTCACAACAGAAGCTATCCACTCAGGTCGAGTCATTGGAGATTGCAATGAGACTGCACAAGACTCCGATACAAGATCCTAACCTGGGAGTTCAACAAATCCATGTGTAGTTGAAAAACTTATGCCTTGAGATGCAGAGTTTGAAATAGGACAGGACAGCTCGCTTAGAAGCACATGAGGAGTTATGGTGTGTAAAGTGCAAAGGCTAGGGACATGACAAGGACCATTTTCTAGTCTTCGTGAACTACCTGGTGTGAGGAGGACCAATAACCTTGAGACAAGAGGCACAAGTAGGATCAAGTGCGATGCCTACATTATGGTCCGCAATTTGTCAGATAGGAGGGAAGCATGCTACATATAACTGCCATATATTATAGCATTATACACAGAGTTCCAAACAATCTTTCTATAATTTCTGCAGGTCAGTAGGCCACGATGAGTGCACCTGTAGAAGTTATGAACTAATGATGGATTGGACTCCTACCTACAGAGGCCAGACCGAAACATGGGCCCTTGATCAAAATGTAGGGATGGTGCACACTAGATTTCAAGGGCGTGGACGAGGTCGAGATGGAATGGGACCAGGAAGAGGCCGCTGACAACTAATATGATACAATTCCGAACGACCAGGGCATTATGCCCGTGATTGTACAAATCCGATGAGATCATCATGCTTATATTATTCCCAGTTTGATCATGAGAAGAAGGACTATACCACGATGATAGTAAGGTTGCACGATAAAGGAGCACTCCAACCTCCCCTGACTCAGAACCTGCAAATGATGAGGTCTGAGCCACACGAGGAAGACCCAAATGTAAATATTGTGCTCCGAAGTGGTATTACGACAAGAGATGACAAAGGCAAGTAGCCTGAAGAGAGTGCCTGTGTTCACGAGGCTCCAACAAAGGAGCCAGCATTTGATTTGTAGCATGCTAAAGAGACATTCATGGAAGCTAAGAAGAGCTTCGCGGAGGCCTCCACTTCAGGAAATAAAGACAAAATGGAACTGGAAATGGACCCATCAATGCTCACTACATTTCTGGAGACATGCATGAAGCTGCTGTGCGATAGCAAAGCTATGAAGGGACTGCAAGAACTCATCACTAGATGTGCTTGGATCGCGCCAGGAGAACCACACATAGTCCGGAAGCTCAGGAAGCACACAACGCGAAGAGGAAGAGAGATGAGATTGTCTGCGCAGATCAGGGAATATGAAATGGATCAAGTGATTTTGGATCTAGGATTGAATACGAACATCCTACCAAAGCAGACA
Source organism: Pinus tabuliformis (assembly GCA_031772625.1). Taxonomy (NCBI): domain Eukaryota; kingdom Viridiplantae; phylum Streptophyta; class Pinopsida; order Pinales; family Pinaceae; genus Pinus; species Pinus tabuliformis. The sequence goes on from CM062818.1 coordinate 130,694,762, forward strand.
TGCTAACACATGGGCAGGCCTACACTACAATGGTCTCCTATTCAATTGTGAATGGCGAACCAACAAAAGATCCTACCTATGCGAATATTGGAAGGAATAAAGGTAGATATCGAAGGTGCGAGTGCGCTTGCAGATTTCAAAGTGATAGAGATTGTTGATGACAATAATCCCTATCCTGTGCTACTGGGAATAGATTGGACCACTGACATGAATGGAGTGATAAATATAAAGAATCACAAGATGATTTCTGAGAAAAATCCACTACGTGTAGAGGTACCTTTAAAACCTGCGGAAGGATCACGCTACACAGAGCCGGCGCATGACTACAATAGTGATGACGATGTAGACTATATTTACAATATAATCGCATGGGAGAAGGACTGGGTAAATCCAACAGCGGACGGAAGACTGTCGTGGGGGCACGAAAGCTCCTGCACCTCAGATTTGGTTGAGGAAATAGAATGATGGCAGAACTGGTTACACGAGGTAACCACACATAACTGTAACATGATGACAAGGTCGTTGCACTGCTTGGCAATAGAGGTAAGAGATCTGCCTATGTATGACGGGTTGAGCAAGGTGGATGATTTCATAGAAAACTTTGAAAAAGAAGTGACAGAACAACAACGATTCGATGCTCTGAAATGGGTACTGTGTGCTACGCCCACAAGGTGGTGGGGTATGCACCTGCAGAATTTCGAGGACTGGCGTGAATGTAGAAGCGTGATGCACATACGGTTTGGAAAGCCTCAAATGCAAATGAAATCTGAATATGATGAACAAAACAACCCACGCACCCACCTGTCCAGATGGGTACAGGCATATGGCACGCAACTTCCATGAGGGCACAATGTCCACATAGAAGGAAACACGATCAGCGAGCAGGAACGGGCAAGGAAATGGTGCAAACAACAACTAGGAAGTATGTTAAGACCAAGCACGAAGAAGCATATCCACACAAAATATTTTGACAAAGCACGCGAAGCATTGAACATGGTCCACCATGTGAAGCGACCTGACTGGGACTTGCATGTACTAGTGATTCTATGGACTTATAGGACCATGCGCAAAACCCTGACCGTGCCGAGACTTCCGAAGCTCAAGTACGAAGCAGATGTTGTAATCCCTATGGAGCATGCAGAACCTAGTCCGCACATAGCAACACCCGTAGATACGATGGTTCGCAAAGCCCGGAAAGAAGGAGTCACACACCCACAAGAAACAAAATGCATGGGACTTGAGGAAAAAATCTAATAGGGAAACCTTAGACTCCAAGAACTTGAAGAAGATAGGGTATGGTAAAGAAATAAAAGCGCTTTGATGGATGCGGAATTCAAGAAGATGGGGGACGAAATAAAGACATATTTTTTCAGCAAAAAGAAGAAAGTGGTAAGGCAGGAGGCATACAATCACGATGACAAGGTTAAGGCCTATTGCCACAAATTGATCAGTCTGATGCCTTCGCTTGGACCGCATATTGCTAAGCAAAGTGACTAGGGTAGAACATTGCAAATGGTGAAGTACGTGATGCTGACCGTAACAATAAAAGGTGGGGATTCTCCAGGAGCCATGATGGAGGACCGAATGGAACTCTATATGGGTGGTGCGGCCACCTAACTAGCTGAGGGAAGGACAGTATCAGTTCTCCATGCAGTTGGAAGGGAACGCGGGACTGTAATCTATTCTACCCGGGAGCTGCATGATTTTAGAGATGCGCGCAGAACCAAAGAGTCACAAGGTCCGCAACCGCACACGAGGGGCTACACTACCACATGGGTTGGCCAGAAAGTGACCATTGAAGTCACTATGCATGATGGGATGCTTGACTAGAAGCGAAGTGGAGCGGGCGGTAGGCATTTAAGACGCGATTTATGGGCAAGATTTGGGAAAATCTACCACCAAGGGAGCATTAATGAACTGAATTTGGGGGGAACGGTTGAATTCGAATTCAAAAAGTGCTATAAAATAAAAAGGGTTTCCCAGCAAACAACACTTGCTCATTTTCCAATTGAGCGATTGAGCAGAACCCTGAGTATTGTAAGACGAGCATTGATTAAGCCCCTAAGTTCGCGAGTGATTGATTACAACATATATACAATGACAACAACTAAGGATGGTATGGGGATAGCAGAAGTGACCACCGAGGAGGCCACACAAGCCCTAATTGTGGGGGATGTTCCAGAAGGTGTTGGGATTGTGGCAGAAATCCCAAAATCACTGGGCACGGCAAGACCCAAGAAGGAAAAACAAGAAATGGCTCCCATAAGCGTGTCCTCGCGGAACCTGCTGCGCAATAAACTATCGATGGAGGAGAAGGGGAAAGGTGTCACTATAGAAATAGATGAAGAAGAAGAACATTCGTAGGAGCTTATCATTGCAGAAGAAGAAGATGAAGCCATGGAGGTGGATACTCAGCCTATGTACTCTGTGACAAAACTACCCAACTATGTCCCCCCATGAAAAGGGAAGGACAAAGTGCCCAAAGAACTGGATGAGACCAAGAGCTCACTCTAGACCCTGCTCCTTCCAGATGGCATTAGGTTTGAAGGCACGCACCTGGCCCACGTGGCGACCATGAAATTCGAAGATTGGGACCTCTCTGACCACGAGAAGTACCCTCACCTTGAGATCAAGAACCTCATGCAGCACAACACCATGGGGTTGGTGACAGCATTAGAGCCATGGAAGTGGTTTCACAGAGTGGAGAAGGTTGGGCTACTAAACCTAATTTGGGTGCTTCATTTCCACTGTGCCCCAATAACCATTTTCATCATCAGGCAGCTACTCTACCTGGTGCATGATGGGTGCTTATGGCTGGAGGAGCCCATCCCCATCACAGCTGACTTGATTCATCCTGTCTCCCAGCTTCCATACAAAGGAGAAGACCCCGCGGCCATATTGGAAGGAAAGGCTAATGATTTAGCCATGGTGGAGGCCATGAAAAAGAAGTACAAGCTATAAAGGCTATTCCATCTCTAGCATCAAGGACAAAGTAGTCTATGTAGCAACCCAAATCCTCACATGCAAAGTTATGCACAAGTGCCACGTCGACGAGGTACCTGTGCCGGTGGTCACACTAGCCAAGCAGTGCGCAGAGGGGATCCAGTTTAACTGGTCCGAATTCCTCTGCATGAAATGTTTAGACAATTGCCCTGAAGCCCAGGAGCAAGGAAAAACCTTCCACTATGCATGGTTGTTGCTGTCCATAGTGCTCATAGCCAGGGAATTGCCAGAGCACAACCAATTCCCCATAATTGACAGAGATTTACCGGAGGCCGCAAAGTATGCTTCGCTCTGGGCCACGAAGGATGCTACAAGGATACACGATATCAAGATATTCTGGGTGCTCATGTAGATGAACATCCAAATGTGGATCAACTGTAAGATGCGGTTGTTGCCCACAGTTTACAATAGTCTACAGAGTTTTGCAGAATTTAAGGCAGATATGCATAACATATATATAAGGGTATGCAAGGATCCGATGAAGCAGTGGAAAAAGTTACCCATTGTAGCCACTAATGATGCCATTTTCAATGTCTTGGAGGCATGGTCACTAGAATGTCACGCCCCAGACATTGTAAAACTCGAGAAGTCGATAGCACAAAAGAAGAAATACGATGCCAAGCTGCGCATCACCCAGTTGGACAAAAATCGAAGAGAGGAAACAACAGTAGTAGAAGTGCAGGCAGCATGGGACATGGCACAAAAAGCATCCGAGTAGGAAAAGGCTGTAGCAGCACACGAAGCAGTGGCGAAGGCAGGCAAGGGCCAAGCAACACCTTCGAACGGGCAGATAGCAGAGACACAAGAAGGAGGCACAAACCCACAAACCACATCCACACAATTGAAGTGCCAACATCTAGGAGAGTAAGCAGGATCACAGAAGAAGGTAAAGGCCTCGAAATTGTCCATCGACCCGATCACCCTAACTGAGGGTGATGTGCATCACATCAGTGAGATGGTGCGCAATGTCACAAATGAGGCTCTCCAGGATTTCATTCAGGAGCACCAGACTATGTTGGGGGCCCTCAGAGCATAGTTGCAAGACTTACAAGCACACCCCCCTCAAGTTGGTACCCTTTTGACCAACCTCGCAGTCGGATCTACGACAGTAGAACAAATGTTGCGCATGTAGATGACGAACACAATAGTGTTGCCGAAAGGGGCTCTAGTGACATCAAATGAGGCTGACAGGTTTTCAGTTAGCATGATGAAAGGTCTCGGTGTGAATCTAGCTACCCTTCCATGCGAGACATCATATCTATTGCAGGATGGGATAATGGGAGAGTTGCATGCCAGGGAGAGCCACGCGCTCCAATTCCTCAGTGTGCAGAAGATAAATATGGAACAACTAAACTTGGAGCGTGATGAATTGGTGTCGCAAAATCAATAGCTGGTGCAAGTGATAGATGATGCTTGCCAAAGTGCCCCAGAGCTGTCCATCTTAGCAGATATGCCACCAGAGCCATGGGTCCACAAGTTAGTGGCAGGGATTCGTGAGGCTAGAGAAGAAATGACAAAGGTTCAGTTGGAGCTGAATCTTCAGATCGCTGAGTTGCGGTTAAAGGTGTAGCCATCTACTCCACTGGAAGTCAGAGAACAGCGCACTAGTGCTATCACATCGGGATTGGAGGAAATCGGACGTGCAGTGCGAGACTGCACCATCATGTTGGAAGAATCACTTGAGGTCCTCACAACTCTACAAGAGGACCCCAACATCCAGTGCTTAGAGACAGAGGTGTGAGAACTCCAACAATATTATGACAGTGTTCGAGGAACTGCACAGATATTGGTCCTCACCCAGTGGCTTGCGAGGATATAGCAGGCTAAAACACTAAAGGAGAAGGTGGACGTGGCACAACATAAGGAGGCAGTCCTAATAGCATGCATCTAGCCTTGGATAGATAAGGCCTTCACCATCACGGTAGACATCGAAGGCAAGCTCGCGAACATACCGAGGATGCACACATTGATGCAGAGAAGAACCCCAAACACAGAGTTCTTGGAACAACGTATGCAACAGATCAAGTAAGAAGTAGCTCAGTGCGCTGTTGACCTCCACGTAGTTCAAGAACAGTTGGAGGGACTCCGCGCAAAGATCGTCGCAACGACAGAGTGACTTGAGGGCGAGTCACAATGTTTGTGTTGGGGGCCTATTGGGCATGGAATCCCCCCCATGGCATGTTTCGGGGCTCAAAGCCCAATTTTTGACCCAATCTTGTTGTAAAGCTTTGCGAATTACGGGCACGGAGCACGAAAGTATGATATAGTCATAGGGTTGTCTACCCTAGTTTTGTAATGTAATGTCGGCTAGATAGACCTACCCATGGTCTACAGACCATGGGATTGTATATAGATTGAGGCTCTAAGTAGATAGGAGAAGGAAGAGAGGGAAGAGTCTAAGCAACAAAGTGAAGTGTATCTTTGGATCGTAGAATAGGGGAAGGCTATGCAGCTAAGTGCATAGAGGCCTAGTTGTATACAGCTGAGTGAGTGGACCACTACAGCTGAGTGCGCAAGGCAGAGTTGAGTCTGTAACCAAGGAAGGAATTAATAAAGAGAATTTCATTATCATTTTTTGTATCAGTTCTTGAGATAATGAATGGTTGATATGATTTGCGAATATACTGTTTATTTACTGCTCGCACCTGTATAAATGGTTGATGTTGATAAGTATAATTTAAAGCACGTAAGTAGGCTAAAATAATCAACTAACATTGGAATACCAATAAGATCTTGGCTAATAACGTAGAGCACGACACTTAGCCGCTAGGTAGGGCTACGCGAAGGAAGTATATCGAGTGGTGAAGGATGGGAAAGTGCGTGAAGAATCCTGCACGTAGGGTCAAACCATGGACCACTTGAACTCATCAAACATCTCCAAGGTGCGGAAACCTAGTTTTGGCACCCTCCCATACTACTTCGGGTGAGACCTTAGTCCACGCTCCGCGGATTGTTGCAGAAAGGGCCAGTAGTACCAGGATTTGTTTGCCTAAATTAACTCTGAACCTGGGTCAAGCCCCGATAAACCAACAAGAACTAGAACTGAGCTGAGAAATATGATAACCAAAAGGTGTCGTGGATTGTCAATCCATCGTCGCGACCCTCTTGGTCTAAAGTGTTGTACAATTTATCTATCCACATAGTAGAATCGTCTTCCCTGCCCGATACTTCGAGTCCAATATGGCCCAAAGCAATGATTGAGAGCTCTCCTTCCTTGAATCCCAGTTGAAAAAAGAGAAGCCTTACTGCATTTATCCACCTCCTTGTTCAAGGTTTTCCCTGCAACAGAGCTTTCACCTTTGTTTATAGTGCTAGAATACCTGCGACCTAGAGCTTTTACATACTCCAAGGGACTTCAAAAATCTCTGTGTGTTATACAATCACCACCCTCTAATGACTCAATTGCATGACCATGAGTGACTCTACCATTTAAACCGAGAGGTGAGCAGCTAATGGTGGAAACCCTCTTGTACACTAAATCAACAACCCATTTCAAATTTGTGGAAGTCTAATTCATGATCGTTGTGAGAGAAATATCATGCTATATAGTAAACAATCAACATGATATCTACACTAGGATTCTATATTTTTGAAACGTGACTCAAAATTAAACCCTGAAATCAAGCTATTGTCTCTACCAATGACCATGTGTTGAAATTGATTTTAAGATTTCACATTTCAAAGAATGGTTGAAATCTTCTCGAGTTCCACTAAATGATACAAGATTTCATGATTGTGTAGACTCTTATGCGTTGAATACAGAGGACAACTCTAAGAGCACATCTTTCTCTTCATTAAATAATCCTCATGTCTCTAAAGTATACATTCAATGATTCAATTTGTATTGGCACTCGATGTGAAGAAGAGGAACCTCAATGGCATTGTTTGTCAATCAAAATTTAGGTGGTTTTCCTCCGTTTTGGTTCATACATGGCATTTCACGAATTTTCCTCGCTGTCACATGTGGTTGTCAAGCCAGTTCATTCCATTAATTTACATTCCAAAAGACACGCATGCTACAATAGTCACTTAATAAATTCCTTCCTTATGCTATCTTGAATTTACTTATTTCTCTCTTGAATTTATACATGCTCATTCTTCGATTGTCTTGGCATGTTTGAATTTTTGAGTGGTGGAGTCGTCAGTACCCTACAATTCTCTGAGATTTTCTTGTGATTGAATCCTGTGAAACAAAACCATGACCCCCACATCTGTTGAGAATTCTCTTGTGGAATGTGTTTCTATCATCACCGAGGAAGTTGCTATGGCGAAGCCTGAAACAAATGTCGAGGGGCCCAAGGCCACTAAGAAGGCGAAGGCTCCCAAGGGGTCAAACAAAAAAGAACATGTGGTGATTTTCAGTGTAGAAACAGGGAAAAATCAATGATACATTCAATGTCTGCATTGTCCAGATCAGTGTTGGGAAGCATCTATCCTTCTGCAGCCCTCCCACAACAATCTTCATGCAATTCTTGGAACTTCCTTCTGCAATAATCTTCATCGAATTGTTGGAACTTGTTGGAACAAGCTGAAGGCAGAAAAGTGTTTCAAGAAGGGTGTTGGAATTTATATCACTGGAACCTGTGAGCCAACAATTCTATATGTTTTATATGTGGAGAAAAAGAGACTCGAACAACCCTCTTCCAAATGAAGGAACTGAATACAAGGAAAAAATGGTTTCCACGTGTTGAATTTTGATGGGAGGGAATGACAAAAATGGAGTGAGGAGACTGGTTCGGCTAAACAATGTTTTCCCAACCAACTCTATAGAGAAAACACCTTTCAACGTAAATTAAAAATCATGTTAAACATGTGAATGATACTGTTGACAAAGGCATTGTATAAGGACCCATGTGGGGTGTTGTTTCAAAGGAAGGAAATAAGGAAAGTTTTTAGTATCCATTCCTCTGGTCAGATCTATGTATTCATTAACCAGAGAAGCTCCATATAAGGTTTCATAGTCGCTCAACTGTCTCACATATTTCCCACCTCTTCTCCTTTGTTTCTTGTGAGACTATTTGCTTTTGACTCAGAAACATGGAGTCCACAACTGATGTTCAATTGAAGATCGATGAGAACGGTTGGGTTATTCAAATCAAGGGAAGTTTTGATTGAGAAGAATAAGAAGAAGTGAAGGAATTATGTATGTTCATTTTTAATGTTCCCAAAGAGTTATTGGCAGTGAAACCTGAAGCATACACTCCTCAGTCCATTTCCATCGGCCCCTATCATCATTGGAGATTTGAGCTCTATGACATGGAGCGCTACAAACTTCAACCTGCTCGTAGATTTAAAAAAGAATCAACAGACTTAAGTTTGAATCAGTGGTTGTGGAGGAGTTTAGGAAGCACGAATGGTGAATCCAGGGTAGCTACCATAAGTTCCTTGACTAAAAGGAAGAAACCTTGGTGTGGCTCGTGGTTTTCGATGCAGTCTTCCTTCTCAAGTGTCTGAAGTTTTATGTGAGACATGCCGACAAAAACTCTGACGTAGAAATCAAGCAGCTTGAATGATTCCTAGATCCAATTGGCACTAGTTCTGCCCATAATTCCATTGTCAGAGATCTGATGATGCTTGAAAATAAATTGTCACTCTTTCTGTTGTAAAATATTTTGGAATTACAATTGGGTTTTATATGTGGAGTAAATGAGACTCGAAGAACCATGTACGATGTGACTGACGAATGGTTTCCATGCATTAAATTATGATAAGAGGTAACAACAAAAATGGAGCAAGGAGATTGGGTCTGCTAAACAATGTTTGCACAGCCAATTCCATAGAGAAAACGCTTTTTGGCATAGAAATGACACAAATACAAGTTTTAAAATGTGAACATGTTTTTATTGCATAAACATATTACTATGTGAGCTCATGAGCGAACTACATATTATCATTTTTTTTACCAATGAAATTAGATAATATTATTAAAAATACAATCTAATTATTCCCTTATGCGGTCGATACACAAGTGACAAATGGGTTCTAGGGAGGTTACCCCTCACCCCATTGACTCTACATGCAATTAAAGAGGGGAGTGACAAGGTTTTCCACCCTTATGCGACTAAAATTCTATCGAACACATGGAGTACCATATTCTGGAGGGTTCTCTTGTAGCTTCTATTTAGTGGAGAGGGCTTATAATACCCATCAATGAGAGTATTTTATGTTACAATATGAAACTGAAAGCCCTCTCCCAAGTTACCTTCTCTGGATAAAGCATGAATTATTATATTGAAAGTAAAAGCATTGGGAGGTATTTGTTTCTTACTCATTCCAATATATATTTCCATCACAGATTGATGTAATTAGACTTCAATAAACCATTCAGAATGCTATTGCAGGTAGCGATCCAAGTAAAACAATCAATAACTTCCATTAGCCTAAATATTTGAGCAATGTCCTGTGCCCTCCCATGCTAGACATAAGCCTTGATGAGCATATCAAAAACCACAAGATTCCAATCACACCAGTTTGAGGTCTCTAGAAGCCCGTCAAATACCTCATTATAGGTCTCATGACCTGATATTGAGTGGCGAATCAGGGTTATTGCATCTGAAACATTCTGGCCAAGCTCAAAATATTTACCATGACGCACTAGCTCTATAAACTATGCCTTACTCTTTTTTTCCGTTTTGCCCAGTTGAAGAATTGGAAGGCCATTGCTAGTTATAATTGTGTCCTCAACAAAACTTGTGTGATCATCAATGGGGGTAATGTGGAATGAACTAAATCCTGCTGTAAGAGATCCCATCTGCCGCGCCTCATATATTTTATTAATGAAGTTACCGTTGTGGTGGGAAAAATGTCTTCTACCTAGAGGCCTCAGAGTTGAGTAGGGTATAAGGAAATTTTGTACAACGAACATCTTTCCTAGTCCAAGTGATTAATTGTGCAGGGACCCAAAAGCGGCAGAAAATAATGTGGGTATGGATTTTGGGGGTTCATATAAGATGTATTTGCATAACTACAGCTGGGTATCAGTTGTGTAATGTATCTCAAGAATGTTATATGTTGGTGGCAGGAAAGAATTTGATAAGGTGTAAAAATTGTGCAGGTCCTGGGGTTTTTTGAAAGAGTCCATGCATCGTCTCAGTCACTGCATTCTATGCCATTCAAAAGAAGTGTATTTTGATGGAAAATTTTATGTAGCGAGATGGTTTCAAGAAAGACGTCAAGCAACTTAGACGATTCCTAGATCCATGTGGCACCAGTGCTGCCCACAATTCCATTGTCCGAGATCTGATCTTGCTTTAAAATCAATTGCCCCTCCTTCTATTGCAAAAGATTTTTAAATCACTTTCCCCTCTTTCTATTGCAAAATATTTTAAAATCAATTACCGCTCTTTCTATTGTAAAAGCTTTTTCAATTGCAGTTGGGTTTTATATGTGTTTTTCCAAGTGTTAATTATGATAAGAGGGAACAACTAAAACCGAGCAAGAAGATTCACTCAGTTGAACATCCAATTCTATAGCGAAAATAAAATACGATAATAATATTTAATATATATATATATATATACATAGTATTAATTTAAAATTTTAATAAAAATAAACACAATATTAGTTGTATATAAACTATTTAATATGTAAAATTTAAGTTTTAATCAATGTAATTTGTGGTTCTATCCAACGATATTTATGTGTGTCTAAGAGTATAATTTTTTTCATGTGGCCACCATTTTTCATGTATTGAGATAAATTAAAAGACTGAGCATTAAAATCATGTCAATGTTTCTTCTTGTTTAAACATAGACATAGAAATGTATGATAACATACCCTCTCCTAAAACTTTGACAATTATTACCTTTTGAACTAAGCTTCCTCCTATTACAATGAGGCCAATTTCCCACATTTAACATTATGAAATGTTAGGAGCAATGGAAAAATTTCTATTGGGGCCCTTATATTTACTATTATTACCACATTTTGCACAATGGGAATAATTCTCAAGGCCTTTACCAATGTACGTGAAAAGGGCCTTAGACTATGAATATGGGCATCATTACTATTCTTTGCATAATAAAATTAGTATGGGGTAAGGAGGAAAAGGTCTCTACTTCTAAAATGAAGCTTCTCGTGCTCAAGGGCCATGAATTTGGCATTGAAAAACCACATAGATCATCTTTAAATTATTTTAGTGATAATATGGGATATCAGTTCTATTAGGATTTTTTTCAAGGGAAGGTAATCAAGGGAATTAGGCCTTACAAGAAGCTTTTTGGTCTCAAGGGTTATGACCTAGACTTAAAAACCACATAGATCTTCTTTAATGAATCTTTGGTCTTAAGTCAGTATATGGGCACCATAAGAGGTATTTATCACCACATATGGGAGTTAGTGTCTATGTTATGATTAGGAGAGGAAAGCAAGGGCCTTAGTCCCTAAATTAATCTTTCTCATGGTCAACTTCCATGAACAAGACCTCTAGATGGGAATATGGGCATTTAATATGTTTTACATAATAAGAATGGGTCTCATGGCCTTTACTATGGCCAAGGAAGGAAATTTTATAAAAGAGACTTAAGTCCTAAATAATTAGTGGTCATTAAAAAGGCTTCAAACCACCACATTAATTATATTCTCTAAGGGATATTATTTGGCCTCTATGAGGGATGTGTCTTCCATTAAAAGGTTTTGCACATCATGATTGGGTCTTGGAGCCTCATCATTGGACCTTAATGAGATTATGGTTTTTTAAATCATATACGATGCTTACAAGTGTAGAGTTGGTCAAAATAAGAACATAAGGGGCTTAGGACTTATTTGAATATTTGATGATTAAGTTTTGTGAAGTAGTTCTCAAAGAACCACACACGACCTCTATGGGGGATCTTAGGCCTCTATGGGGGATCTTAGGCCTCCATCTAGGATAAGGGATCCATTATGAGGTTTTCCACATAATATATGGGGTTAGGTCTTATATACCAAGGAATGAAAAAGGGCCTTAGGCCTAAAACAATTATTTCTCATGTTTAATGTCCATGAAAAAAATATTATAATGGGAATATGAGCACAATTAGTATGTTTTTCATAATAAGAATGGGGTTTATGGCCTTTACGATGGATAGGGAAGGAAAATAATATCCTTAGTCCCTAAACAAAATTTCTCTAGTAGTTCAATGGACATGAATAAGGCCTCAAACCACCACACATATTTTATCTAAGATATATATAGCCTTCAAGTGTGACGTTATGGGTGTTATTTGAAGGTTTTTTGTGCCATAGTTGGGTCTTGGGGCCTCTAAGTTTGACCTCAATATCATTAGGAGTTTTTTTCCACTATGTATGGCACTTGGGGTCTTAACCATGGTAAAATAAGAATCATAAGGTGCTTGGGTCATATTTGAATCTTCCCATGATCAATCTTCTTGAACAAGTATTTAAGAATTATGTCTCTCTTTCTTGTCCCTCCTTCCAAAGAGAGTATAAAACTATTATATATTGTAAACTTATACCCGATATTGTATAAAATTGTTATAATTTTAGCATTGTAAATGGATTCATGGACCCCTTTAAGGGGGTTGTTGAGTCCATCTACCTAAATAATTTTAAAATTGCAGATAGATTTAGAGACCCTCTTAAAGCGGTCTCTAAATTTTAACACTACAGATGGAGTGAGAGACCCCTTTGTCTCTAAATTTAACACTACAGATTGATTCAAAGAAGGGGATCTCTGAATCCATCTGTAGTGTTAAAATTTAGAGACAAAAGGGTATTCATAATTTTAACACTGTATATGGATTCAAAGACCCATTTGTCTCTAAATTTAACACTGCAGATGGATTCAGAGACCCCTGTAGTGAAATGTAACACTTTAGTATCAAAATTGCAATTTTCAATTTTCGGAGTGACATAATTAAAAATTAATAATATAAATGAGTAATTCATATACTTGTTGTACTTTTTATTTGGTCATATTTTTATTCTTGGACTATAGTAGTCATTTACATTAATCATTATTAATTTTATCACTTATTATCTAGTCATATATTTTAGTCCTTGACTAAATTAGTCAATTAAGTTAGTCGATTTTTGGTTGGTCACTTATAATCTAGTCATATATTTTATCCCTAGACTAAATTAGTCATTTAAGTTAGTCATTTTTAGTTCGATCACTTAAAACTACTCAAATTTAGTAGTAATTCACTTGAAATAATTGCGGTGACTAACATTTTTAGTCACCTAGTCACTAATTTCATCATTTTCTACTAGTGCATCAACCAGAAGCCGCGGTTGTCATCAACCATGTTTGAACAACTTTCACGTACATGGAGTTCAAAGTGGACTTCCACCATGTATACATCTAGGCGCGTAAGGATCCAGAGAAAAAATGGTTCGACCTACCCTACCTTGCTATCGATGATGCTATTGAAGAGGTCATCAAGCGCTAGCCAACATATTGACATTCTCCTTCCGATCTGGATGCAGGGACTAGCAATTCTACGAAGAAGAAGAAGGATGCAACCAAGCAGAAGGTTCAACAATTAGCTGAGAAAAGGAAGAAAGATGCCGAGGAGAAGGCCCAGGTAGAAGTGCAACACGTCGCACAGAAACAGGCAGAGAAGGAACAACATGGTTCTGAGCAGAGTGAGAAGTCCCCTTCACCTCAAGCGGAGGAGGAAGAGCAGTCAGAGCAGGGTGGAAGTGATCAGTAGGAGAGCACTCTGTTCCGAGTGAAGCGGTACAGGGAGTAGGACACAACAGGGATATGAAATAAAACAAAAGATACCAAGCCATAACTGGATTCGATTACTTTGATGGATGGCGACCTGGATGAAATTGGAGACAAGGTGTGGGATACTACAGCAGAACTGTTGCAACAGTTTGACCAGCAATACTAGTAGGCATTGAGTTCTATCCAAAAGGAACTACGTGAGCTGCAGATCCAAATGACTAGAATCCAAGCAAGTACAAAACAGATCAATGCGACATCAACCAGTTTGGCACTGGGAACCACTCAAGCAACAGAGATGGTTCAATCATTGGATTTGCAGGCAATCGCACTACCAGATCAAGCTTTGTGCATTGAGGTGCCTACTGACAAGGATATTTTCAGCTCCCTAAAGAACATTGGCCTCAACTTGGCTGCACTCCTGAGTGATTTTCTTCACACACTACAAGTAGGTGTGATAGTAGAGGTTAAAGCCCGAGAGTAGCACGCACTGATCTTGATAAGCGAGTGCAGAGTAAACAACGAACAAATGTTCAGGGAGAAGTTTGAGGCAATAAAGGCACATAATAAAGTTCAAGCATAGAATGCCCAGCTTGTAGCCATGGTGGCCGAGGCATGTAGAACCATACCTGAGATGAATATACTAGAGGAAGCATCATTGGAGGCGAAGATCAATAAGCTGGTTGCAGGTGTGCATAAATCTAAGATAGAAGTGGCTAAGGTTCAGTTTGAACTGAACCTGAAGATAACAGAGTTGGAGTTGAAGTCACAACCTTCAACCCTACCAGATGTCAAATAAAAATGCAAAGCCGCTGTGAATGATGGAGTTGCGACAATGGATGCGGCGATGGAAGATTGCACCATGCTTTTTGAACAAGCAATGTAGGTAGTCCCACCCTATAGGCCTTGAATATACAAGCTCACAAACTCCAACAATAGTATGATGAAGTCAGAGCAATGGCACACACCGTTGTTGCCACACAACGCCTTGCTAAGTTGCAAGAGGCCAGGAAGCTGCATCTACAGGTGGAAGCAGTGCAGAAGAAAGAGGCAGTCCTTAAGGCCAGATTGGGGACTTGGCTAGATGAGGCCTACATTATCTTCGCCAACATTCAGGAGAAGTTGACAAGCCTACAAAGAATGCAGCAGAAAATCAAGGAAGACAGTGTAGGACCGACAAAAGAGCAACTAATGGAGTAGATCAAACAAGTAGCCATGCAGAGTGCGACTGAAGTGGCAGTGACATGAATAAAGTTAGGAGGTGTTCGTAGTAAGATCTCCATTCCAACAGAGTGACTCAAGGGTGAGTCATGATCTTTGTGTTGGGGTCCTATTGGGATGGGGTCTCCTAGGGTCAATTTTGGGGCAAAAGCCTAAGTTTTGGGGCGAAATCCCAAGTTTTGTGGTATAAAATGAAAATTATCCACAAGTTGTGGTCGCGGAGTGCGTATATAGTTAAAGTGTAATAAAGTGTTTTTCCCTTCTTTTATGTAAGTGGATTCAGCCTTTTAAGATCTACCCATGGTTCGAGGACCATGGGATTGTATAAATAGGTCTATCTTAGGATGTCTAAGAGAGGTACGGATGATGAGGATGAATGTAATGGGTCAGTAAGAGTAAAAGCAAGGAATTCTTAGAGTAGAAGGAAGTCTCTACAGTTTTGTGCGCAGAGGCCTAGAGTAGAGTCTGCAGCTAAGTGTGCAGACCCCTGCAGCTGAGTGCGCAGGGAAGTCTTGAGTCTATAATCAGAATTGAAGTAACAATAAAGATATTATTCCAAGAATTCTTGTGTTTGTCTATTTACTTTTGTTATGAATGAATGCACTTTTATACTATGCTAAACGATAGGTTTATGAGATAATATTGTATTGATGGGTCACTTTACATGAGTTATATTGTTATATGAACACAATTAATATTAACTATTTACGTGAAGAATGTCTTGTCGCATGTTAAAGTTATCGAACACTTAAGGCGATATGAGTAGTTACAGGGTTAAGGAAAATCTTTGATGTGTGTAAGTAGTTGATCTGCCTATTCAGAGTTTGCGAAAGACAATCGTTGACCTTCGCAAAGGTCTAGAGGCTGATTAAGAGAGTTATATTGATAATCCATAAAGACTTATCGATATGCGTGAAAGAAGATTTAGGGCATAAACGACATCACACTCATCTCTGGGTGTAGAAACTTGGTTCCAACATCCACCCATACTGCTTCGAGTGAGACTTCAGTCCATGCTTCTCGGATTAATGTTGAAAGGGCCAGTAGTGTAGGGATTTGTTTGGCGAAACTAACTCTGAACCTGGGTCAGGACCCACTGAGCCAACAATGGGAGTACACTGATATGAGAGGGATTGATACTAAAACTTGTATGAATCATATTTATATTCAAGAAAATGCAACACTTGTTAGGCAACCTCAAAGAAGGATGAATCCCAATCTGAGAGAAATTGTTAAGGAGGAATTACAAAAGTTAATGTAACTTTCATATATGCAATATAAAATAGTCAATGGGTGTGAGCTTTAGTGATTGTTCCTAAGAAAAATGGAAAATTGAGAGTGTGTATTGAATATAGGGAATTAAGCAAAGCTACTTTGAAAGATGATTTTCCATTACCTTTTATAGGTCAAGTATTAGATAGCTTGGAAGGAAAGAAGTATTTTTCATTTTTAGATGGTTTTAATGGGTATAACCAAATCCAACTAGCATTAAAAAATCAAGATAAAACTACTTTTACATCTCCATGGGGAAACATATGCCTATAGGTTTCTTCCTTTTAGATTATGTAGTGCACCTGCCACATTTCAAAGAGTAGTCTTAGATATTTTTTCTGATCTAATTCATGATTGCGTGGAAGTATACATGGATGAATTTACTGTGTATGGTGATACTTTTGAAGATATTGAAAATTTGGAAAAATTTCTTATTAGATGTAATGAAGAAAAGCTTTGATTAAACCATGAGAAATGTTTTATGATCAATGGAGGGATTGTCTTGGGTCACCATATTTCAATTAATGGAATTAAAGTGGATACATCTAAAGTAGAAATAATTTCTAAAATTTTGATTCCTGTTTGTCAAAGAGATGTTAGATGTTTTCTCCGATTAAATGGATAATATAGAAGATTCATAGAATATTTCACTAAAATAGCCTCTCCACTTTTCAAACTCCTTACAAAATATTGTGAATTTATTTGGAATTCTGATTGTCATAAAGCATTTGAGACATTGAAACAAAATATTATTGAACCACCAATTTTAATGGTACCTAATTAGGTTCTTCCTTTCCACATTGCTACTGATGCTTCAAATATACCTCTAGGAGATATGTTGGGACAAAAATATTTAACTCTTTATGCTATCTGTTATACAAGAAAAAATTTGATTCTACCAGAGTTAAATTACACTGTAACGAAAAATGAGTTTTTGGTTGTTTTGCATGCCATTAATAAATTTTGTCATTATATCACTTGCTATGAAACTTTCATCATATAGATCATTGTTCCATTAGATATATAATGAACAAACACATTACTATTTGTACAATTACAAGATTATTGCTATTGTTACAAGAATTCCACATTATTTTTTCTGATAGACCAAGAAAAGAAAATATATTTGCTAATTTTCTTTCTAGAATTCAGAATAATAATGAGGATGGTCCTGTAAAATATAACATTCTTGATTAATATCTTTTTGTAGTATCTACTAAAACACCTTGGCTTGCAGATACTGCTAATTATTTGGCTACAAGAAAGTTACCTCCACAACTATCAGCCAGAGAAAAGAAAAAAGTGATCAAAACATGTGCACCTTATTCTTTGATAAATGAAGAATTGTAAAAAAATAGACCCAATCTAATTATTCAAAGATGTGTTCAAGAGGATCAAGTACCTGAAATCTTAAAAGACTGCCATAATGAGCCATGTGGAGGACATTTTGCCGAAAAAATAACTCCTTACAACATCATTCTTTTGCGATATTATTGGCGATCCATTTTCGAGGATGCCAAATAATATGTCAAAAGATGTGATAGTTGTCAAATAATAGGGAAGCCCATTCCATTAGATGAAATGCCTCTACAACTGTAGGTATTTGTAGAACCTTTTGAGAAGTGGGCTCTAGATTTTGTTGGACCAATAAACCCTACATATAAACAAAAAAGGCACATACTTATTTTCACAGATTATGTTAAAAAATGGGTAGAAGCCGAACCTCTTTTATTTGCTACTAAAAATGTTGTAGTTACATTTATTTTTGAGGATATTTTTATTCATTTTGGTGTTCCAAGAGAAATTGTAATAGATCAGGGTACTCAATTTACATCTAAGTTGGCATGAAAGAGCATGGAGAAATATAATATCAAACATGTAAAGTATAATCCATATCATCCACAAGCCAATGAACAAGTGGAATCCACCAACAAAATACTTGAAGCAATTCTTACCAAGACTATGCATTTGAATAGGAAGGATTGGGCAAAAAATATTCCATAAGCACTATGGGCATACTGAACTACATGGAGGAACACAAGTGGACATACTCCTTATGAGCTTATCTATGGAAAGCAAGTTTTTCTTCCAATTGAGCAACAAGTGGAGACCTTCAAAATGAAAAACTAAATTGGGGCTTGATCTATCATAAGCTCAGAAATAGAGATTAACATAATTAAATGAGCTAGATGAGATCCGACAAGATGTTATTTAAAGAACCAACATAATACAGCAGCAAATATCAAAGTGGCATTACAAATTCATCATAGCTAAATAGTTCAAGCAAGGTGTCTGGGAACTTCTTTTTTATTCCTAGTTCAAATATTTTCAAGGGTATTTTCAAACTCATTAGCTTGGTCCTTATGAGATTGATACTATTTTTGATAATAGAGCAGTCAAAATCAAAACTATTGATGATGCAAAAATTACTTTCCTTGTTAATGGACATAGATTAAGGTTGTATCATAAACCACTAAAAAAGGAAGAATTTTTCAAATATTTGCAAGATAATTTTGAATCCAAGTTGGTCAAGAAAGGATATTCTTCTCCTCACTCTCCAACTTCATTGTAATTTTTCCAATAAAAAAAAGAAATTTACAAAAGATTTTTCGGCGAAAATCACATGAAATATCATTTGCCGATGCGTTTCGAACCAACTAGTGTGGTTCATCTTCAGGACAAGTTGAAGAAACAGATCCAGCTTAGCATGTTAAATAGACCGAGCAGAGCCTCCAACAGCTATTTTGACCATTAGTCAATATTAGCGGTTGGTCAAACTAGCCGTTGGAGGCTCTGCTCGGTCTATTTAACATGCTAAGTTGGATCTGTTTCTTCAACTTGTCCTGACGATGAACCACACTGGTTGGTTCGAAACGCGTCGGCAAATGATATTTCATGTGATTTTCGCCGAAAAATCTTTTGTAAACTTGATATGGATCACAGAAGCCTAAACTCTATAATAAAAAAAAGAAATTAAAAAAAAATGATAATAAAAGTATAAACATAAAAACCAACTATGTTGGCATTTTTATACAAAAAAATCTTAATTGAAAACCATGATCTCTTGGCATTTTTTATTTTCATAATCCCCTCCTTCTTGTCCCTATTTACTTTTACCCTTCTTTTTATAATAAATTTCTGGTGGCAAGTAATATTTCTAAGGATCAATATTTTCATTGGCAACCAAAAGAACCAACATAAATAAATAAGTCTTCTTCTGATAAAACAAGGAAAATTAAATAAATAGTAAAGAAGAAAAGATAATCTATATCATTATGCAGTCGATATTTAATTCCACAGCCAAGTCTAGATTCTACATTAAAAAATCTACAACAAAAGAATGTCAAGGAATTCACAAAAGTAAAGGTATGTGGAATGTTGAAATTATTTTCATAGAAGAGATTATATTTTAATTCATGCATGATTTTATTAAAGAAAAAGGTTGAAGACCTTATAAAACTTCTATTACACTCATGACCGTTATGCCATACTCCCTCATCATTACTTTGTCGGTCACATCAGTCTGATCAAGATCAAATACATTCCTCCAATTCTCTGAAATCAGATCTGGGAATTGTGGGAAGGTACAATCTAATCATAACACAACTCCTTCCATTAAGCACCTTATTTCACTATAATTCAACTCCATTTCATATTCATTTTGCTCACTTTCGAAACCCCTATCATTCACACTTCGCTCATTCCCTTTCTCAAACTTCCATTATCCCTATCGAAAGGAAACAATCAAAGACTGAAACTTATTCTCACCATGGGAATGATTGTTCACTCTGAACCAAATGGAGTGAAATTTCTTCAGGCATACTCAAGGGTTAGAGACCAATTTTAGCATGTGGGATGTCTTCATTTCTTTGAAAAATTTGACGAGCATGAGATAGAGGTTACCAAAGTTTTTTCTCGAGCTTTTGATGGGGTCGAAGCATAAATTGGAGACATCAAGCTTATCCTAACAAAGTCCATTGTGGAAAAAGCTACATAATTACTTATAAATGGAGAGAACTAGTTCAAGAAAAGAAAAATAAAAAAAAAATGACTGCACACATTTCCTTAGAGAACCAGGTATGGATATATCCATCTTTAAAAAGGGAATTACAACCACTACATAAAAGTGAAACGAAGAAATCTATTGCTGGTTATTCAAAAGTTTGTAACTTGTGAAGGTAGATTTGGAACTATTATTTTCTACTATGCTCAACTCTCGATACATTTTATTGACAGAGAAGAAATCAATTTTCCTTCTTGCTCCAAAGTCTTAGAAAAATGGAATCTAGTATACAGAGAGAGTCTAGGTCCATTGATAATTCCCTTTATCACCACAGACTCATCAAAATTATTATAGAGGCACATCTGAAAGCTAAGGGAGATAATTGGCAATATTTCTTAGTCAGAAATCATTTTGTAGAAGTCCAGGAGGAAGAAACAAGCAGTAGGGTTAAGCGGAGTCGACGAAAGTCAGTACCAAACCCTAACCCTAAAAAAGAGAAAATTGAAGAAGAAATTCAAGAACAGAATGAGACAAAGGTACCAGAAGAACCAATTTAAGATGATACTCCACTTTCCCAGTATTTTGAGAAATGTAAATAGAGAAATGAAAAACAAAGTCTTAGAAGAAAGAAAGCCAGCTCAAGCTCTAAGTTACCTGAAGAAAGTGAGAAAGCAGAGAAAAGGAAACAAGAGGTTAGTAAAACAAAAAGATAAGACACTAAAGGATCAGGAGTAAAATTGAGAAGAAGTAAGATAATTTCAAAACTTTCAAGTACACAGTCTCTAGAAATGATAGATCTTGAAGAGGAAGGATACATAACACCACCTCACACAGTCAGCTTGACAAGAAAAACTCCAAATATTGACCCAATTCAGCTAGAAATTTATTATTATGTAGAATCTCTGGAACAAATAACTCAGCAAAAGGAAAGTCTCTCTTAGTATCAAAAGAATGAAATTGGTTAAACTTCCTTAACAAAACTGATTCTAGAAGAAGAACAAAGAGTTGAAGATTCTTTGAAACGGGAAATATATGAGCTAGAGGTTCTAAATAAACACCTGATACAAGAAAGAGAAAAAAAAAAGTTTACGATTATATACTTGGACCCCAGAATGATAATATAATTCTACATCTCTTCCGTTGATATAAGAAAAATAAAAAACTTAAGGCTAATATAAAGTTCCTTAAGAATAGAATTAGGGGCTTGTAGAGTAAAATTTTGATGAAGAGACTAAAGGCCACCTTCAGCATTAAGAAGAAAAAGTAAAGCACTAGTTTGTATGTGCATGCACAACCTTCATAAACCATACATTGAAGGATAAAAGAAGAACCAATTTTGAATTTTCGGTGCATGAGGACATGAAAGACCTTTGGCTTGGGGGAATGTTAAGTCTGAAATTTTTTCCTTTTTTACTACCATTTTCCATATCCATTCACCTTTATGTCAGTCATTTTTGTAGCAGTCTCAGAATACTCAAGGTAAAATTCAACTTATAAAAAGGTATTTTACAATCCACATTCCTTTATGAATGATAATGAAAAAATTCCTGCAATAACAAAATTATAAACATTTTGCAGCTAATGTTGAATTCCACAGCAATATCCATGGTTAGACAAGTTGTAGTGCTTCAGAAAAAGGATGAAGAGTGTCTGGGGATGGAAAATGTTTAGCACATGGATGACCACCTATCAGCATGACTTGGCAGGCTATGACAATTAAGATATCTAAGAGTGAAACTCAAATTCAAACTTTAAGAATGACGGTGCAACAGTTAAGTAAAGGCAATGGGAGAATAGAACGACATCAAGCGAGCATGTTGAAGACATGTTCAATCATTATGATATCATTAGAGAAGAATCTATTGTCACTTTATCTTTCAGTAGCAAGTCATAAGGAGATATAGTTTTAAACTAAATACATTTCGTAGATGTCTAATTAAGCTCATTTTTTATCAGCATAAAACTCTTTAAAGTTATTTAATGTAATCTATATAAAGGTCGTAAGGCGAGAACCAAAAGGCAATTCGATTATTAAGTCTTATTGTGGTTTATTTTCAAGACTGTTGATACTCTATTCCAAATTAATACAATTACTTTGTTCTCAATACGTGCCTGAAATATCCTTTGATTGTTACCAGACTTGCACTCACAAGAGTCCCCCCTGTCAATTTGTGAGGTTCTTTTATTTTGTTTTACATTTCTCATTTTCTTATATTGTAGTAGTTTCTCTTAGAATTTTCTTAACCAGTTTCATCACAAAGATCTTTTGACGAATTGTTGTTCTAATTTTAGAGTACTCATAAAAGGAAAATACCAATAATATTTCATTTTGTATGCATTCTCTTTCCATATTTCATAGCTCAAGTCAATTTCTTATATTATAACAAGAAGATTTCTTTTGCAATTAGAATTCAGGTCCTATTGATGCAATTTCCTTTTATGTAATTAGTATATAAATTTGTTATTGCAATCTAGTGTACAAGTTCTTTTCTACAAAATTGTGATTATAATGTTTAAATTATGCAAGTAAGATTAGATTCTTTTTCGTGCAATTTAGCATTTCCTTTTATGCAAGTAGAATTAGGTTTCGAATTCTACAATTAAGATACATTTTCAATTATTCAAAGTAATGTAGGTTTTAATATAACTTTAAATTGAAATAACATGTGCATAATTATTCTCTAAATCTCATAAAAAAAAATGTCTATACTTAGGTTAATTTCATCTTTAGAATCAATCAATCCATAGAAAGAATCCTGGCCTACATAGTGCACATTCATCTCACAAGTACATGAACTTTGGTTGACAATTAATGAAGTAATTTAAGAACAATTAAATTACCCAACACTAAGGTCTTATGAAACTCCAAATTCCTAACCATTTCTAACAAGGTTCACTTATGTGTTATATACCTAGGGGGGATAATATGGGGTACCAAGGGAGGTACCCAAGGTAATAATGTAATAATGGGATGGGCCATAGTAATAAATAAGGTGGTTAACCCATGTCATGTAAGGGACCACAAGTAGTTAATAATAATGTAATGGGCCCATGGTATTAGTTGATGGTATGAGGGAACCATGGTAATGATCCATGGTATTGTATGTATGAGGCCTATATAGAGGCTAGAGACTTCACATGGGATATAGTGAAGGATTATTGTATGAACAGGCATATGGCTTGTGGAGTGTTCTCCTTCCTTAAGGAGTGAATGTATGGTGTTGCCCTACCTTAAGGGTTTGATCAATAAAAAAGTATTTCTATCTATTTTGATCTTGTTCTTATTGGGTATATTTGTTATTTCTCATAATATTCTGGATTAGATCTATAACAATTGGTATTATATCTACAACAAGTGGTATCAGAGCACTTTCTTGGGCACAAAAGTGGAGAAGTTTTTTTTTCATTTTTGTAGGGTTTCTGGGGCGGCGAGTTGCAGATCAGATCTATACATTTTGGTGCAAGATTTGAAAAATATAACTACAGATCTGTATTCTTTGTGGAAAAATAGCCGATTTCAAAAAAAATCGGTTGAATCGGAGTCCGGATGAAGGAGATATCGCTGATTTAAAAATCAGTGGGGTTGTAGACAATTTTCAGGGCAGCGAGTTTGCGGCGTAGATCTAGATGTCCTGGTGAAAGATCTACAAAATCTAATTGTAGATCTGAATTGTTTGAGAAAAATTGCCCAATTTAAAAAAAAAACCAGTCGAATCGGAGTCCAGATGAGGGAGATATCGCTGATTTAAAATCAGCTCTTTTTTTTCAGAAATTTTGGGTGACGGCGGGAGAGTAGCAGCGCAGATTTGAAATTCCAGGGTCTGAATCAGGATTTCTATCACATGGGCAGATGCAGAATGGTTGTTTCATTTCCAAAAATAGGTTATAATAGAGATTCTGAGCAATATTGACGAAACTGTGATAATTACAAATAAGTGAATTTTTCTCATGGAGAAGCTATATTTTACAGGGAAAGATGATGGCCCTACTATTGAAGAATTCATACAAAGAATAAAGTCCAAATATGGGATATGTTGGAAAGCTATAGTACGGCTTAATTTGACAGAAGAGGTTGACAGATGGTGGAAATCACTTGGCATCAAACAGATGCACGACTTGTCAGATAAAGAATTTGAAAAACTCTTTATGGACAAATGGTATTGTGCTAGAAGAAAGAATGAGACACGTCAGGGGTTATGTTCTACTGGTATATCCTTATCGCAGGTTCATGGATTAATTTAGAAAGAGAAGATCATTGTTTCTATCAATCCTAGTTGCACGCATAATTTGATCAATGTTAATTTGGCAAAAAGATTGCAAGTTCCAGCAAAACACATTGAAACTGCACAAGTTGATAATGAGGATGTTCAAGTGTACAAGGATTTGAAGATTTCTATGGATAAATATGTGTTGCATGGTGATTTTTATGCTTTAGAGATGGATAATATGGATGTTGTTTTGGGATATCCTTGGATGGAATCCGTGGGTACCATCAATATTAAGGTGCAGAAGAAATTCCTGAAGCTCTGGTATAAAAAGAAGAAAATTACATTACAGGATATTTCCATCAGTAAGTAGGTATAACACATGGAGGCTGAAGCGGAAGATGTTCCAGGGACTAACATATCAGATGATGAGCCTTTGATGATCAACAATCAAACACAAACAGAGGCTGAAGAAGAAAAGGTTACAAGTGATGATACATCAGAGGAGGGCTCAGTGGTTGAAATCATATTGAAAAAGAAGACACCACAACAGGCACCACAACAGGGTGAAGTAAAGAAAAAGCCATTGTGGGTTAAAACTTCAACATATCATCACCCACATCACCCCGCAAGACAACCATCAAGATGGCAACCAATTAGCCACATGGAAAACAACCCCCGCATGACAGATCGAGAGGAGCGAAGATCCACCTATTACACATCCACACAGAAGAGCTACCACAGTCAACTTCCATCTCAAGCGAGCGAGGGACCAGCGAGATCGAGGGTTCACCTTTCTCTTGGATGGCTAGATGCACGTGCATGGTACCAATGGACTACTCTTTTGAGTAGATCTTATTATTTGTGTTCTTCCCATGTTTCGGGGATGAAACATGCTTAGGGGGGTGGAATGTTATATACCTAGGGGGGATAATATGGGGTACCAAGGGAGGTACCCAAGGTAATAATGTAATAATGGTATGGGCCATAGTAATAAATAAGGTGGTTAACCCATGTCATGTAAGGGACCACAAGTAGTTAATAATAATGTAATGGGCCCATGGTATTAGTTGATGGTATGAGGGAACCATGGTATTGTATGTATGAGGCCTATATAGAGGCTAGAGACTCCACATGGGATATAGTGAAGGATTATTGTATGAACAGGCATATGGTTTGTGGAGTGTTCTCCTTCCTTAAGGAGTGAATGTATGGTGTTGCCCTACCTTAAGGGTTTGATCAATAAAGAAGCATTTCTATCTATTTCTATCTTGTTATTCTTGGGTTATTTCTTTTATCATTATATCTTTGGGTTAGATCTATAGCAAGTGGTATCGGAGCTACAACAAGTGGTATCAGAGCTATAACATTAGATTCTTTTTCGTGCAATTTAGCATTTCCTTTTATGCAAGTAGAAGTAGGTTTCGAATTCTACAATTAAGATACATTTTCAATTATTCAAAGTAATGTAGGTTTTAATATAACTTTAAATTGAAATAACATGTGCATAATTATTCTCTAAATCTCATAAAAAAAATGTTTATACTTAGGTTAATTTCATCTTTAGAATCAATCAATCCATGGAAAGAATCTTGGCCTACATAGTGCACATTCATCTCACAAGTACATGAACTTTGGTTGACAGTTAATGAAGTAATTTAAGAACAATTAAATTACCCAACACTAAGGTCTTATGAAACTCCAAATTCCTAACCATTTCTAACAAGGTTCACTTATGGTTAATCAACATTGATTATCATTTGACCACCAGTCTTAGTCGACTTCTGTTGGGTCCCTATAATACTAGTGATTACCCCATTACTATTGTAGCTGCATCCCTTATTAATATTGTTGTGCCCCTATTATCCCCATATGGTTATTACTGTGCCCCATAGAATCCCTCTATTGTTATTTTTGTGGCTCTGTATTATTATTGTTAGGTCGGCTGGGTTACATTGTGACTCCTTAGACTCCTATATATAGAAAGGAGGTTTTGTCATTTGAATCATCCAAGAATTGTTCATTTATGTAATGTAAAGGAGGTTGCCACCTGAAAGAGGCTGAATTCTAATGTGTTGATCTATCTTTTCTATCTTTTCTTGAGCTGGTTTCATAACATTTGGTATCAGAGCTTTGGATTCTAGGGTTTCGCTGCTCCAAATAGGTCATCGTAGAATTTTTTCTATAACTTTTTTTCTACGACATTTCAGAAGCTAAAAAACAACCCATTTGAGAAAAAATCGCATTGAACCTTGTGTCCAAATTTCAGAGCTTTTTGCACTATATTTGCAAAGATATGATCTGAGGAAATTGGTCTTTTTGCAGACTCCTGAATTACATTCCAAACATGTGACCTGGGGAAAATTGTCATAAGTCTCTCTGAGCATCGGATTGAAATTTCACAAGAAGCTACAGAAAGATTACGGACTGTAGTTTCTTGTATATAGTTTGTAGAGCCAAAGATCGAAACATTGACTCGTGGCACGTCGTACAAGTTCGCTCTATTGAACTAGTCTATAATCAGGTCACTGTGGGAGATTTTTCATAACTCTTCCTTGCAGAATCCAATTTGGATCAAACTAGTGGCATTGGAAAGAGGACAAAGAGGGCTACTGCAGGTCGCAATTTCAGAACTGGATGATTCGAAAGTACAAAGATACATCAGAGGCAATATCCAACTGCTACAAAGTGAAAAAAGGTCTGTAGATTCTTTTAAATTTTTGCTTAAGATTAGTTTGAAAAATTATTTTGAAGGAATTCAAATGGCATAGTAGAGCATTATTATCGGTAATTGATGCCCCAAGGAAAGAAAATGCAAATACCTAGTAAGCAACCTGAAAGCTCTAGCATGACTTATGAAGAAGAGGAAGAAATGCTACATGATATATCAAAATTACAAGAACAAGTGCAACAAATGTCACTCTCACAAAAGCTAACAGAAGCTAAGATAAATGGCATGGAATCTAAGATAAAGGATGTGGAAGCTAAGATGGATGATATGAAGATAGATTTGAAGATGGATTTGAAGAGAGACATGGCAGATTTGAAGACAAATTTGAAGACAGACATGGTAGATTTGAAGATAGATTTGACAAATTTTCTACAAGAAATACTTACTAATGGTGAAAAGGTAGTAAAGGAAACTAATGATGTGAACAAAAGAAATGTTAATCATGATTTCATAGACTCTAATGTGGGATCGAAGACCCACCATATTCCAAAAATTGATATGAGGAAGTTTGATGGCAAGGATCCCACAACATGGATATTACAGATGGAGCAATTTTTCGATCTCAATAATGTGCAAAACACACAAAAGGTACGTATTGCAACTTTATATTTGGAACCAAATCAGTTTGTATGGTATCAATGGCTTTGCTCTCGTAAACAAATTATCACTTGGGCGATTTTTACAGAAGAATTGACAGCACATTATGAGGATACAAAAATCAACACTTTTTTTAGCCAATTGATAAGTCTCAAACAAAAGGGTTCAATAATGGAGCACATGTCGGAGTTCCAAAAATTGAACATAAGGGTAAAAAATATTCAAGAGGAGCATAGGATAGATGTGTTCATAGGGACTTTAAAGGATAATATCCAACATGATGTTTGCCTTTAGGAACCTGTGCATTAGAGAAGGCATTCATGTTAGCAAGAAAAATGGAAAGCAAAATTATGGCAACCAGGAAGCATACCACTCATAACTATAAAGATGGAAGTGTTGTTGCCCCTAGTCTTCCACAACCTATAAGGTTGACACCACAACAATTGGAAGAAAAAATAGAAAAGGGGCTTTGTTACAGTTGTGATAGCAAATACACTAAAGGTCATAAGTGTGCTGAGAAGAAATTATTCTACATAGATTACGAAGAGGAAGAAGAAAAGGAGCAAGAAAGGTCAAAAGAAGAGGATATACTCTAGGAACAAAGCCTAGATAAAGAAGAAATGAATCCGACCATATCTTGTAATGCATTGGTGAGAATTACCACTCCTCAAACCATCGAGATGGAAGGACAAATCAAGAAGAGAAAGGTAATAGCGTTGATTGATTCAGGAAGAACCCACAATTTTATTCATTGTAAGGTAGCAAAATAATTGAATTGCTTCTTATATCCAACACCAGAGTGTTAAGTGATGGTTGCAAATGGAGGAACAATAAATTTCTCTAGAAAGTGCCATGATATCAAGCTATTGATGGGAGAATATGTCTTGACTAGCCGAATGCTTTCCATTCCAATGGGAGGTGCTGATGGTGTACTAGGAGTCCAATGGCTACAATCCTTGGGTACAATAGCTTTTAGTTTTCAAGAACTTTTAATGAAATTTTCTGTGGAAGGAAAGGAAGTTGAATTAAGGGGTATTGCAAGGAAACCGGGAAAGATAATCAGCTCTAACGGTATGACAAAGCTTCTAAAAAAGGAACAAAGGGGTGTAATTGCACAATTATGTTCACTAGATGTTTCCACATTGGAATCATCTATTTCTCCAGATCTCCAAAATGTCTTGGACAATCATTCCAAGATATTTGAGACTCCCAAAGGTCTCCCACCTATTCGTGATCATGATCATGCTATTTATTTGATTCCAAGAAGTGTTCCACCAAACATCAGGCCGTACAGATATCCCTATGCCCAGAAGAGTGAAATTGAACGTATGGTTGCAGAAATGCTAGAGGCTTGTATAATTCAACCGAGTCAAAGTTCTTTCTCTGCTCGAGTAGTATTAGTGCACAAGAAGGATGGATCATGGCGTATGTGTCCAGATTATAGGGAGCTCAACAAACTCACTATTAAAGATAAGTTTCTCATTCCTATCATTGATGAATTACTGGATGAATTGCATGGATCAATTTACTTCACCAAGTTGGATCTTCATCCAGGATATCATCAAATCAGATTGAAGACTGAAGACATTTCGAAAACAACATTTAGAACTCATGAGGGTCATTATGAATTTTTGGTCATGCCTTTTGGCCTTACCAATGCACCTTCAACATTTCAAGGTTTGATGAATTCCATTTTCAAACCATTCCTTAGAAAATTTGTGTTAGTATTTTTTGATGATATACTAATATACAACAATTCTTGGAAGGATCATGTTGGACATGTTGACAGGGTGCTACAACTATTAGAGGAGAAACAATTATATGCAAAAATATCCAAATGTTTCTTTCGACTACAAGAGGTGGAATATCTAGGTCATATTGTATCTCATGAAGGAGTTAAGGTAGACCCTAGCAAAATTAAATCCATTAAGGAATGGAAAATCCCCACATCCATAAAGCATCTGCGAGGATTTCTCGCGTTGACAGGGTATTATCGCAAGTTTGTTAAGAATTATGGGAGAATAGTAGCACCTCTAACAACATTATTGAATAAAGATGCATTTTCATGGACTCCAAAAGCAACAAAGGCCTTCGAACATCTTAAAGAGGCAATGTGCCAAGCACCAGTCTTTCCTACACCGGGCTTCACAAAAACCTTTATTGTGGAATGTGATGCTTCAGGAAATGGAATTGGTGTTGTTTTAATGCAAAATGAAAGACCCATTGCTTTTGAAAGTTGTCCAATCAAGGGAAAGTTTTTACACAAAGCTATTTATGAGAAGAAAATGTTGGCATTACTCCATGCACTTAAGAAATGGCGACCCTACTTAATGGGAAGACACTTCAAGGTAAAAACGGATCATGATAGCCTTAAATACTTTTTAGAAAAAAGATTATCCACTAAAGAGCAAAAAAAGCGGGTCACAAAGATGTTGGGTTATGACTTTGAAATCATCTAGAAAAGAGGGAAGCAAAATGTGGTGGCAGATGCACTCTCAAGAAAGGATGAGGATCTGGAAGCATAGTTGTGCACCATTTCTATTATCCAACTAGATTGGATAAATGAAGCAAGGGAGGAATGGAAGAATGACGAAGAAGTGTGGGCACTTATTCAAAAGTTACAGCAAGATTCGAGTACATCTGATACATTTAGCTGGAAAAATGATTCTTTATGGTACAAAGATCGTTTATACCTCTGTAAAAATTCCCAACTAAAACAAAAGATTCTTATGGAATTGCACACTTCTCCCTTAGGAGGGCACTCAGGATTTTTAAAAACTTACCACAGGGTTAAGACGGAATTTTTTTGGGATGGCCTTAAATCAGATATTCAAAAATTTGTGGCGAAATGTTTGGTTTGCCAACAAAATAAAGTTGAAAAAATTAAGACACTGGGTCTATTATAACCTTTATCCATTCCAAGCCAACGTTGGGAGGATGTTTCAATGGATTTCATCACAGGTTTACCCAAGTCTGAGGGAAAGAGTGTCATCATGGTGGTAGTTGACAGACTTACCAAGTATGCACACTTTTGTGCATTATCAAATCCATTTAAAGCCAATACAGTTTCTACTGCATTTATGGAAACAATTCAAAAGCTACATGGAAACCCAAAGATTATTGTAAGTGCCAGAGATCCCATTTTCACTGGAAATTTTTGGACATGATTATTTTCTTGTCTTGGTACTCAGTTAGCTCATAGCTCATCTTATCATCCTCAATCTGATGGGCAAACTGAGATAGTAAACAAATGTTTGGAAGGATATCTTCATTGCTTTGTATCTGATCAATAGACACAATGGGTCAAATGGTTGCCTCTGGCTGAATGGTGGTATAACATTTCCTTCCATACAGCAACAAAAATGACCCCATTTATGGCACTTTATGGATATCAGCCACCATCCATCACATCATATTTAAGAGAAAATTATAAGGTTCAAGGAGTGGAACATCACATCGAACATCAACAACAAGTCCTCCAACTCTTAAATGATAACCTCGTGTTGGCACAGAATAGAATGAAACAAAAGGAAGATCAACATCGCAGCGAAAGAAGTTTTGATGTAGGTGATTGGGTATTCCTACGGCTACAACCATATAAGCAAATGTCCCTCAAGCAAGCTAAGAAGGATAATAAATTATCACCAAAGTATTATGGTTCGTACAAGGTGTTGCAAAAGATTGGTACTATGGCATACAAATTGGAGCTTCCTGCAGCTTCTCAATTGCACCAAGTTTTCCATGTTTCATGTTTAAAGAAGGTTATAGGCGACAAGCTCCCAGTTCGAACAATATTTCTAGAACTTGACGAGGAAGGAAAAATTATATTGGAATCGGAAGCAGTCACAGAAACAAGAACTCGATAGCTACGAAATCGATCAATTTTGGAGTATCTTATCAAGTGGAAGAACTTATCCGCTGAAGATTCCACATGGGAGGATGAGAATTTTATACAGAAGCATCCAGAACTACTAAAGCGTTGAGGACAACACTTTTTTGAAGGAGAGGGGCATGTTGGGTCCCTATAATACTAGTGATTACCCCATTACTATTGTAGTTTCATCCCTTATTAATATTGTTGTGCCCCTATTATCCCCATATGGTTATTACTGTGCCCCATAGAACCCTCTATTGTTATTTTTGTGGCTTTGTATTATTATTGTTAGGTCGACTGGGTTATATTGTGACTCCTTAGACTCCTATATATAGAAAGGATGTTTTGTCATTTGAATCATCCAAGAATTTTTCATTTATGTAATGTAAAGGAGGTTGCCCCCTTGAAGAGGCTGAATTCTAAGGTGTTGATCTATCTTTTCTATCTTTTCTTGAGCTGGTTTCATAACAACTTCACTCATCTTCAAGTATGATTACTTTTTATTGCTCCATAAACTATTGACTTGTTTTAGTCTCTCCCTTGATTTTGAATGCAATACTTATCTTTTAATTGCTACTTATTTAACTTCAAATTTATAATCAACTTGTTGTTAGCTTTACCATTGATCCATTAACTCAACTAAAACATCTAAGGGATTTTCCTCAATTATAGCATTGTGGTTCATCATAGTTGATCGATTGTGGCTATAAAATTAACCGACTAAACTCTATTTGTTTGATTTCACTATATAAATCATATAAATATCAACATAAAATACTTCTATGCACTTTATAATGTGTTAATTACATCCATTATACTATTTAAAGAAATGAAAATATAACACCTAACATAATTTTATAAGCTATATAGAAAAGAGAGCTATATCAAAAAGAGGTATTAGGAAAACTTTATATGCCATTGATGCATTTTATTCCTTTGGAATAATATTATTGAAGGTGATGTTTCATCCACCATCTATTAGATGTCACAACCAACTCTTTCTCAACATTTGTAGAGGAAATATGCATGAAAGCCATTCAAGTGAAATGGCATCTTCTACTATCTAGGTCAATTACATATTGTATCACCTACTCTTTTGTAACCTTAAATAATAATTCTCTATTACAGTTCTAATAAATCAACCTTCAAATATATACACAAACTCATAGGTTTTCTTCTTGAATGTAAATATCAAGGTTAATAAGTATGTCTTTAAAAAATGTAGAGTTTTTCTTCGTTTTCATGATGATGTTCAACTATCTCTCCTAATATCACTTTTAATTGGGTAGTTTAACTAACACTTTTGATACTTATCATAACATTTTTGAAAACATCGACATGATTTCCCCCATTTAAACCATCTTTTTATATGTTTTTGGTCATTTTTATTATTGGTTATTCTTAACTTACTTATATGTGTGCTAAGATTGTGTTATTGACCCCATTATTCTAGTTAGAACATACTAGTGAAAGAATGACGACTAAGATAATCTTGTAGGCTATAATATAGAGGGTATTAGGAAAAATGTGTATGTCAATCATGCATTTTATTCCATTGGAATGGAACTAATGAATGTGAAATTTAGTGTGGGTATAGTAGTAATGTCCTACATTCATCCATCATTTATCAATATCATGACCCACAACGTGCCAAGCATTGAAAAATGTAGAGTTTTTATTCAAGTCATAAGGGGTGTCAACTATCTTCCCTAATTCTAGTCTTACTTAAAGGAATCGATTGACACTTTTGTTCTCTTAATGTAACATATGTTATATGTTAAATTCCAAAGGATTATTTATTGTTCTCCATTGAAGAAACACATATCCTTAACCTCTAACTATAAGACATTACTTTCACCAAGATATAATCCTAAAATCCATTTAAATGTTTCTCTATGTTCTTTTTTAATATCCACAAACCCACCTTGTTTCAATATTTTAAAAGGATTTCATGACATTCACCTTTTATGTATGCATTTAATAAATCACGTAAATTATGGCTAGTATCCATCATCTTTGGATGTTTCCATTGCAGTTGGGGTGCGTAAGGCACATTTCTTCAAAACAAAAAGCAATGTTTTACCATTTTTTTCCCATAAAAAGTGAAAATGGATTATAAATAGACCCAACAGTTACCAAATTGAAGACTATTATGGCTTAGAATCTTGAACAAGATGTTTACAATGTCCAAGAGGAAAGTAAGGATACTTTTAAAATTTGTGACACAAGTTCAAGCTCTTAGGTAATGGAGTTTCTGGAGTGGATTTTGTTGTTGAACCATTAATAGAGAATGACCATAACATGGACCTAGGTAAAGAGGTGGGAGGCATATAGTACAATCACATCCTCCTTAAGGAGGAGCCAACTTCAAACCCAACAGTGGTATAAAGGAACCTGCTAAACTAGCCGAGGTACAACATGTTGATGATCTAACTCTATAAAATAGGCATTTCTAGTATGGTGTGAGAGCACTTTTCCTTTTTCTTTTCTCTTGTATAATTGGAATTTTCTATAGTGATAGGTTTGTAATTGAATTCCAGTCATAGTTTCTTGTTCTAATGGATATTTATGATGATTATTAATACTTCTTGAAATTATTTATAAAAAAAAATCAACTAAAAGGTAATTGGTTTCTCTAACAACAATCACCCATATACAAATATATAAAATATTCCAAATATCATTATGTATTGTGATTGGTTTTCTAATAATAGTCCTTACTAGGAAACCACAAATATAAATATTTCAAACTGTGTCCATAAGACTCATTATTATTTATGGTTCAAAAAGTTAAAACAAAGGTTACAAAAGAGTAATCACTATACTCAATATATATGTACTTCACCTATATCTCTTCACATTAACTTTATATAGAAAGATATGAATGTTTTTGGATGTCAATATAAAACCATTTACGTAGAGAGGTGCATTGTACAATCTAGTATTACAAAGATGTGTAATTCATTCCATGCTCAATAATTGACATAAGTTCCTTTATATATATATATATATATATATATATATATATATATATATATATATATATATATCAACTAGTGCAACCATATAAATTATATGGTTGATAAATACCAATAGGAATCAATACATGATAAACATCGAAACACTTAACATATGGTACATCTCAAGTTGCCTAGATTAAAAAGAATCATACTAATTAACTAAATTATAAATTTATTTTAAATTCAATCTTATTATTAATTATAAAAAGAATTAATATATGAGATACACGTATATACATTTTAAAAGACATGTAACAATATTCTTAACTATGGAGATTCATGCCCACTATACCATGGAAATTCTTAACTTGTAAATAGATTTTGTGACAATACCATGGGAAATTATCATGGATTATCAAATACCACATGTGCAATATGACATATGTTGATATGAAATACTCTTTAAGTAATTAAATAGGACATAAATTAATTAAAATAACATAACTAACTCGGAGACAAATCTGGACCCTTGATTTATGCATACTACTATGAATATTGTAGCATATTCCATGGAGGTTAAATCTGTACCACCCACTTAATAGTTACTGATAATTAAAATAAAATTTGTAAAAAGCCTGTTTTGAAATAGACATGCCTATTGGAATAGTTAATATAAAAAGATGAAAATAAATCAAAATAATTACTAGTTTGAATTATAAGTATTATAAAACATCAATAATCCCACTTTCATTTTGGCCATCAAGTGTCAAACACTATCCATCCCCATATGAAAGAGATGGTGTAATATTATGTAAACTTCTTGATTCAATAAAATTAATATTTAAAAAATTATAACAAACTCTATGATTATAAATATTGTTATAGTAGTTTAGGAAAAATTAAGGCCATAGAGTCAATTGATAACCCATTGTTTTTCTAATGATATTCTTATGTAATATAGCTTATTTAAACATGTGAAGGTGTTGGGCCATGGAAAAGGTATGTTTTATATTCATATTAGCTTAATTAATCATTTGTCTTTATGCATTTATCATCTTTTAGGAACAAATATAAAAGGAAAAAGCATTAAGCTCGATGAAATCAATCATTAACGAATTGGGTAAATCTGGGCATGAAAAACTAACTTTCTCTATCTTTATATGCAGGGACACAAATTGAACGAATGTTGTTCAAATGACAGAATAACATCGACTAAGAAAGGAAAAGGAAAATGTTTCGATTATGAAGGACAGAGAAAGACTAGGAGGATCAATTCTATGCTCTGATGAAATCATATCGAGGGTTGCGAAATCCTCAAGATCTCCTGATCCCAAGGATTCACTTTTATCCATTTATCTTTCCAAAGTTATATAAATCCACCAAGCAAATTGAACAGGGAGTTAGGAATTTTAAGATTTTAATTATTCATTTTCAACACAAAGCACTTTCATTACTGTGACACTATAACTCTGTTATCAAGTTTAATGAGGAAGACTGTGTTTTACCTATAATCGCATTCTGAGGATCTTTCAATAGTGACTTCTGGAGACTTTGTCCTAGTCGATAGGAGATTTACTGCTTTAATTGTGTCATATTCATTTCTACTTATTCTTATAATTGTTTATTACCGTTATTTTGTGAAATTAGAATTATTCCGATTACTGTGAGAATTGATGTTTATGATTTACTTTTCCCATTCAAACTAGATTTTAGATCTTTCTGTGTGTTACATATGCATGTAATCTTTACCGAATTGATGAGGTTGATTTAAGTATTCGATTGTTTTTCATTCTAAAGTAGTGTTTCCAGAGATCTCAAGCTTATAGTTGATTGATTTCAATGAGATGTTTGCATAGTTATTTGTTGTTCAGTTGTTGTAGCTTTCCTTCATGCTAAACGGATTATTTTCAATACCAGTTAGATTGCTAAGAGTGATTCCTTTGACTTGCATTGTGATTCAGTTTCTTGCATAATATATTAAAGTAGATCTAAAAATGCTTTACAGAGTTCTTTCAGAATTTTTTTGGATTGAACTTCAATAATTAGATATTAATCATTGCAACGACACTAAATAATTTCATTATGAATTAGCCTCTGAATTCATTTTCATCGACAATGCTAAACACTCTTGAAATAAACATACTTACCCTGGGTTGATGATTAATGTAGGTATTAATATTTCTTTTAGTAGTCATCTTAGTGTACCAACATTTTGGCACCATTGTTGGAGAGAGTGTTTCAAAGTGATTTCTTTTTTTATTTTTGTTGTAAAAGAATTGGGTTTTAAAAATGGGAGGTAAGAACCTGCGCAACTAGCAAATAAAATTCTTGCTCATTAGCCCGCTTTTCATAAAATTACATAGAGGTTAAATCGGGGTAGGGGTTTTTTTTATGAATGACTAGGAATAAAAGGATAGAAAAAGATCAAAACCCCCCACCTATATCCACAAAACCCAAGGGATCGGTGAACCTTGGGAGATCAAATTTTATAGATGAAATTGTAAGAAAAGTAGAGTCTCAGGCATGAGTAGGACCCTGGACTATATCTGGAAAAAGCCCTACTGTAATCCCTCAAACAACAGGCTCACCATCTGCAGCCTATACTGTGATTCGTAACCAAATTGGAGGATCTGAACAGAGCTTTCAGGTTACAGAAAATTTACATTCTGATCCTTTAGAAGAGGGAAAATTGTGCAATTTAAGAGAAAGAGAGGGAGAAACAAGTGGAACTGCTAAGGTAGAACCACAATTGTCTGAATTATGATCTTCGATGATCCCAGATCAAGGCAGTGCCGCAAAACCATCTCGGATTGAGAATACACCACTTACTCAAATAGAACCCCTTGAAGTCCCTAAGGGATATTGGCACATTTTCGACCAAATGATGAATCAACCTCAATGTCATACCTCGACATTGGAATACCCCATAGTCGACCCAGTAGCCAATGCCCTGATGAAAGCTATTCTCTTGCAAAACCTCCCAACCTTTCATGGGATGACCACAAAGGATCTGGATGCCTTCTTATTCGATTTTGACGTCCTCTGCAGAGGATACGATAATACCACCGACCGTCAAAAATTAAATTTGTTCCCATCTACTCTCAAAGGAGGAGATTTGAGGTGGTTTATGGGTTTAGGTGGACGCACTATTAACTATTGGGATGGCATGAAACCTTATTTTCTCACTCAATATGAAGACTATTGTAGGACTATGGGAATTAAAATATGAAATCTTTAAGATGTTTGCAAAGGATAATGAAACTCTAGAAGAATATGTCGAATGGTTTCACTATAATTTGCAAAGATTCCCTCACTCCACTGTTGGGCTGCCAAATTAGCATACATTTTCACTCCATTTTCACCTTTATCCTCATTTTGTCACCTCATTTCATCACATTATCATTATATTTCCATTACCATACGGGTTCATAGTTTCATTTTCCAAAGTTATTTATTTTATGCATTTAAAGTGAATTTATGATTAAAATTTAGAAAAATATCATGTATTTGCTTATACCTAAAGGTGGAATGATTTTGGTGACATGTGTAGGTGATTTGAAAGGTTCCAAGATACTCTTATGTGGCCTCCAAGACTCAAAGTAGAATTCTCTTGAAGATTTGAAGGAGATTTGGGATAGGGGTAAAGCATATCTCATGGAGAAAAGTCATGGATAAAGGAATATGTGTCTCATATTGGTTGTAACCATATGAGGGATTAGTGGATCCCCATTAATGAGTTAGTTGCTTAAATTTTTGTATAAATAGGAGAACCTCCTCCATTCCAAAAGGAGGACTCTTTGAGCATATATCCAACTTATGATGGAATAGAATAAAGCTTCATTTCACATAAATTTCCATCCTATAGTTTTAGATATAAATTGTCTTAATGTAGTATATGGAATAATTTGTCACTTTTTTCTTAAGAGAGTTGAGCTCACTCTAAAAGGATTAAAGAAACATTTTATTTCATAATAGATCTTATTTCATTTAATTGCCTAGATGTTTGAGGATTTGTTTGTGATTGATGAATGAGTTTTAAATTAAAATCTTATCAACATATGAGGGGACAACCAAGGGTCCAAGTTAGGCTCTCTCTCTATTTGATTTGCATGATAATTGAAATTCATTCTTCGGCTTTTAAGTTTCAATTTATTTCATTTCTTATGCTTATGAACGAATCTTAGTTTAGTTTGGATTAGTATACAAGGGGACAGTCAAGGGACTAAGTTAGTCTCTCTCTCTATTTGAATCTGAACAACAATTAAAATTCATTCTCTTGTCTTTATTTCAAGTTTCTGGTTTTATGTAATCAATGATTTCTTTTCAATCTATAATACTGTAGGGAAGGACAACCAAGACCTCCTCAATTAGGAGCCTCTTCCCTTGCATATTATATTGAATCAGAAATCATTTAGTTAGACATAGAGTTAGTTGCCTACTCCTGCATATATTTTGTTGGCATCATCACAAGCTTACGAGTATCCCTGGTTGATAATTTAATGAAAGAAATTTAAGCAATTAAATTTCCCAACATTTTGGCGCCGTTGCTGGGGATGGTGCTAAGGGATTAGGCATTAGGAATTTAATTTAGTACTAGTATTTTTCTTTGGAAAAGCTAACTCATGTTGAAAGGATGACTTGGTGACAGCAAGATCTTAGTAACATGGGGAAGTATACATAGGGGTTAGCTTTGAATCTCATTTTTAGCTGCATATATAAATCATGATAAATAGGATGCATAAATTTCAATCAATGTTGTCACTATAAAAGTGTCGAACTAATCCATTTATGGACAGGAGATCTAGAATGATGTTCAAGCATTTGGAGGAGAGCCAAGAGAATGAGTACTACATTGAAGAATGGTTTCAAAAGGTGACTAGGCTACAACATTCTTCCATTCTTCAACAAATCCTAGCACTTAATCCAAATGTGCAATTGATTTCTCATATCCTTGAAAACATTGAGGGATATTTTTCAAATTTGGATGGGAGCATACTAGAGATTTTGATCCGTAAATGGTTTCATTGGAAATATTCCTTCACTTAAAAAAGAAAATGAGAATCTCTTTCTCAAATTAGAGTAGGATAAAATAGGAAAATAAAACCAAGCTTGGAGAGTTTTTCTAAAGTTTTTTATTTTCAAATTTGATTTCATTTATTTCTTGGAAATTTTGGTGGTGCAGTAAGAACCACCTCATTCACTAACCATTGGCAGGAATGTACAATCAAAGGGATATTTGTGAAGAAGGAAAACAAGTGGAGTTTAAAGCGCTAAAATTTGAGGTTTGAGATCAATTCTTCTTACTATGTTTTTCAAATTCAAAATTTCAAATGTATAAAGAATTGAAAAAAATTCCCAAGTATCCTCTCTTGTTGTGCCTTGTGAGACCTGGAAGATCAAAAAGGAAATTGAATAAGTTATCTTTCAAATTTTGCAATAATAAAAGAAAAACATAAATTTGAAAAAATCACTAGGAAATCTAAATTCACTATTAATTCTAAAATTGATTTAAATTTTGATCTTCAAATTTCAAACAAAATTTTCTCAAATGCATTTTTATTTATTTTTGTATTAAAATAAAAAGACCCAAAATAAAAAAACAAAAAATAAAATAGTAGAATACTAAATTAAATAATAATAATAATAAAAGAACAATAAAATGATAAAAGAAAACAAAACACATTAATTAAAAACCAAAATAAAACAACACTTAGCAACAAAAACCAAACCTTAAAAAACAAAACATAGAAATGAAAACCAAAAAAAACCCTTGATGCATTGTGAATAACAAATAAAATAAAATACAAACAAATGAATTAAATTAATACCAAACATTAAAAAAAAATCAATAAAACAAAATCCAACCCATGGCATATGTTATAAAACCCACGACTCATAAGCTTGTAGATTTAATAAAGGTAGGGCAGAAGATAAAAATGAAAGTTTGAAGTCACAATTTGATGGCGGCTTGAACATGGCACGCTGGTGAAAAATCTGTGGCTTCTACATGGCTTATCGCAACTTCAAATTCGTTGTTGGGCTTCAGGCCTTCAATACAACTTGCAAATGAAAAAACTAAAATGTGAATTTTGCTCAATGGTTAAAACTTGATTTAAATCAAAGATGAAATTTGTTCAATGATTGCGTGTTTATGGTTGAAATAAAATCACCACATGGCTTGTAATGGTTGTTTGGATTAATCGCGAGAGATCATGGATTTTGATTTTGGTAATAGCCATTTGGCTTTTAACAAAAACAAAATCTAAATAATACAAAAGAAAACCTGACTGTGCATTTCGCCGACACAGGTTGCAAGCCATTGCTATTTTCAGGCAATTGAAGAGTTTTAATAAAAAGAAAAATCTTCAGTGGCATTTAATTGTTTGAGAACTGTGGATAGCTCTCGAGCCTCAGAGGACAACTCTTGCACTGTCATTCAAGTCGGTTGATGGTTGCATATTTCAAGAGGAAAATTTTGTATAAAATCTATATGTGGGTGCTAACAACCAGACGGGTGTGGCATAACTGTTGGGACGTTCAGTTTATTTGGCGGAGATCGTGGCTTCAATCCCAACAACGGTTACTCATTTATAAAACCAAAAATGAATTAAATACACTTTGCAGATCCCTGCATTGCATAACACTCTGACGTGTAGAGGAGAGATAAAAATCGCAATGTGTATATTATTTGGTTGACAGGTGAGCTACGGCGGAGGAATTCAACTTTAACAAGAATGTATCGGTGGACGTTTTCCAAATGTCCACGTATATTACAGAGGCACGTAATGAATGTGACATGTTTTGCTGGGTGGAGATTTCATTTCGATTTGTAGGCAGAAATCCTGTGGAAATCTCAGATTATTCGGAAGCCGTTTGCATTTTTCTCACATCATTAAAGTTTGCAGTTTTGTCACATGGTTAAACTTATAAAATTTAAATAAACATTTGTAAATGATTAGGGTTTCCACTGGGCGTACCTTCTTCAGCTACAATGTAAACGATTAGACTTGCGCTTCATCAATTGACAAAATTAATGACAGCAGACATTTTAAATATTCAATTTGCAGTGCATTCCACACGGTGAGCAGG
This sequence comes from Pinus tabuliformis, assembly GCA_031772625.1. Taxonomy (NCBI): domain Eukaryota; kingdom Viridiplantae; phylum Streptophyta; class Pinopsida; order Pinales; family Pinaceae; genus Pinus; species Pinus tabuliformis. The sequence goes on from CM062818.1 coordinate 130,736,389, forward strand.
TGCATTAGCTGTAAAAAGTGCACAGACAGCTCAACACTACAGTTTATAAATTTATCGGTGAATCAAACCCCGCCAGAAGAATTCGTGTTGCCGATCACCTACCAGAATCCAATTGTTCAAGTCGGCATGGATCGCAGCAGGAATGCTCTGAGCGATTGTCCCTTGAAGTTGTTACAAACTAATTAATTCACTTTAGTTGTTATTTTTTTAAATTGGTGGAGGGAAAGGCATGGGCCCTAAGGCTCTTGATTTTTTATTTTTTTAATCTCAAATAGATTACAAAGAGGATGTCATCCATTATTACTGAAGGACTTGAGTAATTCTCTTTCATTTTTGCCGTGACATACGACAGGATTTACTCTAATTTTTTGTTGGGTATTTTTCTTTAAATGGGGAAAATACCAAAAACCTAAGATTCAAACACCACAGAGCCAATGCTCTGTTTCCACTGTTCCAGTGTTCCAGGATCTTTTGCACAGGGAAGCTTTTAAAACAAATCTACTCATAACAGAGTATTACACAGTCACAACATTTTCTATTGATTTAAAAAAAAACTGTTACAACTTTCATCCTCTACGCAGAGAGGGATTTACAAGACAAAACTCTGTTGCATATTTCTTCCTCTGTGGATAGAGGGAATAAAAAAACTCTGCTGCTCTCACAGATTTTCCACTGCTGTGGTGATTACATAAACAGCTTCAAAAACATTCCTGTGTTTTTCATTGCCAGACAAACATTACAGCACTGCTGTGCATATACAAAAAGAAAAATCGCACTGCTGTGCATTTACGAAAATCGCACTACTGTGCGCAACCGCCACATAACACCATTACAAAAAAAATTGTGCGCAGGCACAATACACCTCACCCAAAAGAAACACGCACAACACTATATGCTCCTGCAGCCACTCTACACATAAAAACAAAACTACCTAATAAAAAATACCACACTCGGGCTTACATAGCCATATATGAAAACATATAAAAAATATGGCCCATAACCATATTAAATGGCCTCACCAAATTCTACGTATGCCCATTACCTTATTAAAGGCCTCCACCAAAAATATACGTAAAGGCATTAAACTCATTAACTCTTCCATCCGACAGTCAAACACAATGCCTTATACTCCACGCAAAATTTGACTGTACGCAGGCCCGTGTGCAAGTTTCAAACGATCAACGGCGGAAAGCATCCAAACAAATCGGACGGTGGACAAGGATATCGGAAGCCCTGAGCGCGGACTTGAAAGTTTATCAAAAACTATTTATAATGTTGTCGGGTCCGCTCCATCGCATTGCAACATTACTTATGTTAAAGGGCCCGACCCTAATGTCATTGCCGATAGCGATGTGACGATGCGATATCGGCGATCGTTCATCGCAAACACAAAAGCTTCTTTATAAGACCTTCACTTCGACTTCGCCGATGCGATATCGGCGATCGCTCATCGGCGATATTTCATATCGCTGCCGCTGCGTGCCTCCGATGCACCAACCCGCCGATATGACGACTTGCCAATATGCCGATATGATCTGGACGGGTTTTTGGTTTCGTTCGGTGGTTTTTGGATGCAGCGTGCTGACAGAGTCGGCTACCATTGCTGTCCCTGTCCGTCTGCAGTTGGAATTACCATTCCAACACTCCCCTTTAATTTCAACTGCTCGGCATTCAATCATACCCAAACACTTCCTCACATGGAGGGATTCACTAACTGCTGTTACAAGAATATCTTCCTCACATAGAGGGGTTCACCAATCTTCCTCGCATAGAGGGATTCACCAACTGCTTCTGCTGCAGTTCATAAACAAACAAAGTTGTCTTCCTCTTAATAGAGGGATTCACCTGAAACTGTGCTTAAGAGCACCTTCCTCATGACAGAGGGATTCACCATGTGACTGTGCTTAAGAGCACCTTCCTCATGACAGAGGGATCTACCAAACTATGCTAGAGAGCATCTTCCTCTGAACAGAGGGATTCACCAATGTAAATGTGCTTAAGAGCACCTTCCTCATTATGGAGGGATTCACTAATGACAGTGTGCTTAAAAGCACCTTCCTCTTCAATAGAGGGTTTCACCAAATGACTGCTTCAAATGCAGTTCCAAAACAAACAACCATTGCACTGCTGTGTGTGCAAACTCATTACGATGTTCTTTTATGCTGCTGCATATTCTCTGCTGCACTGTTGTGCCATCTTCTTTACTGTGTCTACCTCACACTGCTGTGTCTACACTTGCACTGCTTCTGCACTTTTCAAAGACAAAATACTCTGTCTTTCTTGGAACAATTACGCTGTCCCAATTTACAAATTTACACTGCTGTGTGTAAACATTTCTTACACTCACTGCTGTTGCATATATTGCATTTCAATTCAATTCATTACATTTACCTTTACTGCTGTAAGGAAAATTTCTTTTGCATGTGCTGTTGTTCAAGACTTCTTGCTGCTGCATTTTTTTTATTTGCATTGCTGTGTGCTTCTCCTTCTTGCCGTCATGCTGCTGTCCATAACTTCCTGCTGCTGCATTTTTTCATATTCACTGCTGTCCATACCCATAACCATGGACTGTCATCCCTGGGTTTTTATTTGCTGTTGCGTTGCCTCTGCAATTTGCACTGTGGCTGCTTTTTGTTTCATCATATTGTTGTGTGCTCATACACTAACTCTTTACTCTCCATTACTTGCACATAGAGAGAAATCATCCTCACGCTGTTTTGCGCTGTATTCTCCACACAACAGAAAATAACACGGGCTGCTGCCTTTTCCTTTTACACCCTTTCATTTTTTTTGCTGCCACACACATTCTTATACATCCAGTGTGCATTAAAAATCTGCTGTCCCTGTTTTTCTTTACGCATTTCTTTGCATGCTGCATTGCATATGAAGAAAAACATTACATTTTTTTTACTGCTGTGTGAGAAATTTTATTGCATTCTCAGCCACTGGGCATTTACGCTCTGCTGCGTTTTTCCTTCTCATTTTCTTCTCACTGCTTTGCAGTTTCATCCCCACTACAAAACATTTCATCTGCTGTGCATTACATTCATTCTGCTATGAGTATGTTCTATCACATTACATAGAAGGAAACTGCCTTCCATTGCTATGCATTTCAATGCATGTGCACCACAAAAAAAAATTTCAAACTGCTATTTTGTGTTTTATCTTCCCACTGCTGTGAGGGTCTCCATGCTTTGCATACTTTTCTTATTGCGCTGTTGCACTTCACATTTGAGCGTTGTCCCCTTTTCTTCTCTGCTGTTATGGCAGATTTAACTTCATATTTTTCTTTATAAAAAAAATTCATCAAGGAGTGACTGTTAATACAGTTCAGCAAGAAAAAAATTACAAGCTCCCCTTTAATGTGTGCTTGTCTTCTTTTGGCAGACTCTTCTCAAAACAAATTTAGATCCACTGGGGAGTTCAAGGGGTTTTCAGATTGTCTTTCCTTCCTTCTCCATACTTGTGTAGATTTCTTCTTTTGCATGGGTCTAGCTTGTGTAAGAGCCCATGTCAAGTTACAATCTCGTGTCATATGCCCAATGTTATGACACTTGAAACATTCTACATTTTTCATGAATGACATTTCATGATTTCTTCTAAAATTGTCTCTTGGAGGTTTTCGGAGACCACAACATTTATCTTTATGAAATGTTCTACATTCTTTTGCCATGTGACCAAAGTTTGAGCAAGCATAACAATAACCATAAAATGAACTTTGGTACCTGGGAGATGGAGGTTTCCTTGATGCACTTCTGAAGCCTTGCTGCCTTGAGATTCTTTGTTGATGGCTATTGCCTCTTACCTCTTTGACATCAGCTACATTTCTTCTTGAAGCTGATTTTCTACTTGGAGCAGGATTCCTTTTATTGCAGCCTTCTTTTTTCTCCTTGCCTTTGCTGGAACTAGGAGCATCACCATCTCTCTCTGCCTTCTTCACATCTCCTTTGCTTAAAGCATCCTCATCCTTGTTTGAGGGTTCACCTACATACCCAAGTCCTGATTTATCAAATGGTGATCTGTGATAGCTGAGCATGCCATCCAAAGCTTGAGAGCTCTTCATGATCTTGTTCATCCCTTCAACCTTCTTCCTGAGGAGGATAATCTCTTCTTCTAACTTTTCACATTCATTACTTTTCTTTGCTAGTTGTCCCTCAGTTTCTTCCTTGCTACGAGTAGCTTCAGCTGCTACTATTTTGAAGGAGATAATCTCTGTCTTCATTTTGGAGATTTCTTCATCATTTGCTTGACTGCTCTTCATTTTCTTCTCAGCTTCTTGTGCCTGCTTCCTGGCTTCTTGTAGTTCAGACTTAAGGGAGGAGACCTCTACCTTGTACTGTCCAATCTCTTCCACAAGTTTGTTCACTCTCTTGTGTCTTTGTTCAAGTTCACTTGTCAAGACATCTGCTTGCTTCTTTGCACTATTCAGCTGATTTGTCATGGATATGACTTCTTCATGATGTTTCTTCTTGCATTGGTCAAGCTCCTTCTTAAGCTTGGCAAGCTCTTCATCCCTTTCTCTTACCTGAAGCTTGATGAGGTCAAGCTTTTCATTCTCAGCTTCTATGATGGGTTCTTCTTGACTCATTGTCATGGTCAGTGCTCCCTTTGCATGAAGGTCATGCAGTCTGTCCCAAATATCCTTTGCTGATGAGTATTTTCCTAGATTCCTCTTCACAGAATCAGGGAGTCCATCCAAAATTAGTTTTACTGCTTGTGCATCATACTCCATGGATTCTTCATCCATCTTGCTGTCATCAATCACTGACTCCCAGACTTCAATCCCCTCAGACATTAGGAAAGCCCTCATCATTATTTCCCATACATCAAAGTTTCCATCAAACTTTGGGGTTTGAAATAGAATGTATTCTAATGGATTGCCTTCAAGTTTAGTAGAGGGGGGAGACACATTTTTAACAGGCTTGGAGGCTTTCTTCTTTGACCTTGCCATTCTTATCTGGGCTTCTAATACTTGACTGTGTTTTTTTTAAAACAACTGACTGTCTTTAATAATAACTCAGAAACTTGGGAAATACCTGAATCCCTTTGGCTGAAACTTCACACTGCTGGAGAAGCTTTCTCTGCTGCAACCACACCTTCCTTCAGCTTCTTTGAGTCTTCAAAGAGCATGAACCTGCTCTGTCACCATCAAAGAGCCTGGACTAGCTCTGATACCACTGTTGGGTATTTTTCTTTAAATGGGGAAAATACCAAAAACCTAAGATTCAAACACCACAGAGCAAATGCTCTGTTTCCAGTGTTCCAGTGTTCCAGGATCTTTTGCACAGGGAAGCTTTTAAAACAAATCTACTCATAACAGAGTATTACACAGTCACAACATTTTCTATTGATTTAAAAAAAACTGTTACAACTTTCATCCTCTACGCAGAGAGGGATTTACAAGACAAAACTCTGTTGCATATTTCTTCCTCTGTGCAAAGAGGGAATAAAAAAACTCTGCTGCTCTCACAGATTTTCCACTGCTGTGGTGATTACATAAACAGCTTCAAAAACATTCCTGTGTTTTTCATTGTCAGACAAACATTACAGCACTGCTGTGCATATATAAAAAGAAAAATCGCCCTGCTGTGCATTTACGAAAATCGCACTACTGTGCGCAACCGCCACATAACACCATTAAAAAAAATTGTGCGCAGGCACAATACACCTCACCCAAAAGAAACACGCACAACACTATATGCTCCTGCAGCCACTCTACACATAAAAACAAAACTACCTAATAAAAAATACCACACTCGGGCTTACATAGCCATATATGAAAACATATAAAAAATATGGCCCATAACCATATTAAATGGCCTCACCAAATTCTACGTATGCCCATTACCTTATTAAAGGCCTCCACCAAAAATATATGTAAAGGCATTAAACTCATTAACTCTTCCATCCGGCAGTCAAACACAATGCCTTATACTCCACGCAAAATTTGACTGTACGCAGGCCCGTGTGCAAGTTTCAAACGATCAACGGCGGAAAGCATCCAAACAAATCGGACGGTGGACAAGGATATCGGAAGCCCTGAGCGCGGACTTGAAAGTTTATCAAAAACTATTTATAATGTTGTCGGGTCCGCTCCATCGCATTGCAACATTACTTATGTTAAAGGGCCCGACCCTAATGTCATTGCCGATAGCGATGTGCCGATGTGATATCGGCGATCGCTCATCGCAAACACAAAAGCTTCTTTATAAGACCTTCACTTCGACTTCGCCGATGCGATATCGGCGATCGCTCATCGGCGATATTTCATATCGCTGCCGCTGCGTGCCTCCGATGCACCAACCCGCCGATATGACGACTTGCCAATATGCCGATATGATCTGGACGGTTTTTTGGTTTCGTTCGGTGGTTTTTGGATGCAGCGTGCTGACAGAGTCGGCTGCCATTGCTGTCCCTATCCGTCTGCAGTTGGAATTACCATTCCAACATTTTTCACAGGAATTTTCAATCTCATAGAATTTTATAAAGCAGTCGCAGCTAGTTTCTGTCCCTGTACCATCATGCCCATTTCAGAGTAGCACCAACTGTTCAGCTATCGGCAAGTACATGCTAAGCTCCACAGCATAATTTGGAGTATTTTGTGAAAAGGAGAAGATTTGGCAGAAATCACTCCAAATCTGACCAGACTGAGTTCACAACGTGGAGTTGCGTGCCATTGTCAGAATGACCGGGTTTATGTTTGCAGAATTGTGCTTACTTGGCAATTTCGAAGGCTGTCTGCCTATTTCGTCAGAGATATAGAGAGTTTTGACGAGACTTGGCATTTGGTTGTAGATTTCAAAGGTTTTTATATTTGAGCTGAGTTGGGTTTTTGAGTGTAGGATGGCGAGTCCATATGGAGATTACAATTAGAGAATTGATTACATGTTTAAGGTGGTAGCGATAGGAGACTCCGCGGTTGGAAAATCACAAATATTGTCTCAATTTGCAAAGAAGTGCTCTTGGGGTAGTGTTGGTGTATGACATAACCAAGCGCCAAAGCTTCGACCATGTGGCCAGGTGGCTTGAGGAGTTGAGAGGCCATGCCGACAACAATATTGTTATCACGATGATAGGCAACAAATGTGACCTTCGTGATATGCATAGATGCAAGAAGAGCTTTTGAAAAAATATGCCTACTTTGAGAAGCCACTTCATCACAATTACAATCATTTTTTTTAAGTCGATGGCAATTCTCTAGATAAATTGATTGTTTTCCTTTCATGCTTGATTCAAGAGATTTCTACTAACATGTTTTTATACAGAATGATCATGTTGTTTTTAGTCTTGCAGGTATAAAATCTGAAGGCATCAAAAACTGGAAAATCTTATGCCATGGCTCAGCCAAAGAAGATAGACAAGATTTTTAGATGTAGGAAGGGTGCAATCCTGCAACTGAGAAACCTCATGATAATCTTCACTGTTTCACCCAAATTTCAAATAAGCACAAATTTCTCATACGACATCAGATTTCAACGATTCAAGCGTCATTGTAAAGATATCAACGAGATATACACAATAAGAAAGCTTTCAAAAGAGTTTGAAATAGTTCAAGAATTAAGAAATTGCTGACAAGACATAACAGGTAAAATGAGGCACTAGTTTCGAGATAGGTAAAAATTCTTTTGGTTTTTCCTTCATGAATTTGTTGCATTAGTACCAATTCTCAGTTTCTTTTTGTAAATTTCATAAATAGAGAGATTGATCACCTCTCTATTATGATAAACTTACATTTAGTTGCAGAAAGAGTACTAAGTTTTTGTAGGTTTGAAGAAGATAAACAAATGACCACAAGCAAATAGTGTCTTTTAAAGACCCCATTTCAAGCATGAGGACATGCTTTTGGGTAAGCCAAGGGGGAGAAGTCATCATATCCATCACATCAGCCTCTCAAAGATGACATTTCTTTCACAAGAAAATGATCAAAATAGCAACAAAGTGCATGAGCACATGATGTCAGATCAAATCCATCACTTGCAAGCCTTTCAAATGCCAATGTCTCTATTGCATCCATGATTATTAAGTAAATAAACATTCACCTCATTTCCCTTTACATTTGCCATTATATTTCTACTTCTTTTTCAGTAAATAAAAACTTCATTGCATTCTCACTTTTTCAGTCAACAAATTTTCCCTCACAGTCATTTTCCTGCCTCACTTTTACTAACCTGTAACCCATCAATAAAAACATTCAGCTCCTCTACAAAAATGATTCGCAAAATTTCTCATCCATAATCCTTCAAAATTATTGTTTCATGCTCGAGCTAGATGATGGAGGATTCCTTAAGGCCTTCCTTTTAGTAAGTCTTGACCCATCGACATAAGCATATCATCTGGGTTTAAGGCTAGAGTTCCTTAGTAGTACCTTGAGGCTTGTATGCCTTAATGACAGGCTCTCTCGCCGGCAATCATGGGAATACACCAATGTCCCTTAATCGATGGATCTTGTAAGTGGCTCGACATCAGCTATAGTTTTAGATATAAATTGTCTTAATGCAGTATATGGAATAATTTGTCACTTTCTTCTTAAGAGAATTGAGCTCACTCTAAAAGGATCAAAGAAACATTTTATTTCATAATAGATCTTATTTCATTTAATTGCCTAGATGTTTGAGGATTTGTTTGTGATTTATGAATGAGTTTTAAATTAAAATCTTATCGGCATATGAGGGGACAACCAGGGGTCTAAGTTAGGCTCTCTCTCTATTTGATTTGCATGATAATTGAAATTCATTCTTTGGCTTTTAAGTTTCAAGTTATTTCATTTCTTATGCTTATGAATGAATCTTAGTTTAGTTTGGATTAGTATACAAGGGAACAATCAACGGACTAAGTTAGTCTCTCTCTCTATTTGAATCTGAACAAAAATTAAAATTCATTCTCTTGTCTTTATTTCAAGTTTCTGGTTTTATGTAATTAATGATTTCTTTTCAATCTATAATACTGTAGGGAAGGACAACCAGGACCTCCTCAATTGGGAGCCTCTTCCCTTGCATATTATATTAAATCAGAAATCATTTAGTTAGACATAGAGTTAGTTTCCTACTCTTGCATATATTTTGTTGGCATCATCACAAGATTATGAGTATCCCTAGTTGATAATTTAATGAAAGCAATTTAAGCAATTAAATTGCCCAACATTTGGCGCCGTTTCCGGGGATGGTGCTAAGGGATTAGGGGGAGATTTTCATCATATCCATTCATGGGATGACCACATGGGATGACCACAGAGGATCTGGATGCCTTCTTATTCGATTTTGACATCCTTTACAGAGGATACAATAATACCACCGACTGTCAAAAATTAAAGTTGTTCCCATCTACTCTCAAAGGAGGAGATTTAAGGTGGTTTATGGGTTTAGGTGGACGCATTGTTAACTCTGGGATGGCATGAAACCTTATTTTCTCACAGAATATGAAGACTATTGTACGACTATGGGAATTAAAATATGAAATCTTTAAGATATTTGCAAAGGAGCTCCCAGTTAGGTCCACACAATACTGGTGTCGTCAAAACTAATTTCTTCAAATCTGTAAAAGTTGTGTCACATTTATGAGACCACTTAAAGTCAACATTTCCTGTAAAAGCATACAAAGGTGCATCAATTCGTGAATTTTTTTTAATAAACATGCGATAATAACCTGTATATCCTAGGAATCTATGTACCTCCATCTAAGTATAGGGTGTACATAGTAGGAGAATTACATGTATATTTACAGGATCTACTTGGATCCCAACTGCAGAAATGTAGTATCGTAGGATTATGCCTTCTGTCATCATCATGTGACAATTGACATTGCTTAAACACGGCCTGGTGGTGATGCATCATTCCAAAACCTTCTCTAATGTCTGTAGTGCTTGATAAAAGTCATCCCCATACATGTTAAAGTCATCTATGTAAACTTCATGTCCTTCATTTATCAGATCAGCAAAAATGCTGAGTATGGCCCTTTGAAGCATAACCGGGGCATTGGATAAGCCAAACAGTAACACTCTATAAGCAAATGTACACCATGGAGAGGTAAAGGTGGTTTTGTCTTGGTCTTCAGGGGTGATTTGGATTTGATTGTAGCCACTGAGTCCATCCAGAAAAGAAAAAAAGTATTTTCCTACTAGTGCATCAAGGACTTGATCAATAAATGGAAGAGGGAAGTGATCTTTCTGTGTGGCTTTGTTCAATTCCTGATAATCCACACAGATGGGCCACTTCCCATTTTTCTTGGGAGCAACTACCAACAGAGAGACCCACTTGCTATCCAAAATGGGATAAATGAAGTTCATATTTAGCAACTTCTGTAGCTCTTTCTTTACAATATCTTTGAGATGCGAATTCAATCTCCGTTGAGGTTGCCAGATAGGATGAGCATCCTTTTCGGTGTAGATATGATGCATACATAACTGTGGGTATATGCCCTTCATGTCTGGATAATACCAAGCAAATCCCCTTTATATTTTTACAGAACTTGAATGAGCTTTTGTTGTTGGTGACTGTCCAGACTATCATTAATGTTTAAAATCTTGCCTGGTTCAATTTCAACAGGCTTGCTGTTATGAATGGAAGTTGTCTAGATATGCTGATCATTAGTATCTTTCAAAGGGTCTTCTAAGGCTTCATTGTCAAGAATTTCTTTTATAATTTTACATTTTACATTATTCATGTTGGCTGGCTAATTGATAAAATTATTGATCACATCATCTTTAGTCTGATTCTTGAACTCAAGTGCCTCTGCTACGTTAAGCGGTGAACGAATGCTTTCCTCTAGGTAGGAGGGTGGTTGTTTATGTATTTTTACAATGGGAAGACTTGGTTTGGCAGGAGGATATAAAACAATATTTTTTACAACATCCCCCTTAGAAAGGCCCTCTTGGCAACCTATGTAAGCATCAGCTGTTGCCAGCCACAGTCGACCCAAAATTAGAGGGTGCCCATCTAATCGACTTTTTGGGTTTGTGATGAGAAAATATACTAGGTACTCCCATGAATCAACAGAAACAGTAATATCCTGTAAATTTCCCTATGGTCTTACCACCGAACAATCAATGAGTTCTAGCAGGGTGGTGGTTGGTTCGAGATTTGTGATACCAATTGTCTTACAGGTTTCTGCTGTTAAGATGTTAATGGTTGCACCCAAGTCAACTAATATGTTTGGAAAGGAGCGACCATATATTTGGACTGTAACTATGGGATTCCCAGGATCTTCATATTCTATCATTGCTTCCCCGCCCAAGAGAAAGTAAGACAAGGTCCCTACAACATGAACAGTGTGTGGAGCTTTTGCTTTCTTCACAGGCTTTTTTCTCACATAGCTCTTTAATTCTTTTAGCATAAATAGGAATATCTTGGATGGATTGGAGGAGAGGAATTTTAGTGAAAATATTTTTTACTTCCTCTATGAGATCAAAGTCTAGATAAACAACTGGTTTAGGTATTGTTAATCTTTCACGGAATGGGGGAGAAGTAACTATGAGTTTTTCAGGATCTTTATGCTCAACTGTATCTTCTCCTTGTTTTATTTCCGTGTCAATCACAGTCGATAGTGTATGTACAAGTGGGGTTTCTAACTTAATTGGTGGTTGGTATTTGTCTTCCTCAGGAGTGATAATGCATCTTGACCTCAGTCTAAGTTCATTGCATTATTTTTGCTTGGCCTCATAGTCTGAGATTTCAACAATTTGCACTAGCTGAACCGGTCTATTATTGGGGTTCGGATTCTGTTGTGCTGGCAGTTAGGGACACAAAAAGGGCTAGGGATTTTGTTGTAATGGATATGGGGTTGATAATGTAGTTTGAGGTTGAGGACCTGTCCCCATAGGTGTATTGGTTATCTATAAAGGTCACTACCAATTCAGAGACTAGTTCGAATTTTGTGAGGTAGGGGCAGGCCATTGGGATGAAAATGAATTACCTTGCCAAAAATGAGTAAAAGGAGAATTCGGCCAACCATTACTCGGAAAGGACTGAGTTGGCCGAGGTGACATAGGAAATGGTTGGGACTTCCAATTTTAGAAAGGTGATTGACCTTGCCACGCTGCTCCATAATTTTACTATTGATTAAATGATGAAGAAGGAAAGAACTGACATGTGTCTTGTGACATACCTATGGGTCGGCCTTGCCACTATCGAGGCTAGTTCATTAAGTATATTGGTTCTGTCTCTTCTTCTACTTCTTTAAAAACTACTTTCAGCCTTGGAAGTGATGGACACTACTCGGTGGCAAGGTCCTTGGTGCAAATAGCGCATGTCTGGACCATGTCCAATGGACACTCTTGTTGGATGTGCTTCTTTTGGCAACATGGGAAAAAAATGACCAAGTTATGTTCTGCTAAGGGTTGTTTATGTTTGGCTTACACAACCTCCAACTGCATTGTAAGGGTGCCTAGGATGTTTGTCTTGAAGTCCTCCAGGAGGCTACCGATTTCCATTCTTGTTACACCTCCACTATGTGGTTTGCTTCGTATAGTCACAAGATCTCGGATTCCTGACCCAGTGTGTGTACTGCCTTGTGAACACTTGATACAAAAACGAATGATTTCATCATAATCCTCTTGAGAAATGTCTTCCTTCCCCATTAAATTTATAGTTTCTATCCATTCTTCATTCATTCATTTAATTAGGATGGCTTTGAAGACTTTTTTTGGTAACGTGGAGTGAGGGGATCTCTGGAAATTATAGTGAAACCGTTCAACATATTCTTTTAGAGTTTAATTATCCTTTGCAAACATCTTAAAGATTTCATATTTTAATTCCCATAGTCCTACAATAGTCTTCATATTTGGTGAGAAAATAAGGTTTCATGCCATCCCAAGAGTTAATAGTGCGTCCACCTAAACCCATAAACCACCTCAAATCTCCTCCTTTGAGAGTAGATGGGAACAACTTTAATTTTTTATGGTCAGTGGTATTATCGTATCCTCTACAAAGGACGTCAAAATCGAATAAGAAGGCATCCAGATCCTCTATGGTCATCCCATTCTTCATTGATCACCTCTCTATTATGATAAACTTACATTTCATTACAAAAAAAGTACTAAGTTTTTGCAGGTTCGAGGAAGATAAACAAATGACCACAAGCAAACAGTGTCTTTTAAAGACCCCATTTCAAGCATGAGGACATGCTTTTGGGTAAGCCAAGGGGGAGAATGTCATCATATCCATCACATCAGCCTCTCAAAGATGACATTTCTTTCACAAGAAAATGATCAAAGCAGCAACAAAGATGAAACATCAATGCATGAGCACATGATGTCAGATCAGATCCATCACTTGCAAGCCTTTCAGATGCCAGTGTCTCCATTGCATCCATGATTCTTTAGGCAATAAACATTTGCCTCATTTTCCTTTACATCCGCCATTATATTACTACTCATTTTTAAGTAAACAAAAAATTCATTGCATTCTCACTTTTTTAGTCAATAAATTTTCCTTCACAGTCATTTTCCTGCCTCACTTTCACTAACCTGTAACCCATCAATAAAAACATTTAGCTCCTCTGCAAAGCTGATTCATTCCATTTCATTTTCACTTTTCCAAATAAACCTTGATCCACTGCAAAATTTCTCATCCATAATCCTTCAAAATTATTCTTTCATGCTCGATTAGATGATGGAGGATTCCTTAAGGCCTTCCTTCTAGCAAGTCTTGACCCATCGACATTAGCACATCATCTGGGTTTAAGGCTACAGTTCCTTAGTAGTACCTTGAGGCTTGTATTTCTTAATGATAGGCTTGAGAATACACCAATGTCCCTTGGTCGTTGGATCTTGCAAGTGGCTCGACATCAGCTATAGTTATAGATATAAATTGTCTTAATGTGGTATATGGAATAATTTGTCACTTTGTTCTTAAGAGAATTGATCTCACTCTAAAAGGATCAAAGAAACATTTTGTTTCATAATAGATCTTATTTCATTTAATTGCGTAGATGTTTGAGGATTTGTTTGTGATTGATGAATGAGTTTTAAATTAAAATCTTATCAGCATATGAGGGGACAACCAAGGGTCTAAGTTAGGCTCTCTCTCTATTTGATTTGCATGATAATTGAAATTCATTCTTTGGCTTTTAAGTTTCAAGTTATTTCATTTCTTATGCTTATGAATGAATCTTAGTTTAGTTTGGATCAGTATACAAGGGGACAATCAAGGGACTAAGTTAGTCTCTCTCTATTTGAATCTGAACAACAATTAAAATTCATTCTCTTGTCTTTGTTTCAAGTTTCTGGTTTTATATAATTAATTATTTCTTTTCAATCTATAATACTGTAGGGAAGGACAACCAGGACCTCCTCAATTGGGAGCCTCTTTCCTTGCATATTATATTAAATCAGAATACTCCTGCATATATTTTGCTGGCATCATCACAAGCTTACGAGTATCCTTGGTTGATAATTTAATGAAAGAAATTTAAGCAATTAAATTGCCCAACATTTTGGCGGGGGCTAAGGGATTAGGCATTAGGAATTTAATTGAGTACTAGTATTTTTCTTTGGAAAAGCTAACTCATGTTGAAAGGATGACTTGGTGACAACAAGATATTAGTAACATGGGGAAGTATACATAGGGGTTAGCTTTGAATCTCATTTTTAGCTGCATATATAAATCATGATAAATAGGATGCATAAATTTCAATCAATCTTGTCACTATAAAAGTGTCGAACTAATCCATTTATGGACAGGAGATCTAGAATGATGTTCAAGCATTTGGAGGAGAGCTAAGAGAATGAGTACTACATTGAAGAATGGTTTCAAAAGGTGACTAGGCTACAACATTCTTCCATTCTTCAACAAATCCTAGCATTTAATCCAAATGTGCAATTGATTTCTCATATCCTTGCAAACATTCAGGTATATTTTTCAAATTTGGATGTGAGCATACTAGATATTTTGATCCGTAAATGGCTTCATTGGAAATATTCCTTCACTTAAGAAAAAAATAAGAATCTCTTTCTCAAAATAGAGTAGGATAAAATAGGAAAATAAAACCAAGCTTGGAGAGTTTTTCTAAAGTTTTTGATTTTCAAATTTGATTTCATTTATTTCTTGGAAATTTTGGTGGTGCAGTAAGAGCCACCTCATTCACTAACCATTGGCAGGAATCTACAATCAAAGGGATATTTGTGAAGAAGGAAAACATGTGGAGTTTAAAGCGCTAAAATTTGAGGTTTGAGATCAATTCTTCTTACTATGTTTTTCAAATTCAAAATTTCAAATGTATAAAGAATTGAAAAAAATTCCCAAGTATGCTCTCTTCTTGTGCCTTTTGAAGCCTGGAAGATCAAAAAGGAAATTGAATAAGTTATCTTTGAAAATTTGCAATAATAAAAAGAAAACATAAATTTGAAAAAATGACTAGGAAATCTAAATTCACTATTTTTTCTCAAATTGATTTAAATTTTGATCTTCAAATTTCAAAAAAAACATTCTCAAATCCATTTTTATTTATTTTTGTATTAAAATAAAAAAACCCAAAATAAAAAACAAAAAATAAAACAGTAGAAAACTAAATTAAATAATAATAAAAAAAAACAAAACAATAAAATGATAAAAGAAAACAAAACACATTAAATAAAAACCAAATTAAAAACCAGAATAAAACAACACTTAACAACAAAAACCAAACCTAAAAAACAAAACATAGAAATGAAAACCAAACAAAACCCTTGATGCATGTTTGCAATGATATGAGAAATCAATTGCACATTTGGATTAAATGATAAGATTTGTTGAAGAATGGAAGAATGTTGTAGCTTATTCACCTTTTGAAACCATTCTTCAATGTAGTACTCATTCTCTTGGCTCTCCTTCAAAATATATATATATATATATATATACTATTTGTATGGAGTCAGTTTTAAATAACTATTCCCTTGGAGTAAAAGTAAATCATATAGTAAAGATGTCAATAAATAGAATTAGGAGCTTAGTACTTTAAGATAATGAATAAAAACTAAGAGAATGGATATATGTAAAGATATTCTATAATATTTATATATTATAGACTTGGATCATATAAATATCAGTAGAGGAAAAAAACAAAGATGCACAAAAACACTTAGAATTTTATTCTTGAATGTTATAGTAAGTTATAAGGTTTTAATTTACATATATAAAATTCACTGAGAGTAAATATGAGTTAAAATAAATACATAAATAAGCAAGTAATTGAACCTGGTTAGGAAAACTTTCACAATGTGAGTTATAAAGTAACCAAGTAAACCTTGATGAATAGAATTTTATATAAAAACATGTAGACATATAAACCTCAATAACATATCAGTTTTTAATGACTGGAAAGTCATTATTCAAAAAATACAAGAGAGGGTTCAAGAGGACCCTAAGATCATTTAACAATAATTTAAATTTTATTCAAGAAAATAAGGGACATGGTTTCTCATAAGTTCATTACATATCAAGCTTAAAAGCCTTGAACAATTTACTTCCTCATAGGAAGTGACTTTGCAAAGGAAACAAAAGTATCTAATAATCATTAATGTTTGAAAACCCTGGAATCTTGCTCTCAACCACAACGACATAGCATTGATGCTCAATCAAATGAAGTAACCAAGGGTTCAGATCAAATGTTCTTGTAAGTGACAATCAAAAACTCTTATGAGTGAGAATAATATTTTAAGTCTCCTCAATGAAATAAAAACCTTTTAAAATTTAATAAGCAAAAATACGTACGAGCAAGTTGTAGAAACACACACTATGTTAAATGTTTTATATTGATGTACACGAAAACTACCGAAGAAATCAAAAAATAATAGTTAAAAGAATGTGGAAGTATTATTAAGAATTATTACCTGAGCAAAGTTCAGAATACAGGGGACCTACCCAGACACTTGTGTTACAAAAAGAATCAATGTTAGAGAATAAATAGAGTTATAAAGTTATGTAATGAAAATTGGATGTGTATAAAGTACAAATTAAAACAGGAGAAATATAAATCATATGTCTTTATATTGTATCCATGCATTTGCATGAGATGTCAAGACCTATATTCAGATCTATGACTACTTTTTGAAAAAGAAGGATACTTTTGAATACCATGAGGATTAGGGTTTGCAGTTATAAAACCCATATTTGAATCTTAAAGGACACAACCATAAGATATTTCATTATTGTGGAGCATCAAGGGTTATAGAAAAACCCTTGACATAGAGTGTATCTTAGAATATAAAAGGAAAAATGAAGGAAAATATTATACTACGTTAAACATGGCTAAAATAATGAAGTCTTTTCGTAAGGGCTAAACAATACTAACCATGGAGCTAGAAAGACCAATCTGGGAAGGGAAATAAATTAGAAAAGGACCACAGAGGAAAATGAAGCATAAACCATTCAACGTACCTATGAGAACCAATCACAAAAATAATGACTACATTCACAGAAATGTGTGATTGATCATATAAAAGAAGGGGCCAAATTGTCATCTAATTATAAATGAATATTGAATAAAAAATTAGAACGCAAAAAGATGAAATGCTTTCAAGAATTAGATTTACTAAAAACCATATCGAACAAACGAACAAGTGTTTATGAATTTGTAACCCTGTAAGTTACAATAAGCAAAAAAGAAAAGTGTTGACAAGTAAACCCTAATTTCAACCTGAGTAAAGAGGTATTTGAGTTTAACCATCATAAATTGGTGAGAACGTTGAAGCCAAAGAACCCTTGTAGGGAAATTTTTCTAAAGAAATATGGTACAAACCCAAATTAATCCAGTTACCTAAATTACTTGTAATGTGAACAAGTCAAGAAGTTAGAAAGAAAGGAACGGGAAGGAATGAAAATACGAAATACGAAGTAAAATTTCTACAAGAATTCATATAAATATCTAAGAATACCTTCGAAGTTACTATAACTTTGGTTATGAGAACAGTAGTAATTTGTTTGAAATTGATAGAGGAGTTTAACCCTATCCAAAAACTGAATGAATCCAAAAACATTAACACTTACATTAGTCGCTATATAGGCATATCATTGTCGAAAGGAAAATGAGCAAATGAATTCGCAAAGCAATGGATGAGGTAGTTTATGAAATGAGTAAAAACCCTTCAATTTATCTATCATCAGTTCCTCAGGACATAACAACGGTCGTTGATCATAGGGTTTAATCGTAACTCACATGTTTCACTTAGAAGTCAACATGTGCAGTTTTGGTTGTATACCAAGCCTTATGAACAATATTGAAAGTCGTAATATCAGTATAACACATATAAAATATAAAAAAGTGGGTTATAACAAATAGTTAAACCATGTCGATCATTGAAACATATAGTGGTTATTGCAGTGATATTATGAGTAAACGAATGTTGTGGTAATACCTAATTCTCTACGATAGTTAAACATTTATTAAAACAAGAAGGAACAATAGTTAATCAAATTACATGGTGCGAGAATGGTACTTAAGTTGTTGTTAGTATTATATGAAGAATTGTGAGATGAGTTTATATATATATATATAGTATGAAGAATTGTGAGATTAGTGTATATATTAAAACCAACTTTTCTGCTTAGTGATATATGAAAAAAGGATTCTAAACATCTTAAACCTAGTGAGACAAATTGTCTACCCTCGTGACACTTTTATATTGTTCACTTTAGAAGGGATTAAATCCAGATGGAAATAAAATTCAATAATGAAAGATAAGTATACAGAGACTTTAATTAATTAACATAATAAATCATTATGAATGGGTGTAAAGTTATAAATTAACAAAAGAACAACAATTGGAAGACGAAACATAAAAGGAAAGCAAGTAAGTATATATATATATATATATATATATAGAGAGAGAGAGAGAGAGATATAATTTAGTGCATTCAATGTTTAAGGAGGTTTATTTCAAGTGATATTAGAGTTGTAAGTTACAACATTAGGTCTCTTATGGATCCCAAATTTAAAACAATCACTTTCTTGTTTCACAACTAGATAATCAAAGAACTATTAGGAAAAGCATAAGGATGGATGAAGAAAAAAATGGGAAGAATTATATAGGGTCATCTAGAGGTGTTGATGACCCTTATGCTAATATTGGAATGATGATAGGATGAAGTGGCAATACAGAAAAAGAATAATCTTAAATCCTACAATAAATGCATAGCTTGAAGGCAGATTTAGATAATATAAAGGCCAATCAAGAAAAATTGTCCAAGGCTAAGGATGAGCAAGAGAAAATTAATGACTACTTACTAAGGAAGCTCGATAAGAATAGAGAAAATAGAAAAACAAATGAATCTCATAAGAAGAGATCTAGAAATGAATCTACAAATAGAACTGATTTTATAACTTCTAGTCAAATTAAGAGCCATGAGTGTGATGGAGGGAAAGAACAAATGTCTTAAAAGTAGTACTTCTATGTTTGAAAATAAAAATACTACATCTCAACTACATGAAGAATTCAAAAAATTATAGCTCTAAACTTTGATAGAGAGTCTAAAGAAGGAGAAGAAGCATGGCTTCTAGATATTTCAAAGTATTTCAAGGTCTACAATTATCCAATCAACTTGAAGGCCATATTGGCTACAGACAAGTTAACTAGTATAGTAGCTTTATGTTGGGAGAAAAATAAATTCATAAAGAGTATCAAAAGAAAAAATATGACACTGAAACTCTTTAAAAAGTAATTAAAAAAAATAATAGAAATATATTTTAATTAGAAGGCTAGGGAGTTCCATGAGTTGAGGCTAGAAAAAAACACCATGGATGAACTTGTAAATAAGTTCACGAGTTTGATGAGATATGTGTCATATATGAAAGAGAAAAAAAACAAAAATACAAAGGATTATTAGTTGTTTTCCTTTCTCATATAGAGAGGATTGAATTTGACAATCCAAAAACCATGGATTAGAAAATAAGAAAAGAGAAATTGTGTTTCAATATGAACAAAAAAAAGAGTGATAATTCTAATAGTTGGATGAGGAAGAAAAATTAAAAGTATGATTCTAAGAATAAAGGGTGTAAGAAATCTACATTCTCTAACACTTTTAGAAGCAAACAAGGAGGAAACTAAAGTAGAAGTGTAAGTCAGCAAAAGAACTTAGGAAAAAAGGGTGAAAAGGGGAAAGAACAAGAAATAGGAATTATGTTGAATCAACTAGACCACTAATCAAGTTTTGGGGCTACAATGAGAACCATTTTTGGCTACATTAATTTATATTTTTTAAATTAAAAAGTGTGAACTTAAAAAGGAAAAATAGAGCAAGCCTTGATTAGTACAATTAGCCAGAGGAGAAAAAAAGAAAGTTACAAAATTAAGTAAAAAATGTTTAGTGAATCCATAGTGAATCTGAATGGAATGAACACTCATCCAAATCTCAACATTTTACCTTTGGGGTCATATGATGTTCTTGTTGGGATGGATTGGTTGGAATTTCATAGAGTAATTTTAAGTTTTCTAGAGAAGTCCTCCACTTGTATTAATGATAAAGGAGAGGATTGTATAGTTAAAGGACAACCAATAAATGTGCTCATAAAGGCTGTCAAATGTGTGCAGTCTAGATTGAAGATATATCTAGTAGAAAATAAAAACCATCTCTACAATATTTCCTTGTTCTAAATCAATATAAATATGTATTTCTACAGGAAATAGCAAGACTTCCTCCAAAGATATATATAGACTTCAGCATTGTTCTCATTTCTGGATCAGTTCTCGTATCGAAAGAACCATATAGAATGAGTATTCTTGAGATGGTGGAGTTAAAAATTCAGATGCAAGAGTTGCAAGAGTTGCTAGATAAGTACATTAGGCCTAGTGTATCTCCTTGGGGAGCACAAATTTTATTAGTTAAGAAGAAATATGGGACTATTAGGCTTTTTATAAATTACAAGAAGTTAAATAAAATGACTACAAAAAGAAATATCATTTTCCCCATATTGATGACTTGTTTGATCAATTCAAAGGAGATTCAATATTTTCAAGGATTTATTTAAGATATGGGTACCATCAAATTAGGATCAAGGATGATGATATTAAAAAAATAACATATTGAGCAAGATATGGACACTATGCCAATTGTGGTGCTTCCATTTGGACTCACTAATCCACCACTGATTTTCATGTGTTTGATGAATTTTGTATTATGCCCTTTTCTTGATAAATTTGTCATATTATTCATAGATGATATTCTAGTTTACCCAAAAAGTAAATAAGAACATGATCAACACTTGCACAATGTTCTTCAAACACTTAGATAGAATGAGTTGAATGCTAAGTTTAGCAACTACTCATTTTACCATAAACAAATTCAATATTTGGGACATGTAGTATGATGCAGGAGCATCTGGTCGACAGGGCACAGACCGAGAAGTGGCAGAACAGGTTTCCGAAGAAGATTGGGAGAAGTGAATATTTCTACAGAAGGACAGCAAGACTGTCTTAGTTTTTTTCATTATTATCATTTTTGCTCTTTAAGGATTAGACTACAGCATTTAGTGATTAGCTCAAGTGACTTGTTAACTTGTTTCTGTTACAATTGTAATAACCGGTCCTAACTATAAATGTTAAGGGCTTGTAGTATAGATTTTGAATTAAGATTATTAGGCAAAAGACCATAAATTACTGTAGGCATCAAACTATTGCGAGACAGCAAGCACAGGTAAACCAAAAATAGCCAAACCATGTAACTGGAGTAACTGCCAGGTAACTGTAATCTGAAACTAACTAACAGTTACCTAACCACTGAGTTATGGTATAAGAAGAGGGGGAAAATACATGTAAAAGGTTCTGGAGTACGATATTGAAATAAGAGAAACAACAGAATATTATTTTTCCTTCATATATATTATTCAGTGCATCCTAACTAATTTATAGATTGTGATTCTATGTCCTCAAAACATATTTTGCATCTACAGAAATTCTTGTCAATGCATCTATTTTGAATGTGAACCGTGACAACATTCCACACAGCATCCACGCACAAAACATTCTATTTCCAATTACTATTTATATCCATCCATTGCAAAGTAACTTTGTAATCAAATTTCATTAAGTCGAGAGGCCAATGCATGCATACATACAGTTCTGTTCATTATAATAATTTGCAGGTCAAACAGTGACAGGGTAACTCCAAATACAAACGTCCCATAACCAGCCGAAGCGAAGTCAAGCGAAGAACAAAAGGAGTCGAGCAGTCGAGCCAGAAAGAGCCACGGCCTCAAACCACAGGTAAGCAACCACGCCGAAACCCAAAAAAGGAATTATTACAGTTGCTGTGTAAACAAAAGTTTTATCCAGACATAACATTGCCAACGGCCGAGGGAGCGAGAGCTCATAAGGCTAACCAAGCACGACTGTGGAAAGAACTATAGACGAAGAGCAAAGGGCTGAAACAGTTATCTACAAATACCACAGAAACCCTCTGAAGATTACAGAGTGGGTCGAGCCCCTTAAATACTTGACTCATTAACAAAATACAGACACCCATGGCAAACAAATCTCGTGCAGACCAAAAGACACAGAGAAAGGTGAAATAGAAACAGAGCTACCCGAAAAGATAAGCGGTCGAATCCCCTGCAAGGCCACGGAGCCGGTTACCTGCAACCACCGTGACAAACAGTGTTAGGTCGCGGACATAAACAAGCTTATGCAAAGGTGAATAAGCCACGAGAGCCGAATAGGCAGAACAGAAGAAAGAAATAGGACCTTACCAGTTGTAACCAGGTCCATAAACCGCTGAGTGCTCAGTGACAACCTAACCACAGAGGAGCTGTGAAGGGTTAGGCGAGCGTTCAAGTTGGAAACATAAATATATAGTATGCAACAATTTCTTACCTGAATCGACGGAGTTGGGCGATGGTTTGGAGCCAGAGATGAAGCTGCAACTGTGAGTTCCCCACCGAGACAGAGGGCGGAGTGTTGCAGAGAGTGACAGAATTCATAGGCAGAAACAAACACCAGAACAGAGCCACAGAGGGCGGAGTGTTGCAGAGAAAACCAAGCTCATGCACAGAGCCGAACACCAGCATAACCACAGAGCCCAACAAACAGTGAAAATGACCGAATGACCGTGAACAATCCGGAGTAAAGGCAAGTGAGATTAGGGTTTTGTCAAATCCCAAGGCGGACAGGTGGAGCGTGGAGAGGCGGAGAGGTACATGCGGGTTGATTAACTATCAACTAACCATTAATTACACAATCACAAAATATCCCATTGCAATACAATCACACAAGGTCCACGTAAGGAGCGGAGGAGGAGGCCACGTGGGCTGGGTCCCCATCAATTGGTATCAGAGCCATTTTCTTTAGTTAAGAGAAGATGGCAGAAGGACAAGTGCCAAGACGAGGACGTGGAAGAGGTGCACGTAGAGGAGCAGATGAAGGATTACGAGAACAAATTAGAGTTCTTACAGCTCGCTTGGAAGCAGTAGAAGCGGGTAGACGAAGAGACCCAGAACTGGGAGACACCAGTGAAGAAGAGGTGATGACAGCTGCAGAGGGGTCTGATGAGGAAGCTCCAGAATTGAGGTTGCTGCGACAGGTTTTGATGGCCAGCAGCAAACCAAAGACAGAAATCTCAAATTATGATGGCAGTCTGTCTGCAGAAGTCCTGTTGGACTGGATAAGCGAACTGGACAAATATTTTGAAAATGAAGAAGTCAGTGAGGATAAGAGGGTTAAGTTCGTTGCCACTAAGTTGAAGGGACACGCACTATTATGGTGGGACAGTGTCCAAGCAGACAGAAAGAAGATGAACAAGACGCCGATACGACTATGGTCTCGGATGATAGCGAAGTTGAAGGGCAGATTTCTGCAGAAAGATTACCAGGTGGAATTATATCGGCGAGTTCAGAGTTTAAGACAGAAAGGAATGACAGTTAGAGAATATACAGAAGAATTTTACAGAGTAAATTTACGTGCTGGCTACACTGATGATAGCCCAAAAAAGACAACAAGGTACGTAAATGGATTAAGGATGGAGATACTCGATGAAATTAGTATTCTTTCTCCCCGGAATATTGAAGAAGCCTTTCAGAGCGCTGTTAAGGCGGAGGAAAAGATTAACAGAAAACAGAACAGCAGAAGAGGGAGAGGAAGTAGCAGAGGACGAGGACAGTCCTACGGAAGAGGTAAGGGTGCTGCAAACAGCGAAGAAAGCAGCAGTTCAAAAGCTTCAGGGACGACTGAGAAAGGAGATAGCACCAGAGGAGGTCGGTCATACCAGAGAGGAAGAGGAAATGGCCGCGGAAGAGGGGCGAATGTCCAGTGCTACAGGTGCCACAAGTGGGGGCACAGAGCCTTTGAATGTCCAGAAGCTGAACAAGCTGGTCAGAGGGGAACGCTGATGGCACAGCCTGAGGAAGCTGAAGCACAACCCCGGGAAGTGGAGGACATGGCAGAAACGGGGGAAGCTTTAATTTTGAATAAAGTGTTGATAAAGCCAACCAAGGAAGTGGCTGAGACAACCCAGAGGAAGGCACTATTCCGGACAGTTTGTAAGTCGCATGGAAAGTGCTGTAAGGTAATTATAGACAGCGGAAGCACTGACAACTTGGTAGCCACGGAAATGGTGGAAAAGTTGGGGTTGAAGCGGATGAAGCACCCCACACCTTATAAGGTGTCGTGGCTGCAGAAAGGACACCAGTTGTTGGTCGATGAACAATGTGAAGTGGAGTTCCGCATTGGCAAGTATCACGACACAGTGGTCTGTGATGTCATGCCAATGGATGTGTGTCACATACTGCTCGGAAGGCCATGGCAGTATGACAGGAAGGTGACACACGATGGCAAAACAAATTGTTATAAATTTACGAAGGATGGGGTCAAACATACTCTTGTACCCATCAAGGAGGAAGATACAGCTGAATCCAGTGGGACAAAAGCATTATTACTTGGAGGAAAGCAGTATATAAAACAGATTGGAAAAAATGAGATTAATTTTGCAGTGGTAAGGAGAATGAAGCCAGTATTATTGAGCGTGGAAAGGACAGAATTGCCTAAGGAGATCCAGGAGCTGTTAGAAGAATTCAATGAAATTGCGGCTGAGGAGTTACCTGATAAGTTACCTCCCAAGAGGAGCATCAGCCACCATATTGACTTTCTACCCGGATCAAGTTTACCAAATAAAGCAGCATACAGAATGAGCCCCAAGGACAATGAGGAGGTACGCAAACAAGTGCAGGAATTGTTAGACAAGGGACTGATCAGAGAGAGTTTGAGCCCCTGTGCGGTACCTACGGTCCTTGCGCCCAAGAAGGGGGGAGAATGGCGAATGTGCACAGATTCGCGGGCCATAAACAAGATCACCATTCGATACAGGTTTCCCTTGCCTAGAATGGATGATATGATGGACTGTCTTAGTGGAGCAACGTATTTTACTAAGATCGATCTGAAAAGTGGGTACCATCAGATCAGGATAAGAGAGGGAGATGAGTGGAAGACAGCCTTCAAGACCAACGAAGGGCTGTACGAATGGCTGGTCATGCCATTTGGATTGAGTAATGCTCCAAGCACTTTTATGAGATTGATGAACGAGATGTTAAAAGAGTTTATAGGAAAATTTGTAATAGTCTATCTGGATGATATTTTGATTTTCAGCAGGACGAGAAGAGAACACCTTCAGCATATCCGAAGGGTGTTCGAAAAGCTACAGCAGAACAAACTGCTGGTAAATTTAAAGAAATGCACTTTCTTGCAGAAGGAGTTGATTTATCTGGGATTCGTGGTAGCAGAGAATGAGTTAAAGATGGATCCAGAAAAGATTGAAGCAATCATGAGTTGGCCGTCACCCAAGAGTTTGTTCGAGGTACGTAGTTTTCACGGTTTAGCAAGTTTTTACCGGAAGTTTATCAGGAATTTTAGTGAGATCTGCGCACCCATGTTGGAGACCATCAAGAAGGCCAGCCAACCTTTTTGCTAGACTAAGGCGGCAGAAAACAGTTTCCAACTCCTGAAGCGTAAGATAACGGAAAGGCCAATCTTGAGACTGCCCGATTTCAGCAAACCTTTTCAGGTTCGGTGTGATGCCAGCGGGACAGCTATTGGCGCTGTACTCAGTCAAGAGGATAGACCAGTGGCATTCTTTAGTGAGAAGCTGAATGAGAGTCGGCAGAAGTATTCGTCATATGATAAGGAATTTTATGCAGTGGTTCAAGCCTTGAAACATTGGAGGCACTACTTGCTGGGAAATGAGTTCGTTTTGTTCTCTGATAATTCTGCTTTGCAGTATATAACTCAGTAGCACAAACTGAACCATAAACAAGCCAAGTGGGTGGAGTACCTACAGAGTTTCACCTTTGTGTTGAAACACATAAGTGGGCAAGCCAACAAAGTGGCGGACGCTTTGAGTAGAAGAGCCCTGCTCTTACAGGAAAGTGGCATACAGGTGATGGGGTTTGAATACTTGAAAGATTTATACCAGATGGACACGGATTTCAAGGAAGCTTTTGAAGCATGCCAGAATCCCGTATTGAGAAATACAAGCCCATGGCTAGATTACAATCTACAGGAGGGATTGTTGTTTCGAGGGGGACAGCTGTGTGTTCCAGATTGTTCGATGAGGGAAAATCTGGTGAGAGAGAAACACAGTGGCGGACTAGCGGGACATTTTGGCGTCAATAAGACAGTGGAGCAGCTCGCGCATTTTTATTACTGGCCAAGGATGAATCGAGACGTACAGCGATATATAACCAGGTGTAAAATCTGCCAACTAGCAAAGGGACACAGCCAGAACACGGGGCTGTATACACCTCTACCTGTTCCAAGCAGACCGTGGGACTCAGTCAGCATTGATTTTGTCCTAGGATTGCCTAGAACACAGAGGGGATATGATTCGGTGATGGTAGTGGTGGACAGGTTTTCAAAGATGGCTCATTTCATTCCTTGCCGGAAGACAAGCGACGCCACGAACGTGGCACATCCTTTTTTTACAGAAGTAGTTCGACTACATGGCTTACCAAAAACTATTGTTTCAGACAGGGATGTGAAATTTACAGGACATTTTTCGCGCACCCTGTGGAAAAAGCTGGGCACACAATTAAACTTCAGCTCTGCGTATCACCCGCAGACTGATGGACAGACAGAGGTGGTAAACAGGAGTTTGGGCAACTTACTACGCAGCTTGATGGGAGAAAACTCATGTTTGTGGGACCGAGCTCTTGCCCAGGCAGAATTCGCTTATAACGATTCGCCAAACAGGAGTACCGGTCTTAGCCCATTTCAAATCTTGTATGGTATGCATCCGCGAGGAATACATGAGTTACGAGATTTGGGACAGCTAGAAAGAAGGAGTGCAGACGGGGAAGATTTTGCAGAAGCAATGAGTGAGCTGCATGAAAAGGTCAAGACAAGACTATAGGACAGCACGCAGAAATATAAACAACATGCAGACATAAGGCGGCGAGAGGTAAACTTTGAAATTGGGGACGAAGTCCTTGCACATTTGCGTCAGGAACGGTTTCCTAAAGGCACGTACAACAAACTGAAGTTTAAAAAAATCGGCCCATGTAAAATTCTGCGAAAATTCTCAGCAAATGCATATGAAATTCAACTGCCACCTGATATAGGCATATCACCCATATTCAATGTGGCAGACCTGTTTCCATACCATGCCCAAGTAGAGGAAGGACGAGTGGTACAGCCACAACGGGACACCCAGTTCGAGGACAATCTTTGGAAGAAACAGTTACCATCGGTCAAGACTCATGAGATAGAAGGAATCATCAGCACGCAGGTGGCCAAAAAGACACGCAGAAAGGAATATCTGCGTTATCTCGTTAAATGGAAGGACCGTCCAATGGAGGACAGTTCTTGGCTTGACGAGATGCAGATCCGAAAAGCAAGTTACTCGGTGGAAGAACTCATGGAACGGAGCCATGAGAACTCTCTTTTACCCCGGCAGCCTGATGCAGGAGCATCTGGTCGACAGGGCACAGACCGAGAAGTGGCAGAACAGGTTTCCGAAGAAGATTGGGAGAAGTGAATATTTCTACAGAAGGACAGCAAGACTGTCTTAGTTTTTTTCATTATTATCATTTTTGCTCTTTAAGGATTAGACTACAGCATTTAGTGATTAGCTCAAGTGACTTGTTAACTTGTTTCTGTTACAATTGTAATAACCGGTCCTAACTATAAATGTTAAGGGCTTGTAGTATAGATTTTGAATTAAGATTATTAGGCAAAAGACCATAAATTACTGTAGGCATCAAACTATTGCGAGACAGCAAGCACAGGTAAACCAAAAATAGCCAAACCATGTAACTGGAGTAACTGCCAGGTAACTGTAATCTGAAACTAACTAACAGTTACCTAACCACTGAGTTATGGTATAAGAAGAGGGGGAAAATACATGTAAAAGGTTCTAGAGTACGATATTGAAATAAGAGAAACAACAGAATATTATTTTTCCTTCATATATATTATTCAGTGCATCCTAACTAATTTATAGATTGTGATTCTATGTCCTCAAAACATATTTTGCATCTACAGAAATTCTTGTCAATGCATCTATTTTGAATGTGAACCGTGACAGCATTCCACACAGCATCCACGCACAAAACATTCTATTTCCAATTACTGTTTACATCCATCCATTGCAAAGTAACTTTGTAACCAAATTTCATTAAGTCGAGAGGCCAATGCATGCATACATACAGTTCTGTTCATTATAATAATTTGCAGGTCAAACAGTGACAGGGTAACTCCAAATACAAACGTCCCATAACCAGCCGAAGCGAAGTCAAGCGAAGAACAAAAGGAGTCGAGCAGTCGAGCCAGAAAGAGCCACGGCCTCAAACCACAGGTAAGCAACCACGCCGAAACCCAAAAAAGGAATTATTACAGTTGCTGTGTAAACAAAATTTTTATCCAGACATAACATTGCCAACGGCCGAGGGAGCGAGAGCTCATAAGGCTAACCAAGCACGACTGTGGAAAGAACTATAGACGAAGAGCAAAGGGCTGAAACAGTTATCTACAAATACCACAGAAACCCTCTGAAGATTACAGAGTGGGTCGAGCCCCTTAAATACTTGACTCATTAACAAAATACAGACACCCATGGCAAACAAATCTCGTGCAGACCAAAAGACACAGAGAAAGGTGAAATAGAAACAGAGCTACCCGAAAAGATAAGCGGTCGAATCCCCTGCAAGGCCACGGAGCCGGTTACCTGCAACCACCGTGACAAACAGTGTTAGGTCGCGGACATAAACAAGCTTATGCAAAGGTGAATAAGCCACGAGAGCCGAATAGGCAGAACAGAAGAAAGAAATAGGACCTTACCAGTTGTAACCAGGTCCATAAACCGCTGAGTGCTCAGTGACAACCTAACCACAGAGGAGCTGTGAAGGTTTAGGCGAGCGTTCAAGTTGGAAACATAAATATATAGCACGCAACAATTTCTTACCTGAATCGACGGAGTTGGGCGATGGTTTGGAGCCAGAGACGAAGCTGCAACTGTGAGTTCCCCACCGAGACAGAGGGCGGAGTGTTGCAGAGAGTGACAGAATTCATAGGCAGAAACAAACACCAGAACAGAGCCACAGAGGGCGGAGTGTTGCAGAGAAAACCAAGCTCATGCACAGAGCCGAACACCAGCATAACCACAGAGCCCAACAAACAGTGAAAATGACCGAATGACCGCGAACAATCCGGAGTAAAGGCAAGTGAGATTAGGGTTTTGTCAAATCCCAAGGCGGACAGGTGGAGCGTGGAGAGGCGGAGAGGTACATGCGGGTTGATTAACTATCAACTAACCATTAATTACACAATCACAAAATATCCCATTGCAATACAATCACACAAGGTCCACGTAAGGAGCGGAGGAGGAGGCCACGTGGGCTGGGTCCCCATCATAGTATTTGAGTAAGGGATTCTTGTGGACCTAGAAAAGCTTAGAGCTATTATTGAATGGACAGTACCTAAAGATGTAACTTATATTAATTTTTTTTATGGGAATTACAAGTTATTATAGAAGATTCATAGAAGGTTTCTCTAAATTGACATATCCATTCACATCTTTGCAAAAGAAGGCGACAAAGTTTGATTGGAACTAGAAGTGTCACAACAGTTTTAAGAAACCTAAGAAGCTAGGAACTACTACTCCAATCCTAAGATTAGTTGAGCCCAATAAATATTTTTTCTTATGTACAAATTCCTATAAAGAAGCATTAGGAGTAATCTAATGCAAGAGGGCAATGTAATCAATTATGAATCTAGGAAGCCCATGGGGCTTTGGATTGATGGTGAACGGGTGTGTTGTTAAGGCACTCCTTGCGATAGGTCACTAGTTCAAATCCCCCGTGGGCACTTAGGTTAGTCTAATAGATAAAAAAAAAAAAATTATGAATCTAGGAAGCTAAAATATCATGAAAAGAACTACGCCACAAGATTTGAATCTAGCAACCATTATACATGCTCTAAAAATGTGGAGACATTACCTCATGCAAAGAAAGCTTCAACTAGAACTAGACAATGTTGGTTTCAAATATATATTTGACTAGCAACATTTGAATGCTAGGAAAGCAAGATGGTTGGAATTCCTCAGTGACTACAATTTTGAAATCAAAGACATTAAAGGAAGATAAAATAAAATTGTTGATGCCTTAAAAAGAAAAGTAAATCATGTTTGTGTCATTTCAACAACGAGTTGACAGAAAAATTTGATAGAAAATAATAAATCAGTAGTAGATTTTGATGAAGAATACATGAAAATTAAAAGAAAAGTTTTGAAATTTGAAATGTTTGGTGAGAAAGAAATTGATTTTTCAGTAAAGAACCAATCTTTTCTAATATACAAATATGGATTTTACTTTCCTAATGATCTAAAATTGAAAACATTTTTCCTAGATGAATTGCGTAAGGAAGGAATTTTATTGGCCTAACATGAAAACAAAGACAAAAAAGTATGTGGATAAGTGCTTAGAGTTTCAAGAGGTGAATACCTTCCATCAACACCTAGCAGAGCTATTACAACCTTTGTTCATTCTAGAATGGAAATGGAAAACAATATCCATGGATTTAATTAATGGGTTACCAAGGACTAGGAGGAAACATGACTCAATCATGGTAGTGGTAGATAAAGTGAGCAACGTTGCACACTTGTTTCCTATTAAATCTACCTTTATGTCCATCAACATAGCTAAAATATTCACGGAGCAGATATTTAGACTCCATGGTATGCCAAAAATTATGATTTCGGATTGTGGTCCAAAGCTCACTTCTAAATTTTCGAAGGGATTATTTGAAGGTATAGGGATAAAACTAAACTTTAGCATAGCCTATCATCCTCAAACGAAAGTTCAAATATAAAGTACCAATGAAATCTTAGAAGATATGTTAAGAATGTATGTTATGGACATGTCAACTAAGTGGGAGGACTATATGTTGAGTTTACCTATAATAATGGATATGAAACTTCTCTGAGGCAATTTTGGGTACTATATGGAAGAATATTCAAAGTACCTCTAAGTTAGGACCATCCTAAATATTGGTTAATATTGGGGATAGATATGCTAAAGGAGATGGAAGAGGTGGTTAAATAGGTCAAGAAAAATTTGAAAACACCTCAAGATCAACATAATATTTATGTAGATTTAAAAAGAGTTTAGAAAGTTTTAAAGGTGGGAGATCACATATATTTAAAAGTGAAACCAAATAAAAGCACACTTATACTTGGAAATTGTGCTTATCACCTAGATATTGTGGACCTTTTGATATGTTAGTGAAAATTAGACTAGTTTCTTATCGACTTGTTCTTCCAACGAATATAAAAGTTCATAATTTACTCCATGTATCTTTTTTAAATATGTATGTACATGATTCAATTCATATAATTTATTGGAATGTTGTGTATGTGGAACCAAATGGAGTATTCCTAGTAGAACCACTATGTATTCTAGCTCAAGTGATAGTTCAATGGAAACATTTTAGCTTAGAACAGGAAACTTGGAAGTTGGAGAATTCTTTTAAAGAACCATATCCATCATTTTTTACCAAGTGGGAATGAATTCTAGATTTTATGAGAAGACACCAAGATGGTGTCAAATTGAAGTGGGGGAGGATGTGATAACCTCTGACTCGAACCTTTTATTGTGAATTTGTATAAATAGTTATGTATGGTTATGTTATTACATTAAAATACTTGTTTGAAAATAATTTTTTTTATGATGAACTGGTAAAATGAGAATGTAAATATTGTATTTATTTTTTTATTAATAAAAATAAAGAGTTTGGAATTAATACAGAAGTTGAATCTATCTAGATGAGATAAAGGCTTCAAATTAATGTTGGTTATTAATTACCCATTCATTAAGTCCTAAGCATCTAATATGAATTATTAGAATAATTATGAATAATGGATATAATAGATCCATAACTTCCCTAAAAGGTAATATGTTTTCATTGGAAGTGGGAAGTATAACTCAATAAATGAGCTAGTAGCTACTTGCCACCTAGGGGGCTGAGCTAAAAATAGTTACAAACTACGAAAATGATTTGTAAAGCATAATTTAACTTTTATCTTCTTACTAGGAAGGAAAAAGTGTAATAGAAAGAAAAAGGACAAAAATGAGAAAAGTGAATTAGTTGCAAACTTGTGCTCTGGGGATGCTTTAGAGAATGAAGTATCATTGGTTGGGTGGATCTGGTGAAATCTTGTATTATTTCCAAGCTCATATTGTCAAGTTAGTACCCTTAAACCTCTACTA
Organism: Pinus tabuliformis; assembly: GCA_031772625.1. NCBI lineage: Eukaryota > Viridiplantae > Streptophyta > Pinopsida > Pinales > Pinaceae > Pinus > Pinus tabuliformis. The sequence goes on from CM062818.1 coordinate 130,769,035, forward strand.
TATGGATGAATTTTTAAAGATGAAAAATAATATGATATTTTGTTTCTTATTCACATGCATTATGTTTGCTTTAGATATCTATGAAAAATATTGAGTTGTGGTTAATTACAAAATAATTTTTTTTCTATAATTTTTATTTAATGTATGTAAGTACAATAACGTGTGACAATATGTATATGAATGAAAGATTGTTCTGAGTTGAAAATAAATATATGTTTATATGTTAAAATTCCAATATATATATATATATATATATATATATATATATATATATCTATATATATATATATATATATATATATATAGGAATTGAGAGAGAGAGAGAGAGAGAGAGAGAGAGAGAGATAGATTGTTAGGGTCCCACCCTAACCCCCTTATTTATGTAGTGGGATCGAGTCATAGTAAAGAGTCAATAAAGCCCATATTAATAATTGTAAGTGGTTAACTAGTAGTTAATGACGGGACCACAGTTAGTTGCAAATGGGCCATGGTATTAGATAGATGGTATTAATAAAACCCATGGTATTGATCCATGGTATTGCATGTATGAGTCATATATAAAGGATAGAGACTCCTTGCGAGGAGCATCGTGTCTTATTTTTGTATCGAGCTCTGCTCTATTGGAGGTTGCCCCCTCGAAGAGGTCAGTGAACATTGCTTTCTGAATAATAAAATAACTGATGTTGTCTCTCACTATTCTATGTTCTGGGTATCTTTCTTCGCATATTCTGTATTTGGGTATCTTTTGCAGGTTAAGAGCATAACAAGTGGTATCAGAGAACTTTCCAGGGCTGGTGGGATCTCCATTTCTTAGCGAAATTTTTTTTGCTAGAGACATGTTCCGGCGTCTTTAAACCATGGGATCTGTCATTAAGTGCATAAACCTGCGGATTTGGGGAGGCATGCACGCAGGAAATACAAGAGGTGGTCACGCTTGTTGGACTCCCTTGTAACCCCTATGGGTACCCCTTCGAGTAGTAGCAGATTAGACAGAACAGTGTACGGATTGTCTTCCAAGTACCTTCTGGGTATATCGGAAGCCTCTTAGCTCCTCTACAACCTAGCCATAGATAAACCGTCGGCCGTCTTGCTGCTACAATACACCGAGAACAGCACTCAGAGAGATTACTTGCCCGTACGATAGGGTAGTCGGGTTGTACGGATATGGGTACGGTTGATCCTCCTTAGTTAGAGCCCTAAAACATTAGGCCGAGTACTACTGTCAGACCCTTATGCATATTACGATCTGTAGCACCTGACACTCCTCGAGACCATAGTTCCCTTTTCTATCTTGGGATCACGCATCATCTCTGCCAGATCCGCTCGCGCAAAGGGGTGCAGCAGCAACAGACATCAGTCCTGCAGTTTTGAGTTAGCAGACCAGCCATTCTGATCTATTAGATCCATCAAATCTGTAGTAGCAATCTGTTCCGCCGCTCAGAGCTATCCGATCCGCCATTCAGATCTCTCAGATCCACCTAATCTGAGTAGTGGTGTGGGGTCCCTATACCGGGGCATGATTTTCGCAGGACTTTTGGTAGCATTGACATTTTTAGGATTCAGCTACTACAATATTCTTAAGGAAGGAGTAAAACTCCATTAGGAGTTTTTAGCAAAAAAGAAAAAAAAAAGTCTGAGATCTCCTCGGGCACTTATTGGTGATCTAGCCCATCAGAATCAGGATGACAAGCTGAGCACAATGGTACCATTCAATTCTTAGTGAAAAAAATTTTGGGCGGTCCCAAATTTCAAGAACATCAGGTCGGTGCATGGTAGAAACTAGAGCTCAAGCTATGGCCAATGAGAGGATGGACAAACTTGAAGAATCCTTGCAATCCATCCAAATTTAGCTTGACTGACTAACTAGCATAATCCCGAGCATAGTCCCGAAGGGCAAGGAGGAAGCCCATGAGGAGGCATATATTGGCAATGGACGCAGTGAGGGTGAGTCTAGCTACTCTCTTCACCTCAGGGGCCCCCACCAACAATCCCGTCTGCAACCTCCCATGTTGGATATGCATAAATTTGATGGTTCTCACACGGCAGCATGGATAGGACAAATGGAGCAGTATTTCAATCTGAATAACATCTTAGATAATGAGACTCATCTTATGGTGGGGAGCATGTACTTGGACAATGAAAGGTGGCAATGGTGGGAATGGCATCAACGTTGTAATGGACCTTTTGTGGCTTGGACCACCTTCAAAAAAGCTCTTATAGAACGCTTTGACCAGTAATCTTCTTTTTTGGGTCGTCTTACTAAGCTCCGACAGACTGGCACAGTGGATGAATATATTACAGCCTTTGAAGCCTTAGCCTTCTGCACTAGGGGTCTCTCAAATGTGTTCTACACGGAATGTTTTATTAGCGGTCTTAAAGAAGCCATAAAATCCCAAGTCTTACTGCACCACCCTCCCACATGGACGGAGGCTTGTAAGGTAGCTCGTAACGTGGAACGTACGTTAGCAACCCAGTACAGTCACCCAAATTTCACCGCCAAGGGTCGCCCCCCACAGGCTCACAGCACGACTCAAACACTTAAGGTTCAAAAGGTGTCACCTGTAGAACTGGCCGAAAGAAGAAAGCAAGGATTATGTTACTACTATGATGAAAAATACTCCCCAGGACATAAATGCAAGGAGCCCAAATTTTTTCAAATTGATGCCACTGATTACAGCTCATCGGAGGAAGATCCACCACTGGAGGAACATGAGGTGATATAAGAGGACAACCAAAAGGACAATGTCCCTGACGAACCAGTTACTTGCTGCATGCTTTGGCAGGCATTTCTTCACCTCAAACTCTCAAAATCAAAGGTTTTATTAAACATCGCCGAGTAGTAGTCTTGATTGATAGTGGAAGTACACATAATTTCATCCATCAAAAAGTCGCAGAAGCAGTGCATTGTTTTGTACGAGCAATTTCTAACTTCCAAGTCCAAATTGCGGATGGGAGCACAATGAAATGTGAAGGCCGCTGTGAAAATGTCAAACTTCAAATGGGGGATTATCAGTTGAAGACCCACATGTTTGCCATACACATGGGAGGGTGCGACATTGTCCTCGATGCTGAATGGCTTCGCACTCTTGGGCCAATCACAATGGATTTCCAAGAGTTATATATGAGTTTTAAGCAGAACAACTCCACACATACCCTTCGTGGACTCCAGGCGGGATCTCCCTCTATCATCAGCTCGAATAGGATGGAAAAATTGCTAAAAAAGGGCCATCATGGAGTTATAGCTCAATTTAATGCCATCCAGGCAGTCGAAACCAAGTCTCTGCCGATTCATCCTGAGATGCAATAGATTTTAAATAACCATCTGCCAGTCTTTGACAAGCCTCATAAGCTTCCACCCTCGAGAGGAGAACATGATCATAGCATCACCTTGGTTCCAGGGGCCCAACCCCCAAATGTGTGCCCATACAGATATCCGTTCACCCAAAAGAATGAAATAGAAAAAATAATCAAAGAACTTTTGGAAGTAGGTGTCATTCGTCCCAGCATTAGTCCTTATTCATCACCGGTGGTCATGGTGCTCAAGAAAGATGGGGAGTGGCAGATGTGTCCAGAATTCAGGGCCCTCAATAAGTTGACAGTCAAAGATAAATTTCCCATCCCGGTGGTTGATGACTTGCTAGATGAACTCAATGCGGCTCAATTCTTCACTAAGCTGGATCTTCAGTCAGGCTACCACCAAATTCGCATGAAGGAAGTCGACATTCCAAAGACTGCTTTCCGAACTCATGAAGGCCATTATGAGTTCCTCGTCATGCCATTTGGTCTTTGTAATGCCCCATCTACTTTTCAAAGCCTTATGAACCACCTTCTCAAACCATATCTCTAGAAATTTGTCCTTGTCTTCTTCGATGACATCCTCATCTATAGTTGCGCTTGGGCCGCACATCTTCATCATGTAGATCTACTCTTGCAACTACTCCGCAAGCATAAATTATTTGTCAAGATGTCCAAGTGTTCTTTTGGCATGGAAGAAGTTGAGTATTTGGGCCACATTGTGGGGCATGAAGGTGTCAAGGTGGACCCGAAAAAGATCCAAGCAATGCAGGATTGGCCTCAACCTAAGACCTTGAAGAGCCTAAGAGGATTTTTGGGTCTCACAGGCTATTATTGCAAATTTGTCTGCAATTATGGTTGCATAGCGAAGCCCCTCACTCAACTCCTGAAGAAAAATTCATTCTTCTGGAATGAGGATGCACAACAGGCATTTACAGCTCTCAAAAATGCCATGTGTTCCACTCCAGTCTTAGCACTACCTGACTTCACCAAATCTTTTGTCATTGAATGTGATGCTTCGGGTACGGGTATTGGGGCGGTCTTAATGCAGGAAGGGCAACCTTTGGCCTTCACAAGCCAACAACTAAGTGGGAAGAATCTGGGCCAATCTACCTATGAGAAGGAAATTATGGCCATTTTACATGCAGTAGAGACCTAGCGACCTTACTTATTGGGGCGACGTTTCCAAATTTGCACAGACCATCACAGTCTTAAATATTTTTTGGAGCAACGCCTATCCTCCCCACAACAAAATAAATGGCTCGCCAAAATGCTGGGATATGATTATGAGATCATTTACAAGAAAGGGCAAGAAAATAGTGTAGCAGATGCATTATCTCGCCAATTTGAGGAGGGAAGTACCCTGCTAGCAATTTCCCTTCCCATTCCACAATGGATTGAAGAGGATCGCAGGGAATGCTTTTCATATCCCTGGCTCTCCCAACTCATTTCGCAATTGCAGGCGGATCCAAATTCCACCAAGGGCTACTCATGGTAGGATGAGATTCTTCGCTACAGGGACAGAGTCGTAATATCACCAACATCCACCCTCAAAAGTCGCATTTTGGCAGGACATTCAGGCTTTCAGAAGACGTATGCTCGCACCAGAAGATCATTTTTTTGGACAGGCATGAAAAAGGACATCCTCACTTTTGTAGCAGAATGCGATGTCTGTCAACGCCACAAAGGGGAGACAGTCAAAGCACCAGGCACATTACAACCGTTTCCCATCCCGGCAAAAATATGGACGAAGGTTTCTATGGATTTCATTACAGGTCTTCCAAAGTCAAGAAACAAGTCAGTCATCATGGTGGTTGTGGGCAAACTTTCGAAGTATGCTCATTTCTGTGCCCTACCCCACCCATTTACACTGACTTTGGTCCCTCAATCTTTCATGGACTAGATCTTCAAATAGCATGGCATGCCCACTTCTATTGTGTCCGATCGCGACCCTATCTTCACCAATAATTTTTGGCAGGAACTCTTCAGGCTACAAGGCACCCAACTAAAACTCAGTACTTCTTATCATCCACAAACGGATGGTCAGATGTAAGCCGTCAACAAATGTCTGGAAACCTACCTTAGGTGTTTCGCTTCAGAAAAGCAACATCTTTGGGTACAATGGTGACCTCTAGCTGAATGGTTGTATAACAACAACTATCATGCCACCACCAAAATCACTCCCTATGAAGAAGTATATGGTCAACTCCCTCCTTCCCCTACTTCTTATATCAAGGGGGGCTCAAAGGTACAAGCAGTGGATCAACTCCTACAAAACCACACAACCATGCTTGCCCATCTTAGAGAGAATCTTCATCAAGTTCAAAACTGCATGAAGCAACAGGTAGACCAGCATCGCTCAGAGCACCAATTTCAAGAAGGGGATCAGGTCTTTTTGAGGCTACAACCATATAAGCAAACATCACTCAAATACAAGGGTTGTCAGAAACTATCTCCAAAATTCTACGGACCATATCAAGTACTTCAGCGCATTGGAGAAGTAGCCTGCAAGCTAGCTTTGCCGCCTACTACAAAAATCCATCCAGTTTTCCATGTCTCATGCCTCAAGAAAGTGATTGGGAACAATTGCAGAATTCAAACCAGTCTACCTGAATTGGACGAGGAAGGGTCAATCTGGCTCCAACCTGAACAAGTCCTAGACACACGAGAAAGGCATCTGTGTGGCCACATGATTAGGGAAGTTCTCGTCAGGTGGAAAGACACCTCTCCGGAAGATGCAACTTGGGAACCAGCCACTATCCTTTAGCAGTTTCCACAGCTTCAGCCTTGAGGACAAGGCTATTCTTAAGGGGGAGGGCATGTTAGGGTCCCACCCTAACCCCCTTATTTATGTAGTGGGATCGAGTCATAGTAATGAGTCAATAAAGCCCATATTAATAATTGTAAGTGGTTAACCCGCAATTAATGACGGGACCACAGTTAGTTGAAAATGGGCCATGGTATTAGATAGATGGTATTAATAAAACCCATGGTATTGATCCATGGTATTTCATGTATGAGTCATATATAAAGGATAGAGACTCCCTGCGAGGAGCATCGTGTCTTATTTTTGTATCGAGCTCTTCTCTATTGGAGGTTGCCCCCTCGAAGAGGCCAGTGAACATTGCTTTCTGAATAATAAAATAATTGTTGTTGTCTCTCACTATTCTATGTTCTAGGTATCTTTCTTCACATATTCTGTATTTGGGTATCTTTTGCAGGTTAAGAGCATAACATAGATAGATAGATATATAGATATATATAAGAATTCTATAGAGAAGGTTTCAAGTAATTATTTTCTTATAATAAAAGTAAATGATATAGTAAATATGTGAATAGATGGAATCAAAATCGTAATATTCTAAGAAATTGAATAAAAACAAGGAAAATCTATATATGTAAAGATATTATATATATCTATATTATAGACTCTATTCATATAAAGACTAGTAGAGGAAAAAAAAAAAAAAAGATGCTCAAAAACAATTAGAATTTTATTCTTGAATGTTACAATAAGTTATAATATATTACTTTATAGATATAAAATTCACCCAGAGTAAATGAGTTCAAATGAATACAGACATGAGCAAGTAATTGAGCCTTGTAAGGAAAAATTTCAAAATGTGAATTATAAAGTATGAAATAGAAAATTATGAAGATAATTTTATATAAAAACATATATAAATATAAAATTCAATAATATATCAATGTTTAATGACTCAAAATTAATTATTTATAAAATAAAAGGGAATGTTCCATAGGACCCTAAGACCATTTAACAAGAATTCAAATGTTATTCAAGAAAATAAGGGATAAGGGATATGGTTTCCCATAAGTTCATTACATATTAGGCTTAAAATCCTTGAGGAATTTACTTTCTAGTAGGAGGTAACTTTGCAAAAAATGAAAGTATCTAATAAACATTTAGGATTGAAAAACTTGGAATCTTTACTCTCATCCACAACAAGACAACATTCATGCTCAAGCAGATGAAGCAACCAAGGGTTCCGGTCACCCAACCTAGTAAGTGATAGTTCATAACTCCTATGAGTGAGAAGAATAATTAAATTATCCTCACTGAAACAAAAACCTTTTAATATTTATAAGCCATAAATACCTCTGAGAAAATTCCAAAAACAAACACTACGTTAAATTGTATACTTATGTACAAGAAAACTACTACAAAAATTACAAAAGAATTTTTAAAAGAATGTGGAAGTATTATTAAGAATTATTACCTAAGAATAGTTGAGTATACATGAGATGTAGCCATACACCTATGTTACAAAAATAATAGAGGTTAGTAAAGAAATAGAGAGAAACTTATCTAATTAAAATTAGGTGTGTATACAATAGAAATTAAAATAGGAAAAATATAAATCATATGGCCTGAGACTATCTCCATCCATTTGCATGAGATGTCAAGACCTATATTTAGGTCTATGAATACTCGAAGTAAAAGAAGGATAGTCGACAATAACCTAAGGGTTATGGTTTGTAGTTATAGAAACCAAATTTTAATCTAAGAAGGCACGACTCTAAAATAGTTCATTATTGTGGAGAATTAAGGGTTACAAATAAACCCTAGCTATCATGCCTATCGTAGTATAAAAGGGAAGGAAAAAAAATATTATACTGCATTAAGCATGCCTAAAATAATCAAGTCATTTCCTAACGACTGAAGAATACTAACCCTGGAGCTAGAAAGACCAAGTCAATAAGGGTGATAAACTAGAAAAGAACCACATAGGAAACTAAAGCATAAGCTATTGAATGTACCTATGAGAACTAATCACGAAAAGAATGAGTACATTGACACAAATTTGTAATTGATCATATCAAAGAAGGGGTCGACTTTCCATCTAATTATAAATATATATTGAAGAAAAAGTTAGTGTTATAAATCATATCACTACTTAGGGGGTGAATCAATAGTCCTAGGGTTTAAAAATTTCTTCAAAATGATAGACAATCAGTAAATCAACATAATGCACTAGATTTGAACATGTAAACTTGGCATAAATTTTAGACATGAACCCCATAACGGTTATCAAGGAAATCATGCACAAAGAGACAAATGTTTCTAGTGGAAACCCTAAAGGGGAGAAAAACCACCCTGCTAAATATATGTTGCTCTAATTTTCTATTATTTTTCAAGAAAATATTTACATATATCAACTGGACACTACCACATTCGCACAAGGTTTGGACCATTTCTATTGCTTCCATTACAAATTTAATTTAATGTGTACACATTTGGCATCAAAATACACAATGAGCAAGACCATCATAATTACATTGACCGGATCAATGTTCTACTAATCCAAAATTCTATTAGCATGAATGTGTTCATAATAATCTAGATAATATCTTCTCCTTAACTTGACGCATTTAAACTCATTTGGTGACCGAACTAATAAAATTGATCACAACTTTTATTGTGTCCCACTTGGATTGATAATCATATATTCTTGTTTCTATCTTAAACCAAGTCCAAAGAAGCATTATCATGGGCAATTTCGTTAGATTAGATACCATAATACTTTTATACTCATGCACGCATATTTCATTTTATTTCTTATTTCATAGTTTATTATTATTATATTTTTTACTTACACAACGTTTCCATCCATTAAATTAAAATGAAATCCTCATGCCACTACCATGATTCTATAATTCACTGTGCAGTAAAATAAGAAAGCACGCTCATTTTAAAATGCTAACCATTTATTTCTTTATGCAAGTAGCTAATTGCACCAATTCTCACTGATTATTTATTTGTATTCGTTCTCCATTATTTGTAACAAATAACCAACAATGTTCTTAATAATTTTGGATAAGAACCCTTCCAACAAAGAGGTTTAAAAGGTAGATAAATTTTCCAATTGATATTAGAAGTCCTCCAAGCGAAGGGAACAAATGTATTTCTCAAGAGCTGAGTAAAGTGCAGAAGCCAAAATAGTGCATGGAGTGCTCAAGAGGGTTCTAGAGGACGGAACTAGAGTAAAATTCCATGTTCAGGACAAGCCAGTGAGGTATAAGATAACAAGTGATGTTTGATACTTGTTACATGGGATTGACTACAACTCATAATGAGAAAGAGGAAGGCCACAAGAAAGGAGGAAATAATATGGATCCTTATGTCCATAGTAAAGGTTCAAAGAGACGACATAGCATAAGTAAGAAGAGTGTCAAGGAAAATGGCATGACTCAAGAAGAAATTGAAAAGGATACAACTAAGTTGAAGGAGTTACTTAGCATAGTCAAAATGATGTTAAAAATAGAACGCTAGAGGTAGATATTGGACATGACGAAGAAGGTAAATTTTCCTATCAAGAAAAAAAAAATTAATAAGAAACCCCCTAATGCTAGAGAGCTAGGGAAGAAGATGAGGCCTTTTATAAGTGCTTGGTTGGAGGAAGACACACATAGAGTAGTTGACCCTAGGGATGAAGAAAATAACTATTGTGAATAAATACAAGCCATAGTCCTTGGAGATGAGGGATATATTGAAGAGAGAGTGTATGGGAGTCTCATGGACTCACGAAGAGTCCATAATAGAAAAAGTACTTGTTGTTAGAAGATGTGGGAGTAGAGGAACTAGAGCTATAGAGGGAGTTGTGAATAGCGGATGCTGATGAGACATTTGATGAATGTCGCATGGAATATCATAGTAATGGTAGAGAGGGACAGTCATTTGTAACTATCATTAGAATAGAAGAAAAATAAGGAGTACATTTCCAACACATGGAAGGAAGACAAAATTTGGAGTATTTCATGAGAAAATATGAGGCTATGATGTATGAGAAGAAGGACCATACACAATAGGAGGAATTGATTTTGGAGGGACCAGAAGGGGTTAGATGGGCTTTTATTTTTTAAATTGGTGAATTTTATGTGAATGTAAGTTTTACAGGGGAGGAGAATGGAAGGGTAGTCAAAAGAGAGAAGGATAACATTGAATTTTTCGATGAAATCCAAATTGAGAGAGTGGATGTTCCTCAAGGAAGGATGAAGTAGCTTCTCATAAATAGAAAAATGAATAATAGAGCCAAGAGAACCCTACAAGAAATTGTGAGATGTGACTATGGAACCTAGTAACCATGTCGAAGATGTAAGATATAACCAAATTTGTATTATGAATGAGGTAAAATTACCCCTCATATATCATCAATAAGGATACCTTGAAAATTCAAAGGATTCATCCATGGGAGAGAACCACTAGAAGGAGAGAGATGGCCAAGAAGATAGAGGGGCATAAAAACATCATGATGTCATGTTATTTAGGGATTGGTTTATTGATACAATATTTGATGATTGGCTTGGCGAATATTACATAAAGAATGCAGTCAAGCAGCGAGCGGTCTTGAAATTACTACTACAACTAGAGATATTGGTTTAGCTACAAGAATTGTAGCTATTTGTACCCAATGGATGGTACAATCAACCAATAGAAAATATGTTTTCAAGTTAAGTGCTTTAGATGAGGATATCATAGTACAGTATGATGGAGAAGGAAAACAAAATTAGGAGGCGAAGAGAGAAGAAGGGTAGCCATGGTGGAGGTAGTCAAGTGTTTTGAGCATACCGAAGAAGGTATTGGATGATGGGATGAAAAATAAGGTCACAAAGTGTTTTTAGTTTAGCAGTATCCATAACATGATATGGATGTTGAAGTAGAAAGTTCCCAAGGATGGGTACAAGGAGGAAGAATGTAGGAGAATTAAGTTGAGTCTAAATTGAGACATCAACAAATTGAGTGGGAAAGAATAAAGTAGAATGTGGGACTTTAGGAGGATGAAACCCATAATACAAACATGATGGAGACAAGTAGACAAACAAATAGAAAGTAGGGTATTGTAACATCCCCCTCTCAAATGATTATTACCACAATAAGAAAAATCTAAATCCAGTAAAGCATACTATTTTTTTTTCTGAAAACTCATGTCTTCTTGTTACCTGCCCTCATAATCATTTCTACTCAGATTCACAATTGTTAACTCATAGGTTGAAGAAGAAGACCTAGGCCATATTATATTCGAGCAATTTCTGTATAGCAATAAACAATAACACGAGTTTGTTTGTTACTACTACATTAACATTCTTATATATAGGACACATCATTTATTTTCTTTAGACAAAGACAAGGTATGGTTAAAACATGGTTTGATACACGTTCATATATTTATAACCTTTGAAATATTTTAATCAATATATTGTATAAACATCGACCATCATTGTATACTATGTTGGAAGGGTCTCTATACACATTATCCAACTACCTATGAGATAATTTGAGTGCTATGGAAATTGTGGCATTCCTTTTTAACTTACAGTGGCACCAAACATTATGGTCTACACCGCACTTCATTTGGTTATAAGAATTTCATCTATCGAATGCAACATTTATATAAAGTTATTTGTCTCAGCTAGGGGTTCAATTATGACCATATCCATGTTAAATTATTGTAATAATAGGAATTTCATTGCATTTCTTGTTTATAATAATAATATATTATTTGAACGACTGTCCACCATGCTTGTTGACCTAAAAATGTTTGTACATGTATTTGAAAATGGTATTACTGGATATCTTCCCACATGGAAATTTTTTGATGACTATTATCATCAATGGTCTTTATTCAATCATATTATCGGATGATAGGGATTCATCTAACGTGTTGATAAACCTAGGGGAAAACAATTGTAGGTGATTTCTCTTACTTCGATAATTTCTTCTGATGTATTTTTACTTTACTTGATTATCTTATTCTTTCCTTTATTATTATTAGTGTTCTCTATAATCAAGCAACTACTAGATCATAAAGAATAATGAGACAATAGGACACAAGATATATGTGATTAGCAAGATCTAAAACCTCTCCAACTTAGAGAAAAACCCACCAAAATCCTTCTCTTCTTACATAACTTCAATTGATGAATTCCAGGACCTATGACCCTTGAAAAGGAACCTCTAAGACCAAGTCATCCTTCCTTATTGATGAACTTTCCATACACAAATTTTAGCAACAAATTCAACCTCCCAACAACTTCTCCAACCACTTTTACCCCAGCAACAATTTCTACAACTTCGACTTGGCAACTTCAACAACTTTGACCTAGAAACATCACAACTTTGACGTTGATGCAGCTTCAACAGTTTTGACGTAAAAGCTTCACAGCTTTGATCTAGAGGTAGCTTCACAAATTCGATCTTGCAGCTCCATAGTTTTGACCTTGCACCTTCATAGCATCGATCTTGCAGCTTCACAACTTCGAATTTGTAGCTCCACAACCTCAATGCAGCTTCATAATTTTGTCTAGTTGAGAAACTATAAAAACCCTAATCAAAGAGAGAGAGAGAGATAGAGCCCCAAAAACTTCAATCTTGATGTTCTTCTTCTTCTTCATCCTTTTCCAGTTTCTATATTTAAGAGATCGAACTTGCTTGAGTGAGTTTGTAAATGAGGTTGAATTCCTTATTGATAGGCTTGTTAGGGTTACAAACTCCTATCTTGAGGGTGACTTGTCGCTTCATGTAGGCTAACTTGATCTTTGTCCCATAATGAGGTCTTATAACGTATATTGACTCAATAATGTTTTCTTTAAAATATGTAACATGCCTAAATGAGTCTTCAATACCTGACAATGAATCAATTTACTTTATGACAAACTTAGAATCACTTAATGGGTGCTTGACCTAAAAACTAAATTCCCCTTGAGCATGAAACCCATGTCTCAAGAACATAAATAATAAATTTATTTTTCTCTTTTCATTAAATACATAAAATCATGATTACATATGGCATTATGAAGATCAAACCTAGTTACATATTTCAACACTCCCTGTTAAATACGAAGGTACTCATATTCCATTAAGGTACTTCGACTTTCTCAATCTCAAGAATTCACATAAAAAGAGTCGTATTGGTAATCCATCTCTATAGCATCATATTATTCAACATTTTCACATAGCAATTCCTTGAAAAAGATCTATCTCTCAACAAGATTAGAGCACAATTCTGGCAAGACCAATGATTTATAGACACCCTCATCATTATCTCTCTCGGATCACACCTCACTTGGGTTCTCTCAAAGTATGTTCCACCAAGACTATTATTATCTTCGATTCCTAGTCCTCAAATAACATCGGTCCTCTATGACTACTCTTATCTTGGATACCCTACCATATCCTCAAAGAGTATTAGATGCTAGATGCTTACCTAATCCTCCATTCTTTCTTCCCAAGTGAAGACAATAATGACGTGTCTACCTCTCACTCTCAACTATGGAGGATATACCCATTCCAATGAAGGAATGCACCTATTCCTATAAAATGAATGTGCCCAAGCTCCCTCTTAACCAAGGACTTGATGAAGCCTCCCCTTAACCATGACTTTCTTCCTACAAATCTCTAGGTCAAGATCATGGCACAACCAACTGCTTGTAGAACTTCATCTTTTGATGTCATGAATTTATTATTTGTTATGGATCCTACATATTTGAGGACTTCTTCATAGGGGATTGGCCATCCATTACTTTCATTCATGAATCATGTAAGTCATGTCATCGTTTCTTTCATTGGAAAGTGGTTTTGCAATCCGTATTTGGGTTTCCTTCATATAGCTACCTTCTCCACGTAATTTTTTCTTCAAAATATTATCATCCTACCACATGTGTATCAGTTGTATATGACATCTACAATTATTCCTTTGCTATCCTTGCATTAGACCATCCATATATTGTTCAAAAATAAAAATAAAAGTGAACATCAAATTCCCTTTGTGATGGTCTTACATCATGACATTTAGTTGTTGTATCAATGTCCTGCATTCATATTGACACATCTCCAAAAATATATTAAATGTCAAGGGTCATCTTCCTTTCCAGACTTTTTTGAAGTCTTCATACCTTTTCCATGGAGATATCACAGCTAATTCTTCTAGTTATTAGATGTTTATTTCCTTTTCTATGTGACAGTAGTTCCATCTTTCGGGATCTCTCCTTACTTTAGTCACATATTGCTTCTCACGAAATTCCATTCATAGTTCCTTAATTTTTATCAACCACCTCATATTCCATATGAGTACTTATTATGTTAATTTTATCTAGTCAATATGTAAACCATGCCTTTATTCATCCTTCCAAAGGATGAGTTCCCTTTCTCTTGATTATGCTTATGAGGTGGAGCATTTATCCATGATATCTGAAACTATATGACATGACTCAATTTGATTAAATACAAGAATACATACCTAATCTCTTCCTTTTGGTCATGTATACTTCCTTGATTGAAATAAATTCAATCACCTTGACCTTATTCACTTCATTTGACATCATATCATTCTATGAATCCCGTACAAGGTGGAATTCTGAGCGAGACACTTTTTTCTTCCAGTAGGTGAACCTTCTAATGAAGATTCCAACAGTGGATATCATTCATCATCATCCTAAAAATGCTCCTTTTTTAATGATTTATGATGAGATCTATACTATATGACTTTATTTTTCCCATAAGTATTAATTCTTCTAATGGGGTTACCAAGAGCTACATCCTTCTATAGGTGACATCCATAAACTTCTATTTCAACTATCTTTCATGCTTATTTATGATGATGTCATGAGATCTTACTTTCAATGGTATGCTTATATGATTTCATATATTAACATGATGCATAATATCATGATTCTAATGCTTCCTACCATAATAGTTATATTTTACAACTGAAAGCTTGAAACATAAACTTAAAAATAACTATGTGAGGAATACTATCTCAATCATAGTAGAGATCTTTTACTATTGGTGTCCATGCGATATTATTGGCATTATGGCGTGCATGTATCTAACTAGTTGATGTTGGCATTGGGATGATTATGTTGGCATTGTTGCGAAACTTATGATGTAAACCTTATTATGTCATGTAGTTGGTATGTGTTATATGTGTTCGCATTGATGATGGAACATTTGATGGCACTCCCATGATGGTCACATGATGATTGATGATGCTACTATAGGTGGATGATGCAGATCACATGTGTGGTGATGATTGATGGAATACTAGTTGAGTTGTCAACTAGGTATTCATTAGGTCTTTATGTCTATTCTTATTAGGATGCCTTGTTTTAGTGATGTGACGGCTTGATGATGATGTTGCATAATTGTTTCAAGGTCTGTGATAGGTGTTGCTTCTTGTGGAGATAATTGTTTGAGAGTGGAGGACTTGTTGGCACTCTTTCCAATGTTGTTTGTTGGCCCTTTTAGGACAACTTGGCAGTGACACTTGGGAGACAAGTTTGATATAATTTCATATGTGTCAGATGCCATGTCATAGGTATGGAGGCTAGTACAAATGTTGGAGAATAGGATCCAACTGATGGCAAAGGTTCTATATTGAAGATTCATTGGTTTTCCTCATCCTTAGCCACAGTCACATGGATCCAAGCCTATGGGAGTGAATGGAAGGCTCCAGTCACTGGAAGACAAGCCTATGCGAGTGACTATAAATCTTAGTCACAAGGATCAAGTTTCATTCATGCGACTGAGAGATTTGATGATATTTTGTCTGCATTCCTCGCGCTAATCAAAAATAAATTAGATTGGAAATTCCTAGAGGCCTCCAGATTTTTTTTGGAAAGGTAAAAAGTGGTTTGAAAAAATCCTCCAATGATGTCAAGTCATTTAGTGCATAGGTAGTGGCCTTAGTGGATTGATTCATCTAATTTTTACACCTTTTATCCTAGCCCCAACATCAATTTCTCCCTACAAGTTTTATATTCTTGTCTTGTGAGATTTGTGGTTCTTAATTGTGAGTAGAAGGAATGGGTATGTGAGTGAGAAAGCTGCAGAGAAGTAGTGTATGCTTCAGACCTATTGGAGAGTGTAGATTCTTTAGTCAATGAGTGTTAATTGTTGCATATTGAGAAAATCTAAAGCATGATTCAAAAGAGTCCAGAATTGAAGTTGTTGGAGTAGAGATTGTTTGGAGAAGTTTTTGTATGTTGCTAGAGTATATGTTGGTGATCTTGTCAAACTTTGTTTTACAAGAGATGATAATACACTTGGCACATAGCCATAATGTCTTATGATTTTATTTGTATTATGCACCATTTTATTGTTGTGAGGGTCTAATTGTATTCAATTTTATGGTGGCCACTATTTTTCTAGTTTGGAGAGAACACAATTTTTTGGTATTTCTATTTGATTTGATGATGATATCTTGCTGATATAGGTCGTATTACAAAGTTGAATAGATTTGAGAAGAAATTCTTTGGATCCAATTTAAAAATAGATCACATGTGGTCTGCATAAAGGATAGGAGTAGTAACTTTGTGGAGGTGGAGCAGTGATTACAAAGTTTGATCGAAAGAAATAGTTTCTCAATCTAATGGTAGTTGGATAGTCTAATTAGAGTTGGGTGAGGATCGATTGGTCGTTGTGGATTTCAGTGGATGGTAGTCTGTAGATATGTGTAAAACATCGTCTCTCAGATGATTAGTAGAATAAAGTATCAATGTTGATCAAAGTAAACTATTTGTATATGTGGTCAAGTCTCCATATTGATGGGAGTCAACAAATCTATATAAAAAACATATTTTGATTAATATAATATTCAGTGCATTGCAGCAGTAGCAAGGGTGGTGTTTTTCCTAGTGAAGGGTTTTCCACTAGATATCTCGTGTCTCTTATGTGATAGATTTTTTTGATGTGTTGATGTGTTGATGTGTTGATTATTGTTTCTCATATGATTATATTGTCTTAGATCTGTACATGGTTTATGTTTATGAGATAATATAATGTCCTGTTGGTTAACCTATGCATGATTCAGTAGGAAAGTTTAGATTTCTAAAATTATTAAGAAGATAACACTACTGACTCACCCCCACCTCTCAGTAGTGCTCAAAGATTTCCAACATTTACTTCCTCCTTCTTGGATTTATTATTTTCACCTTCTTTCACTTCTACTGTGATATGGGCTTCTTCCCTTCCTCTTTTGGTGTTATCATTCTTGAGATTTGGAAAATCTCTCTTGTAGTTCCCATATTGATGACAACCATAACATTGAACCTTTGACATTTTCGTCTTCTTTTTCTGAGGACCAAGCATCCCAAACTTCCCTTTTATTCTAGCCATGGAAGCAAATGTTTGAGCTTGCTCGCTTGATCCTACATCGATTTTTTCCTTTAGCCTAGTTTCTTATATTTTCCACAATGACCATAGTTCATTGAATGGAGTAGATTCCTTCTTCCCATGGATTCTTGATATGAAGTTTCCCCATTCCACTCATAGTGCATTGAGAATGATGGTAGTAATTTCCTTGTCAAACATTATTTCTCCCAACTCTTGGAGTTGGTCTCTTATTTTTGACACCCTCATAAAGTATGAGGCTACTCCTTCTTTTTATATCTTCATCTTGTAGATCTTGAGATTCTTCTTTCAACGATTTGATAATTAAACCCTTAACATGACCAATGAATTCACTTTCTATGAGGATCAAATCTATCCTCTTCTTCCATGAAAAAATTATGAAAACCCAACCAATTTGTTGCTCTCCTTGCAATATGAATTCATTTTGACATATTCAAATATAGATATAAAAATACTTACTTGTCAATTGAAGATACTCCTAGATGATGAAATCTTCAACTTAATGCCTTCTTCATTTTGATGATGATGTAGATAACAAAAGATGTGTTCTTGGTTAAGATGTCTTTATTCAAAAGTGATCCTTGGCTCAAAGGGACATCACATTCATTCCTTGATGATGATGACAACACTTTTTCCTTCTTTTGTTCCTTCAAGACATTGCTAGTTAAACTTGTTTCACAAACTCAAATTTTGGCCCTTCTTCAGAATTTCAACTTGATGTAGCAGTTATGCAATTTCGGCCTTTTATGCAATAACCCTAGTTCACACGTGTGGCTAAAATATGGGAAAATTTTCCTCCTTTTTATTTTTTCTTGACTTGAATTCTTGTTATTGTTATTTTTCCTTGCAAAGGAGACCTTTCTTGGCACTCAACTTGATCCTTGATCGTGGACACAATTCAATACATGTTGCTGGAGAAGGATGTCTTAATACTTCGTACCTGTGGAGAATATAACCAAAAAAAACATACCCAAAAGTTATTCTCTCTTTCTTCATCATGATAATGATTGTATAATGTGTGAGTTTCCCAAGAACGCTTCAACTGTGGAACCCTTCTTTCGATGAATTAGGGTTTTGAGGTCTTCATAGATGCTCTTAATTATTCCCTTTCAATATGATGAGAGGGTGAGTCCCTTTTTATGATTGATGCTCTTGATGTTTCCAATATTATCCATTTATAATTAGGCGCTATAGTATATTTCTTCATGTTTCCCTTCCTTGATCTAGTCACCTTAGCTATCATACCATGTTGAAAAATATAGGGGGCAAAAAGTGTAGGTGATTTCTCTTACTTTGATAAATTCTTGTGTTGTATTTTTAATTTACTTGATTAACATCTTATTTCCTTTATTATTATTAGTGTTATCTATCATCAAACAACTACCATCTCATAAAGAACAATGAGGCAATAGGACACAAGATATGGGCAATCAACGAGGTCCAAAATCTCTCCAACTTAGAGGAAAACCCACTAGAATCCTCCAATTTTTATATAACATCAATTGAAAAATTCCAAGACTTATGACCCTTGAACAAGACCATCCAAGAACGAGTTATCCTTCCTTCTCGATGAGCTTTCCTTACACAACTTCCAACAACAAAATCTGACCTTCCAACAACTTCTCCAACAACTTCAACCCCAACAAAACTTTTTGCAACTTTGAACTAACAACTTGAGCAGCCTCATAACTTCGACCTTGATGCATATTCAACAATTTTGACCTAGAAGCTTCGATCTAGAGGTAGTTTCACATCTTCAATCTTGCAAGTTCACAATTTCAAGCTTACAACTTCATAGCTTCAATCTTGCAGCTTCACAACTTCGACCTTGCAACCTCACAGCTTCGATGAAGATTTAGAATTTCATCTAGCCCAGACAATGTAGAAACACTAACGAAAGAAAGAGAGAGAAAGGCCCAAAAACTTTGATCTTTATCTTCTTATTCTTCTTTGTCCTTTTCCAGCGTCTACCTTTAGGAGATCGAACTTGCTTGAGTGAGTTGCAAATGAGATCGAATTCCTTATTTATATGCTTGTGACAAGTACGAATTGCTATATTAACGCTAACTTGTCCCTTCATGTAGGCTAACTTGATATTTCTGCCATGACAAGGTCTTGGAGGGCTTTTTGACTCTATTTTGACTCAACGAGTTTTTCTTTACAATATGTAACATGCCGAAATCGGTCTTCAATACATGAAAATGACTCAATTTATTTTCTAAAAAACTAATGGGTGCTTGAACTAAAAGTTAAAATTCCCCTTCAGCATGAAACCCATGCCTCAAGAAAACAATTAAACATCTATTTTTCTCTTTTCATTGAATATATAAAATCACGATTATATATTCCATTATGAAGACCAAACCTAGTTACATATTTCAACATAATGGTGGTTAGGGTAACCACCTTTCCCACATCTCGTCGTTGGCTCCGATTCTCTCTGAACCTTCTTGGAGAAGAAATTCTCTATAAGGGTTTTTTCCATGTTAGCCTACAAACCAAAAGGGTTTCTCCTTGGAAACTTATGGAGGATCATTGCATTATAACTGATGAGTTGCTAATCCCTTATCATAATATTTCTTAATGTTACTAGGTCACTTGATGTCTTTTTCTTAGTGGTAATTCTCGAAGATTGTTAGATTATTTGTTAATCTCCTATGGTTATTATACACAACCTATTCTTCCCTTGTATCTTGTGAAATAATTCTAACTCTTAGTGTTGTCATTGTATTGTCATTGTATTGACAAGTTAGTGTCTCCATTTTCATAAGGGTTTCACCTTAAGCACTAAAATAAAGTGTCTATAGCTTAAGGGTTCAACTTTGTCCTTCCATACTACAACCACTTGTTGGTATGTTAAGTTCCTTTTCACCTTTAATTTTTTTTTAAAGTAAAATATCACCTAACGAGTTGCAATTCTTCTTCAAGGTTTGTTTTGTTATAAAAAAGGGTTATCTCACCAATTTATAGCATGAGTGAATTTATAGGTGGAAATGGTGATTGCACCTCATTCACTCCTACGGGTATAGTAAAATGATCCCATTCATTACGGTTTCAGTCTTCTCATGTATTAGTTTAATAAAAGAAACCTCTATACTACATTCAGCTAACCTTGCTATTTCGACTTCCTTGTAGGTATGGGAGTTTTTTTGCGGAAGAGATTTTAAAAAAAGAAGGGTTTTTTGACACATTGTTTGTCATTTTTGTTACAGGATTTTCCAAATTTAATTTAACAGGTTCTTATATCAATTATTCTTCTATCTTGTACCAAGATGTGAAGCCCTACTTAGTCGAAGTTGGGTCACAGACCAATGGAAATTGAATTAGACATGAAGCTTTTAAAATTATTACTGAATTGTATTTCAAAAGATAGGATGTCGACATTTGTTGTTATACCTCATGATTAGGAGTATGTTGAATCCTAAGTGTACTTTGACTATTTGGTTGTTGTATTTCATTGCAATAAGATATCGAGGGTTTGAATATATATATATATATATATACAGAGAGAGAGAGAGACTTATCTTGATTTATTTTCAAGGAGAAAAATTATACAGTATGCATTGTAATGCATTTCAATTTATTTTATATACTCATGAAATGTCATATTTTCTAGTCTGATTGTTTCTATGGTGAATTAGGTATAAAATCTGAAATGCAAGGCTTAGATTTTACCTATAACCCTAGAAATGATTCACTGTAAAAGTTTTTCTTTTCTCTATTGTATGAATGCATGTCTTCTTATAAATGCATGTCATTGTTGTTGTAAATTCTACATGTAAGGAGTTATTTATATGTGACCTTATTCCTGATTAAGATCACTAGACAACAAAAAGAATGGCTAAGTCAATTCAAGAAAAATTCTTAAACCAAAACGTTATGATAGCAACTTCCATGCAATTTTTAATGTTGTAAAGGATGAGCAAGTACCTTGCCTACTATACAATCCTTGCACTCCAATCAAATGATCATTTTCATCCACTTTTGATCCACAACCTGAATACAAACACAAATGGACAAAGAAGAAAAGTGATCTTTCATGAAATATTGTCACCTCAAAACATCAAAAAATACAAATGTAAATCACGAAAAATGTTTATATAAAGGAAAGGAAGATGAATTTACATTAACAATATAAATGAGCATACATCAATATACCTCTAGCTTAGGTTCTCCTCTCCTTATTCCAAAATAGTATCCCCACTATAATGAAGAAGGAATCACAATGGTATGATGCCCTCAAGCCTTAATGATAATGGAAACATAGACTCTTTGAAGCTCACTCTTGAAATATTTATCTCTCCAAAAATTATCCAAACCCTCTAAGATGGCCCAGTATAAATAGAAAGTAGAAGAATCCTAAGAGGATGAATGTAGATGCTTAGAACAAACAAAGGTTAGAGAAGCTTCTCAATAATAACTCTTATTCAACTCGAATAGATAGGATAAGACGATGAGTTGAATTGGTCTCCTGGGAACCATAAGTCTCCATAATAACTCCCCCAACCGCATGCACAAAACAATTAAATCTTGGCTATAACTACACAAACAATGTGTCCTTTGTGGGGTTGGAAGGTTCCAACTGCACACAGAAGTCCAGCTCCGTGCAGTTGCGGTAGAACACTAGGAAAAAGAGTGGTTAAGGCCCAAAATAAGGTAAGCCATTATAATGAATCAGAGATACTAATCTTAGGGAGCCAAATAGGCTAATAATAGCCATCATTCTAAGAAGGACTTCTTGTTGATATTTGCAATGTTTTCTTTTAAAGAATAGTCAGATCTTTTCACTGTGTCAATATAGTATTTGGATATCTAATTTTTTTGCATTTATAATTCTTGAATATTTTTAGAGAAATAATATATAACACGGAGAGTTTCCTGTAGGTTACCTTATATATTTTGTATGTATTTGTATTGAAGCTCAATTCTTTTAATGTTCGTTCAATTTATGTGATTTATTTCCCTTTGTAGGAGTATATTTTAGATCTGAGAGTCTCAGGGGATCTCTGTAATGGGGAACCCCAATGATACTCTCTAGGTTGTAACTAACCCATACAAGATTGAAGGTTTCTGACTGTAGGGTTCTTTCCCCCAGTTTACCTTCTAACATGTTTAAAATTCCTCCTACTTTCTTATAACAGAGTATTACTGTACACATATGTAATTATATGTGTAATAACTTCTAGTTAATAATTCACTCTAACCTAATTTACTATCAATTACCAAAAATAAATGCTGGCAAACATTATAACAATTATTTTCTCTGTAAGTATTCCCTTTCCTCCTCACACAGTTCTTTACTTTCCCGTAAACACTCACTTAGTATTTTCTCATTCCTTCAAATATATTATTTCTTTCCTGTCCAAAACTCCTCACAAATTTTTTAACTTCTCTGAAAACACACATTTAGTCCTCCCTCATTATTTCATACATAATATTTATTTGTTGCACAAAATTCTCACATAATCCTTAACTTTTCTACAAGCACACAATTTGTCTATTTTTATGCAAAATACATAGTAAGATACACAATAACTTGCATTCAAAAAATAAAGTCATTTACAGATTTTCCAACATTGAGGTAATTAACCTATGCTTATTTGAGTCCTTTCAAGAACAAGTTAAAGGCATTTGTATTCCACCCAACCTTGAACCAATATTCACAAGTTCGCCTCGAAGCTTTCTCTAACTGCCAGGAAAAGAAAATAGTAAATATGTAAGAGTTGTCCTTTGGATTGTACCTCATGAACCGTTAGCAACATCCTTGTTAATTATATGGTTTCTTTATTTCCCTATGGTATTTCTAAGAACCATATTTATCTCCCATTTCTCTTTTCACAAAACTCACACTCTATGGATTTTATCTCCAACCATAGAAAAAAAAATCATAGGTTGTGGTCTGTAATTTATATTTCTTCTCTTTTTCTCCCAGAAGAAATTGAAAGAAGGATCATTTTGTTATTTTTAGTTCTTCCTCACTATGCACAACCAACTCCAACTGTTTTTCCTAATAGTTAGGGATTAGTCTCTTGTGTTAGCCTTTTAATTTTTCCTTAGAGGATTAAACCATTAAGAATAATTCCTAATCCCTTTATTGTCAAATAATATTCAAATTATAATATCAATCACATGTCTTTCAAGTCTTCCTTATCCAATAATTAATAAAAGTAAAATAAAGTCATATAGTCATTTACCCAGGGGTGTTACATCTCCCCCCCCCCCCAAAACAATCACACCATCCTCAGTGTACTTGCATGAGTTCATACTCATTTAAATAACATTGGGAATGTATTTTGCATCTCATATTCTAATTCCCAGGTAGCATCCTTAAGCACAAAATTCGTCCATTGCACTTTAACCTGGGCGATGGCTCGATTCCATAGTATAATTTCCCTCTAGTCCAAGATGATTTGTGTTTCGACCTAGAATTATGCTTCTAGTTTGACCTATACAACATGCCAAACGATTACATGAGATGCTTCATGTACATACTTCTTCAACAGTGACACATGAAAAAAATTATGAACTTTAGAATGTACTAGTAAAGCCAACTGAAAAGCTACTAGCCCAACTCTAGAAAGAATCTCAAAAGGTCCACAAAATTGTTAAGCTAATTTGGAATAGCTTCGCAACTTTAGGGATATCTTCTTTGGCTTCACATTGAAACAAAAAAATTCTCCTACACTAAATTATTTATGTGTTCTTTTGAGATCACTATAACTCTTTTCCCTATCTTGTGCGGCCATGAGATTTTTCATGATATTTTTTTATCAAATTTTCCGTTTCTTGCAATTTTTCTCATCTTATCATGAGTCTATATTCTACTCTACACCAATCCAAAGGATCATGACATCTTTTACCACAAAATGCTTCAAAGAGGCTCATACTAAGTGAGGCATGGTATCCAATATTGTAGGAAAAATCGACTAGGTGTAGAAAATATTCCTTTTAGTGGGTTGGTTCATAACATACATAAATAACATATCATATAACAGCTCATTAACTCTCTTTCTATTTCCATCCATTTGGAGATGATAGGCAATGATGAAATTTACCTATGTTCCTAACCTAGTGTTGACAATGCTGAAAATTCATTAACCATGGGGATCTCCCCAATGTGAAGTCCTAATTAGACCTAACACCATCCGATGTAGGAGCCCCATCTCGAGTATCATCCTAACCACCACAATTCAAAGGTTTTCCTTAGTTGCAATGAATAACATAATAGATTATTCACATAACCTTTGAAATCAACAAGTAAAATTACACTATGAAACACCAATTGCATTGTATGAAAGGACACTTTCATGAGGCGAGAGGGAGGAGTGAGTCTCTAGAAGGAAGTAATAGTAATAACCTAAGAGAGACACATGAGAGCATGAAAATATTCATTACATATCTAGTGAATTAGTTCACATAGACACAACGATCATTAAAGCAGATACAACACACATTCAACAAGATAATTCCCATAACTAGCGAAATAGTTCAATTTCCTTAGTACATGTGAACAAAACACATATCACAAACATATAAATAATAGTCTCACGATATTCATTATACATGCATGAAAATGTGTTTTCTCATCGACCTTCCAATTATTAAGTGAAAGATCCAAGTACATAGTTACAATGGTGAGCCACTAGCTCCAATAGTGGAACATTAAGTCACTTCTTCCTTCTCCAAAAAATGATCTTCTCTCCTATGCTAAGCTAGAGAAGACAAGGCTTTCTCTCCAAAGGCTAGGCCTCCAAAATCATTTTTCTTGAGTTATGACAGTGTATTTATAACAAGAGAAATGATCTTTCAGATCCCCATGACTCTTGAGCTTCCCTCGTGACTCATAGACTTCTAATATGACCTTTGGAATTATATATGGATTTTTTACTTTTCCGGAGGACTCTTTTGTCCATCCATGACTAAGTGAGTTTTCATATTCCACATATGACTCTTGGACTCCCCTAGATTACATTTTTTCATTTCCATTTAATAATTATATTATTACATCCACAAATGATGTGGCAAGGCACATGGACACACATGACATTGTGATGGAACTGGTACAAGTCACAAGTTGAAAATGATGACATGGACTCCATGATAAAATGGAAATGCTAAGTTGCTTCTCTTGTTGCTTTGTCTTCAATATTCATGAGATATTTGTTCAGTACTTTATCTTCATGAGAGATCTTCTTTGTTCTTAATTTCCCTCCAAGGGGCTAAATGGTATGAAGTCTTCATGTGGACCTGATATTTGGTATTTTTTGTAAATGGGTGTCCTTTCATCTTCTTGTTCAATGGTCGTCTTGTCTTCACAACTCCCAAACTGTATTCTAGCATAGTCTCCTTCTCCTCTTCTCTAAGTATCATCCTCTCATGTCAAGATATAATACCTACAAGTGAAATCCACTCATGACAATAAAACATCAATCCGAAAAACTCTTAGGGTAGCATACTTCATGAAAGTAACTAACAGATCTAGAACTGGGTACTAAACATGGAGTAAGGCTTAGGGATTGAACAATGCATAGTTTTAGAGGCCATGAGTGGAGGACTGAGGCCTGAGACTATGAAATACACAATTCTGGAGGCCTAGGCAAGATGACTGCTCAGTTGAGGTGCTCAATGAGGAATTCTTGAACCTTGAAGTCGCCTAATGTGTAGTACAAGAGAGAGATAGGCATAGGGATTGAAAAATTGTGAAGCTCAAAGAGGAAATATGATAGCTTGAGGCTTTCCACTACATACCGTGCAAAAGGAGGCTGACTCAGAGGATGAACTACACAGTTGTGGAGCTCAAGGGGCCAGGCTTTACCACTAATTATGAAATTCACATTCCTTAGAGGAAGGAACTACACATTTCGGAGTCGCAAGAGGAAATGAATCATATATAGGGTTTACACTATGTAGTGTGTAGTTCTAGGGGATTGAGTGAGGTCAAGTTGATTGGGAAAGAACTTTCCAGAATTTGACTAAGTGTGGGATCAATGAGTTAAAAGTGAGCGTGGATAGAACTTGAACATGATCATACACTTAGAAAAATTGAAGACACAATATTGATCACTCAGTACATAAGAACAACATGATCCCCTCAATGTGATGTAAATACAACAACCTCCTGCAAGTGTGACACTTAGGATGTACTTTGTGACGATAGTGACGACAATATTATGACAATGCATAAAACTTTGGGAATAGATATAATACACATCTATATGATAAATAGTACGCATTGACAATAAATTTTCCCCTTGAAATGAACCATAACTCAACCTTTTGTGATGTGTGACACTTCCCATGTCAACATACGACACTTACGAAAATAAGAGAAAAGTGAAAATGACACTTGCAAAGGCTTAAAGAAAGTGGAAACAACACATGCCAGAGTGAAGATAACATGAAAATGAAACTTATCAAAGTCAATGCAAGAAAGAACAATAGTTTCAAATGTGAAGACGACGCTTGAGAAAACAAATTTTTGCTAGAGCAATATTTGAGGAAACTCACTGAAATGAAAGTGAAATTGCAGTCAAAATGAGGGAGACTTCCAATGGAGAGTGCACACTAACTTTCAATATGTTTTGTGTAGTACACTATACTTAAGGATTTTGTAGTCACTATCAATAGTCATTATGCAAGCCTTACCTTCAAGGTTTGTGCAATGCCTATCTAAGCTTGCATAGAA
The DNA here is from genome assembly GCA_031772625.1 of Pinus tabuliformis. Classification (NCBI taxonomy): domain Eukaryota; kingdom Viridiplantae; phylum Streptophyta; class Pinopsida; order Pinales; family Pinaceae; genus Pinus; species Pinus tabuliformis. The sequence continues at coordinate 130,796,160 of CM062818.1, forward strand.
AGATGAGTGTTTGTGAATTGATCACAGACAGAACATGTGTGAGTAATTGAATTTGAAACTTAGAAGAGGACTTAATAATTTTTGAAACATTAGATGATCATGAAATGACCATGAGATGATAGACCACAAGATCCTTAGTAAGCCCCAAAATTAAAGTATAAGAAAAATTTTGGAGGGTGTTTTTCGTAGCAAAGGCAGTTGGAGACACATCAGTAGACCTCCAACTTATCTGCTTGGTTTTTATAGTTGTGTGTCAGGCTAGGAGTAACTTCGAATATGATTTTTTATTTGAATTAAGATATAATATTACTATATAAAAGGAGAGGGATACTATTGGGTTTCATCTCCCAATGTCTCTTCATCTTCCATCTTCTTTTATTTTTCTATTTATAATATTTACATGGTATTCCTAATCCCAAAGATTAGATGTCAACATTACCTCCCTTAATATAAAGGGATGTTAGTGATTCCAGGCATCATTCTTAATATTTCAAGATTTCCCTTCCAAGTGCTTTAGTGAAGATGTCTGCAATCTTCTCATTTATGGAATAGTGTGATAGGTGGATTGTTTTGGCCTCAACATGATGTCGAATCAGAGGGTATTTTGTATTCATATGCTTTGTTCAATCATCGAACTTTGGGTTCTTGGGAAACTTTATTGCAATTTCTTTTTTAATCAAAAGAGGAGTTCAATGTACTTGTTTCTCTTGCAAATCTTCTAGAATTTTCCTTAGTTGCTTCAGTTCCTGCGACATATTCATCCTTAGTTGTGGAATCTGTTGGAACTGATTTTTTGCATGACCTCTAGGAGATAGCTCCTAATTCAAGACTCATAACATAAGATGAATTAGATACCACAGTTTCTTATCTCCATCAAAATTTGAATCAGGGTATCCAATCAAGCTAAATTCACCCACCTGTGTATGCTTGACTCCAAAGTCTTGAGTTCCTTTCAAGTACTTTAGAAATTTTTTTGTACTAGGCCAATGACCCTCACAAGGCTTTTGCATAAACCTGGACAGGATTCCAACAACAAATGAAATGGTTGGTCTGGTAATATTCAGGTAGTTGAGACTTCATACACATTGTCTTTACTTTGTTGCATCCTCAAATTCTTTTCCTTCAGTGGATTTGAGATTTAAGTTATATTCCAATGGAGTAGTAAAAGGATTGCACTCACCCATGCAAAACTTGTTCAATGTACCTCCAATGTACTTCATCCGAGAGAGGAATATAAACCTTGAATGTTGAGTTACTTCAATACCAAGATAGTAATGAACATTGCCCAAATTTGTCATTTCAAAACCTTTCCTCAATTCTTTCTTTATGGATGCAATGCAGTTCTCATTGTTCAGTGTCCTCAAAATATCATCTACATACACCACAATATACACAATTGTTTTTCCAACTTTCCTGACAAGAAAAGTTGCATAATCAAGATCATAATATTTGAAATTGAGTTTCAGAAGGTTCTTAGTCAACTTTTCATACTAGGCTCGCAATGCTTGCTTGAGGCCATACAACGATTTAACAAGCTTTCATACTTTGTTTTCCTAACCCTTCACCACAAATCATTTTGGTTGGGACATAAAAAAATTCTCTTATAGATATTCATTAAAGAAGGAAAAGAGTGTCCGGATGGTAGCCCATTTTTTGTGGGCGAAAAAGTCTCCTCATAGTCGACCCCTTCCTTCTGTACAAAAACTTTTTCCACAAGCATGAATTTGCACTTTTCAAGTGGGCCATATAATTTAAACTTATTTTATAAAACCCACTTGCATCCTGTTGTTTTAGTTCCTAATGGAGAATCAACCATCTTCCAAGTGTCATTCTTTATCAAAGCATCATATTTTTTATGCATCGCTTCTTTCCATTCATCATGAGAAGTGGATTATTTGAAGGAATTTGGTTTGAAATCTATAGATAAATTTGGTTCACAATCATAAAGAACATCCATATCAACAGGTGAATCAGGATCATCTACATCACCTCCATCCTGTCTAGTTCAACTTCTTATTCCTTTGTTTCCAACCTCATCAGGAGAAACACTTTCAAGTGTCTTTATCAGCCATTTTGGAGGACCTTTCAGAGATGGCCTAAGCTACTCAATTGATTGAGACGGTCCTGAATCAATATTTAGTATCCCAATTCTATCAATCACATCACTCAAAGTGTCATCGATGATTGGAGATTCATGCAAGGGAGAGAGTCTTCAAAATAATATTCCATAGATTGATCCAGTATAGAGATCCCCCCTTCAATATGTGGAATATCATTATCAATCTCTTGATAAAACTTTGCATGTTCGAATCTATCCAGATCAAGCTAAAACCTAACAACATTCTCAATCTTGGAAGGTTCAATGAAAATCACATCTCTAGATATTATAAACTTAATATTAACTTCATTATACAAATGGTATGCTTTGGAGGTATTTGAGTACCCCAATAAGATACATTTGCAATTCCTTGCACCGATTTTGTCTCTTTGTTCCTTAGGTATCAAGGCACAACAGGTGTAACCAAAAACCCTGAGATGCCTTAACAAAGGAATGTGGCCATACCACATATCATAGGGAGTCATGTTTTTGATAGCATGAGATGGGCACCTATTATTTATATACACAACACATAGAAATACATCAACCCAAAAAACCATCTTAACATTCTTCAAAAACATCATTGGATGTACCATATTTAAAATTGTCCTGTTCATTCTTTCAACTACACCATTCTGTTGGGGATTATAAGGTGTAGTTTTTTGATGTTTGATCCCATGTTGCAAAAGATAGTTTTCAAATTAAGTTGATGTATATTCATTTCCATTATCAGTATGAATAGATCTGATATGATATTGTGCATCATGCTCAATCCAATCATGAACATTCTTCAATGTTTCAAAAGCTTCAAATTTGTTCTTCAATAAATAGACCCAACACATTCTAGCGTAATCATCAATAAATTTCATCATATATTTATTACCATTTGTAGAAGGAACATGAATTAGGCCACATAAATTATAATGATTGTGTTCAATTTTTTATGTTCTCTAGAATGAGAATCATGAAAACATTGTTTTTTTTAATTTCCTAAGATACAAGCATCACATTTCTTAATTCTCCTATGAATATTTAGCAAACTAGTAACATGGCTTTTCTTCAATAAAAAAAGGTTTTCATAGTTCAAGTTACCAAATCTAGCATTCCATAAAAGACTTGATGGAAATATACCTTCATCATAGTGAGCATTGTATGGAAATTCATGTGCACGAGCATAAGTTCCTTGCAGCTTAGGTAGTCTTTCTTCTTCTATCCTAGTCATGAAAAGTAAGCAATCTAATGTTTTTATAACCTTAACCTTGCCATCAAATATATGAATGGATTTTTATTGCTGACAGATGTGGACCAAAGACAGTAAGTTTCTCATCCACTCTGGGAGGTATAGAACATAATGCAAAATAAAATCTGGAAGACCAGGCAATTTCAACCTGAAGGTGTCAAGCCTTGATGGCTTCATTTTTTACTTCTATGCAAAGTATACTACTCTGTCAACATTATTAGTGAATTATTTGAAGAAGTCTCTTCTGAAATTCATGTGGGAAGTTGCATCAAGCAACCAAGCATCTTTCCATGAATAAAGTGAAGCATTGAATAAGTCTTCAATTATTCCAATGTTTCAATGTGCCACAACATAATGTGTGGACTCAGGTGCTTTACCTTTCCATTTACAAGGTGTTTTACCCTTTTCTTCATTTCTTTCTTGATCAAATATGTTAGAAGATAGCTTACATGTGGAAGCATCATGTCCATCTCCATTGCATTGTATGCAATGAAGATCATACCTTTCTCCTTTGAAATTTCTACCCCCCTTGCCTATAAAATTCTTCCTTCCTTTTCCTCTTCGACCACCACTTCCTCTAGAAGAATATTGAGCATGATTCTTCTTTTTCTATGCAAGTCACACAAGTTCTTCAGAATACTAAGGAGTTTTCTTCTTCCCAAAAGCCTTCTCTCTTTAGAAAACTTCTTTTCAATGGAGTCAAAGGAAATCTCCTTAAGTTTTCCACTTGCTTGCAATGACTCAAGATAATGTGAATAGGTGGGACATAGATCCCTGACATAGGATGTGAGGGGAATATATATTTCAACATAGGTGACCTTTATGTCATGCATACTGGATCTTATTTATGATGTTAAGGCGAGAGGGTCATTATTTTTCAACTCAATATTGAACAACTTGATCATCAATTGAACAAATTCAATTTGAGAACGTGAGTCATATAATTCCTTCAACTTATTTAAGGCTTCATAGGAATTTGAAAAGGGTGAAATAAGTTGACTCACCTATTCATTTACTGACGCTACAATCATGGCATAGGCCTTATTGTTCTTATTTTCCCAAATGGAAAGCTCCTTGTCTGAAGCTGTTGGGAAAAATAATGAGAGGGGGAGGAGGGTGAACCAGTGTTTTAAAACACACTTAAATTTTCCTTTTCTTATCCAAATTTGTGTACGCGACTATAATGAAGAAAACTTGCATATGTGCGTGCCTGTTATGCAAACAACTATTGTATATCTAGTTAACTAAATTTTTAGTTAATCCATCATCTATTTAACTTGAACGGGTGTATAAGTACTTCATTAGCAATTAATTAAATAGTAACCATGTGCAAGAAGAATAAAATAAACCATCCCACATAAGCAACACAACAACACACATAATGTTGGAAACAATGATAATTCTGAGAGGGGGGCGTGAATCAGTATTAAGGCTAAATTTTACCATTTTGATTCATACATGGAAACAATCCTTATAATGATAAACAATATAAAATAAACATTCAAGCACACATCACGAGCATCATACACATGAGGCACAAGCTTCGACATGGAAACCCTTTCGGGAGAAAACCACCAAAGCTTGTTTTTGATATTGATGTAAATAAGAGAACCTACTCTATTACATCAATCTTTTTGTGAGCACCCACTCAAAGGATTTCTAGCACCAACTACCAAGAAGCACCAACAACCTCTTTTTGTAGACACTTGTCCAACTTACCAAAAGCACCATTTGAAGCACCATCCTCACAGATTTTTTGCAAGCAACAACTTGCAGCTCCTTGGACTTTTGGAAAAGAATTTGAAGGAGGAACCTACCCCCAAGTCTTCTCAAGCACCCAATAGAGATGGAAGCACCAACTTCCTATATGCAGGTACAAACCCACACTCAAATAGGAACTGAATGTTCTCTATAGTTTGGCAACCACTCCGCTTGATAACTACTTTGTTCTCTCTACTCACACTAATCACTCTATAGTATCCTATTGATCTGCTCAACAACAGTCAGTCATCGAAATCCACACATCTATGTTCTCTTCTATTCATCATTAGTCACTCAGCTCTCGACCTTTTTCTCTCCACAACACACACACAACTCTCGATATTCTTTCTCTACACAGGAACCTTCAGTATTTCTTGTAGCACATGCACTTTCATCCTTTCTCACATAGCATAGGTGACTTCAACCTTGCTCACACAGCACAGACAAATTCGGCCTTGCCTAATGTAGTGCATCTCTTGGGGTCTCTTAGCTCTGCATAGGCATTGTCGGCCTTTCTATGTAGAAACAGCTCTCTCTCAACCTTACACAACAGTGCACTCAGTCCTATATTTTCCACTTAGCTTGCTTGCAACTTTGTTGCTTTCCCCCACCTTTCTTATCTGAACTCTTCGATTTTTTTCCTCTGATGCCCCCTAATTGATGCTTCCACTTTGTCCTACATTTAGCAGCCTGAGTGTACCTAGAAATGGCTCTTCCATTCTATTGTTGTGTCTTACTTGGCCTCTTCTACTACATTAACCATGAGAACGGTAAATTGACAGTTTCTCTATACTAAGAATCAATTTTCAGTCCACCTGCACACACCAACCAAGCACGGTCCTCTTTGTGTGCAACTCTCCTGTCACTGAGGCTCTCTGTGCAAGGTAGACTCTGCTACTTGTCCTCTGGATTCCCCCCTGTACTTAGGCATGGCATTCCTTGTTGTTGTAGCATCTCCTATCTGTTTCTTGTCACAGTGCAGAAACAGTGATTGACCTTGCAGTCCTTCATCGCCTAACTGCATGGAGCTCCATGCTAAGAAATTAATTATCAGATGACCTGCACACTACTTCATGAGTCCCATACTTTCATTTAACTCACTGAAGAAGTGAATTGGAGCACATAGATGGCTTGTCTCACTTGAAGGAAGACCCAACACACTTTCTCGAAGATTGTGGTCCTTTTTGCCTTGATCCAGTGATCTATGACAGTCGTGATTACTCCTGTATTGTGTTACCAGAGGAATTCCACATTTTTACTCAATAGTGGCACAATGTTCCTACAAGGGATAATCCTCTCTGTGCTTGGTTCTATGGATTTACATGACCAAGAGCCTACCCAATATTAGAATCTCTCTCCATTGGAAATTTTCAATGAACAAGTGTTTTAAAGTTCTAGTATCCTAATCCTCTGATGGTTGAGCTCCTTCTACTTAGCCCTCACAACTTTCTCACCATAGGACCACTTCATCTGACCTGCCACTTAGCATTAAGGTGCTAAGCCTTCAAATCATGTCAGTGGCCATTCTCCCTTTGTTAAAAACTCCCTACCCTTGGTTTTTTTAGCACTAATGAAAATGTGCGAGCCCATATTGGAAGCCCTCTATATCGGAACTTTTCATCACTTCAACTGTTATAGAGTTCTGACATGTTAAATCTTCCTATCGTCGACTTCCGATATCATGTCATCACTGCCACATGGCAACTCCTTATAGGTGACACGTTTCACCCAGTTTTGGCCCATTAGCCTACCCAATAAGGTTAAATATGATTGCCATGTGTCATGTTGTACTCCCACATAATGTTGACTTCAACTACCACTTGTCCTTGTCATAGCTAATCAGATGCTACCATGTGTCCTTATTAGAGCCAACTAGACATTGCCATGTGCCCTTATGAGAGCCAATCATATGTGGCCACATGTCTTGCTAGAGGAGACAGAGGAGGACCCTAATCCTTAGTTTTGCACCAAAATCCTTTGTTAATTTTCTTTTGAAATTCCTTGGAAATTTTAAAGGCTTATTGGCACTTATTGATATTGCAATATCTTAAAGGTTCCTCACTTGAAAAAGTTCTGATATTGTGATCTCCAATATGTCGATGTTCCGATACGCCAATCTCTAGTATTTCGATATCCTCCAACCTCCAATACATCCTACTCTAATGTATTACACCTCCGATATTCTGATATTACCGATATTCTAACCTCTGACATTCCAATGCATTGATAAGCCGATCTTCGGGGTTCCAATCTTCTAATGCACCGATACGCTAACCTCAGATCTTTCAATCTCCTGATGCGCTGATATGATGACCTCCGATCGTCGATGTGCTGATACACTGACCTCTAATAGTTGATGCACTAATATGATGACCTCTGATTTCTGATGCATCGATATTCTGACCTCTAATATTTCAATATCTCATATGTTGGACCTCCTATATTCCAGCCTTCTTAGGACTTCATGTCCTTGATCATCGGTAGGCCATAACATTTGAACCAAAAATCCATTTCTGTACTTATTCATATCAATGGAAAGCTCTTCTAAAGGAATTTCTAATGGAGAGAGTCTGATGTAGTCTTTGAGCCCATCTACTACCTCTAAGATGACTCCAAACTCTCTACCACTCTTCTTCTCCTTGACTCTCCTGACGGTTGAAACCACACCCACCATGGCGTTCCTTTGCATGGAACCTACAGCTATCACGAAATTCCTTCTAAATGATTCTCCAATAACCCTGCTATTGTGATGATTTCCTACATGAAGCCTGCAGCTACCATGAGATTCCTCTTGGTCCATCACTGCTAACATCTGTTGCAACAAGCATCCAAGCTAGTCTACTTGACATCAATGCCAACACTCCTGCCAATAGTTAGGCAATTCCAACTACCCAACACATCTTCATAGCATGACTATTGACATCAATGCCAACACACTTGCAGATTCCTTCTCTAGGCCACTGTCCATCCAGACAATGACAACTGTCCAACAATCTCCCACTTTGACATTGATGGCAACACTCCGTCCTTCTCTTCATGTGATGGAAATACCTTATGCTACTTCAACACATATCATTACATGAGACACCAGTGGTCTTCTTTCTTTTGTACAGGCCATCATAACTTCTCCACAATTTTCTCCCCCTTTGACATCAATGGCAAGGGGCTACAACCTGCCTTTCTCTCCACATGCAATCAATTGGGTATGAAGACCAGGTTCTATTGTTGAGATGTTCATTCTTATTTGCGGACATTTCTTACAGGATTGTTGATTTTACTGCTCCATATACTAGGCATATGTGATATGCTCCCCCTGAACATATACTGCCTTTTTTTTGTCCTTCCAGTTTTGGACACCTTACGGCTACTTTATGAGCACCCACTCCACTAGTGCATATTTTGTATCAAACATATTGATATCCATTAAAATTCTCATGTTATTGTTGGTGCCACAAATACCAATTAATGATGATGCATTTCCGCTCACACTTCTTCACTATTGTTTTTGCTTCCAAGACTATGCTCACATTATTTGAGCATCTACACTTCTCCCATTGAGATCATACTCATACAATGGGTACTACTTTTCAACTAATACCATTGCTCCAAAGGAAATTATAAAAATGGAACAATGTACCATGCAACTATAATATTTCTTTTCTAAAAACAAAATGTTCATTTGCATAGAACGTTACTCAACATGAGCCCAACACAACCAATTGACATAGCGATACAAATTGAGGGTTAAGGGACAGGGAAAGCTTGCACCAATTGTGTTTTATGAACACAAGACTCTTATGCATAACCAAACTTACAACTTAAACGAAATAAGGATATTTCACCAAAGATGAAAACCTTCCACTTTCTCAACAATCTCCCTTTCTAAGGCTTCCTATTGTTTCCTTCTACTACTTATCAAAGAAGCTCCCCCTGAGCATGCTCTTTGATCTCCTGCAACAACCTTCATGCCTCTGCTTGGGGACTCATCCTGTGGACCTAACTTGATTGTGAGCTTCCTATCATTCCACACTTCCATTGTAGCTGATCTTCTTCCCACAATATAAGGTAATGTTGTGTACTCCTCACATTTGTTGCACTCCTCCTTTTCAATGATGATACATTCAAAATAAATGAATTGATTCTTGTAATCAGCAAGAAAATATAGCCATACCTTCATCAATCAGATGCATATTTCTATTTATTATTTTTGTCTTCCTGCATCTAACTTATTTGGCCTCCCTTGAGGCCATTCTCTTCCTTCACTGAAGAGAAACAGGGTATCTACTCCCCCTAAGAAAATCATCCCCCTTCTTCCTCCAGACCTTGGATGGCCGAGTCCTGACAAAAGAAATTATCTCCAACTTCTTATTTTCCCCTGCTTGGGCTTCTTCTCAAATGAACATGGGTATAAGAACCTTCTCTTTTACCTCCTCTTTCTTCACCCAAAACCTTTTGATACCTTTCTGCCTTATAGAGAGGTTGATCGTACATGTAACAGGATCATTCTCATTATTTCTTCCTCCTATTTTCAACTTGCACTTTTGACATAGAGAACTGAGGACAAGTCTGTATTTCTCAACTCCATTATTTCTCCTGGTCTTCAAATCCCAAGCTACTTCATTCACATGCATATGCTGAGAATCATTCCATTTCTTCTCATTTCTATAGCTAGTTCTCTTATGCCCAAATTTTCCACAATTGTAGCATTTGATTTGGCCTAATAATGGGGTACAGGATTTACTCTTTTTGAAAATATTTTTGTCAAAACTCCTATCATGGTCAACATTCCTTCTTCTAAATGTTTTGTGCATTCTTGGGTTGCTGCTACCGAGCACATTTTGTTTCCTTGCATACCATCTATAGTCTATGGCTTTATGTCCAAACTTATTGCAAGAAAAAAAATATCCATGAAAAGGATTTTGATGACAGAGGTTACATTTTCTTTCTAGGATTCGTCCTTGAGTACGAAATAACCTCTGCTAGTTCTTCATGTGCCTTCTATTATAGTTTTTCATTTCTATCATGCACTCTTTCTTGCAACTGCCTTGAACTCTTATGTTGCACTACTGGTTGTTGCTTCTTAGCCTTTTGCTGCACTACCAACTACTACTTCTTAGCCTTCTACTGTTGCCTTTTCTTCTTTTTCTTTTGCTACTTCTCTTGTTGTTGTAGTTGCCCAACAACATTTATTTCTTTGTTCTTGTTCAGACCTTGGAATCCATTTCGCTTCTGATATTGAGGCAATTCTTTATTTGAAATTTCTAAGTCATGTCTCAATGAGACTGCTTCATTTGGTAGTCTCTCACAACAATCTTTATTTTCACTCAGTGGATTTGTTAACATCCCAGCTAGTATGCTAGCCTCTTATTGTTGAGAATTTAGTTCAACTATTTTTTTGCTCAACTTCTCAATCTCAAGCTCATATTTTTCAGTTTCTCCTCTTGATTGAGATTTTCCTCTGATAGATCCTTGGCCTCTTATTCGGATTTAAATAGGAACACAACAAATTGCAAAGATAACCATAAATACAAAGATACAGAAGAAATAATATTTCATTTCATTAATGTTAAATACTGAAATAAGCTTACAAACAGAAATGGAAATAAACTAGCTCAAGCGATGGTAGCTTATCTTTGAGGAGAGATGTGGTGGCTACATGCCTCTGAACTATCTTAAAATGAGGCTCGAATTTCTATTTATTGTTAAGAAACAATGGTAAACCCTAAACATCCAAAACACTAACCCTAGGAGATGAAGCACCAAACTATGGGCCCCGTTTTGGGTAAACTGGTACATCAACTTCTCGAGGTCGTAACTTTGGCATACAATCTCCGTTTGACATGAACAATACCTCGTTAGAAAGATCTATCCGAGGACTAAAAATTTGGGATGAGAAACATTGGTCCATGAACCCATGTTTCTCCTAGATTTCCAAAAACAACGTTGTTTAGGGCCTCAAAACGGCTTTAGAAGTTCAGGACCCGAAAAACTGCCAAAAATAGTAAATTGTGCTACAAATAAGAAAACTGAAAAGTTGAAAGAAATAATAGTGGGGGTCCAAGTGGAATTGGTGGGTGGCCACCAAGATCCACCTGGATCATTCCTCCCCCCTTAGCAATCAATGGCCCCCATTGCATTGAATTCCTCCATGAGATGAGGAAACTTCTGCTGAACTTGGTCCCTGGTGAGCCACTTGCCCCAGTGAAGAAGTTGGCCTGCTTTGACAACTCGATACAGTTGGATCTTCTACTGGTGAGTGTGGTTGACCTGTGTGTTCATGATTTGATCATTTGTAGCTTGTTCCATGCAATCTACATTTAACTCTATTGGTGTGAGTTGTTCTGCAATGTCGGATGTGTCTAGTAATGGTGGAAAGTACAGCCGAAGGTTGTCCACATTGAACACTGGGTGTAGGCCAAGGAATGGGGGAATTTTGAGCTCAAATTCATTGTATCCCACAACCTTGGTAATGGTTTAAGGACAATATCGTAGTTGTCTAAGTTTCCGATAGGCTCCAGTAAGGTGTTCCTTTTGCAAATACAACTAGACTTTGTCGCCCACCTGAAACTTGTGTGGCAACCAATGTTGATCATGTCACTGCTTGTACTTGGCATTTGATTTATCCAGAATGTGGTGTACCTACTAATAGATATGTTGGATGTGCTCAATGAAGTTGTTTGCCTTATCTATTTCAGACTGGACATGAGTCGAATCTGCCTGAGTAGTTGCAAATGGCATGGCCACATCAATGGGACATAATGGCTAGAATCCCAAGCCCACCTGAAAAGGACTGTGGCCATTCGAGCTATGGAGAGCCCGGTTATAGCTATGCTAAACATAGGGGAGGCTCTCATCCCACATGCGTGGATACTTTGAGTTGTACATGCACAGAATGTGTACAATCATCCTGTTCACAACCTCTGTCTGGCCATAAGTTTGGGGATGGAAGGCTATGGATTTAGTGAGTTTGGTGTCGAGCATCAACCAGAGACTGGACCAAAATGTACTGAGGAACCTACTATCTCGATCTGAGATGATAAACGGTTGGTTCCCAAAGTGTACCCACACTTGTTCAAAGAAGGTTTTAGGAGTGGCTTCTGCAGTGATATTCATCTTGCAGGCCGCCATAATGGTCATCTTTAAGAACCTGTTGATGACCACAAAAATACAATCATTTCCATGCTTAGTAGAAGGAGGGCCCAACATGTAATCCATGGAGATGGATTCCCAAGGTCAACTAGGGGTAGGCAATGGAGTATAAAGGACTTGCTTCTTGATGGTCGATTTGGCAGTTCCACAAGTAGTGCGGGATTTGATGTACTTCGTGACATCCTGTCAAAGATTCAACCAATAGAAATACTTCTGTAGTACTGCCATCGTTTTCCCAACCCAAAAATGCCCAGCAGCCCCACTATAGTGTGCTTCCCAAATCATCTTAGCACGCTCACTTGATGGAACACAAAGGTGACCCAAGTGGCATAACAAGGCATCGTAGAGGTCAAAATCTGAAACATGTTGACACTCTTACAGTGTTTGGTATGTGTGGCTGAATTTTGGGTCGCTTTTGTAGAGAAGTGGCCAATCAAAAGTCTCGTACCCACAAGAGTTGAGCACGGTGGTTAACGCGAGGATCGGTAGTCGACTGAGGCAATCTACGACATTATTGGTGTTTCCCTTTGTATACTTGATATTCAAATGGAAGTGTTGCAGGTATGTGGACCACTTTTGATGGCAATCATTCTGCAACTTCCCTTGCTTCTGTATGAACTATAGGGGTCGATGGTCTGTGTAGATGACCATTTCCTTCCCCAAAATGTAATGCTTCCTTTGTTGGCAGGCCTGCACAATGGAATACATCTCTTTTTCATAAGTGGGATACTTTCGGACTGTGTCTGAAAGTGTCTCATTATCATATGCCACTAGATGCCCATGTTGAGAAAGCACTGACCCAATAGCATAGTCAGAGGCATCTGTCTCAATCTCAAATGGTTGTTGCAAGTCTGGTAATGCGAGAATTGGTGCCAAGCAGAGGCAATGTTTCAATTCTGTGAATGCATTCTGTTGAGATTCAGACCAAAAGAATTTTTCTTTTGCTCCTCCCTTGGTGACTTGACTCAAGGGCCAAGTGATATGAGAAAATTCCAACACGAACCTGCAAAAGAAGTTGGCAAGACCCAGAAAGCTGTGGAGCTCTATCAGAGTGGTTAGAGATGGCCAATCCAGAATGACTTCGATCTTGGCTGGATCCACATGCACCCCCTATTCTTCAATAATGTATCCTAGATACTGAACATGGTTCATGCCAAAAGTTCATTTCTCCAAATTGGTAAATAACCTTTGTTGCCACAATGTTTAGTGAACCTGTCGGATATGGTGGAGGTGCTCTTTCCAACTTTGGATGAAGATCAGGATGTCATCCAAGTATACCACTAAAAATGAGTTGCTAAATGGCCAAAAGATGTCATCCATTAGCCTCATGAATGTTGCAGGAGCATTCCACACATCACATGGTTCGATTGGTACCTAGTGATATCCTGACTTCAAATCAATCTTGCATTGTTTTGCAGTAACTAGAGACATGGCGGTAGGCGGTGCTACCTCCGGTATCCTGTATAACTGATTTCCCAAAGTAACAATAATAGCACGAGGCCTTGACTCATATACAACATGTCGCTTCCACAAGTATGGTTAGCCTAATAATACATCACAAACATCAAGGGGAGCAACGTCACACAATACATCATCCGTGAAGGGCTTGACGTTCTATGGAAGGTGACACTACTGGCTCACATGAAGATCCTATCCTTGGTGAAGCAACCTGATGGTGTATGGTTGTGGATGTGTTATGCATGGTAAGCCCAACCACTTCACGACCTCTACTGAAATGAAGTTCTTTTGGCTCCCACTATCGACAATGAACTGTAGCGGGGAGCCCTTTTGATCCAAATGGATCCTAGAACATTCTCTAAGTTTTCATGAACTCTTTAAAAATCATGCCAAAGATTAAAAGACTTATAAATATCAAGCTATCGGAGGGAATCCTTAGAGAGTTTCAATGGCGATTAGCGTGGATCAATGAGGGTCGTCGATCTAGCGTGTAGAGCGGTGGACCATGGTAACACACGCTAACCCCAACCAGCAAAATGCAGGGAAAAATTGAAACAACAGAGGTAGTTTCCGATATGCAATTAGTGACAAGTTGCTAATCGCATATCGTAGGGAAAACCTCTCAGTGAAGAGAAGCTCCGAGCACCCGGACCTGAAATAATTATAAAACGTGGAAAGTTTTGTTTTGATTCCATCAGAGTGGGATTCCACAAAACTGGCAAGATATTGAGGGGGCTTCGAGTGGTAAACGGTTAGTTTCACTCTATGCCATACAATGAGTGCCACGCATCCCAGGCAAGAGAGGGAGAAACACTCACATTGGACGGGTAAAAATCATGTTACTTAGTCGCTTGACATGAACGATGACCATTGGATCTGGGGCCCCCAGATCAACGGCGGAGACGCACTTCGATGGATGACCAGATTTGACAAGGTTATGAAGCGAGGTCACATAGGATTTGAAGTCCGATATGGATGATGCATTGGCAGATGGTCGTGTTTCGTGGGCATTCTTGGAGTTAATGGAAAAAAAGAGTCGTTTCAAAAATGTCCAAGAGAACTGACACTCATCCGTTATGAAATAGGTGGCCACCTCCCTGTGAGGCGTTATACAGTGACTGATTACACAGGACAGAGGGATTCAACAGAATGAGGTAGGGGAACCAGAAAGCCGAGAAGTAGAAACGAACTGTCAGAAAGCATATTGGCTTTAAAGCCACAAACTGAGAGAGAGAGAGAAGTAAACCGAAGAGCAGTAAGTAATAAGCCAAAAGTAGAGAGAAGAAGCCGAGCTAACCTACAAAAGCAAAGGCAACATCGAGCCAGGATTAAGACAGAGACAGAGAGAGTCAGAGAGTCTGTGCACTCGAGAGAAGGCTTGAGAGGTTCAAGTGCACTCCTCTGTAATGCTTGTCATGTATGAGTCTCAGATTGGGCTCATACTACTGTGACCAGTAGAGGTCAAGAGTTCAGTGAGGAGAGTCCATGTACTCCAGAGTCTTGGGGAATCCAAGTATAGTGTTACTGATTTGTATCTATTGAGTGAGACTCAAATTGAGCTCACTATTGTAAAAACTCTACTTTGAAAACATAATAGAGAGGCCACCACTGAAGGCTAGACCGGGAGACATAGCCCAAGAGTATTAGGTGAACTCCTTATTAAACTTTTTGTGTTTATATGTAATCTGAAAATCACTTGTGAATGATCTCAGTTAATTAATGTAGGTATTACAGACTCATGCACTGGTGTGCCTATGTTATTTTAAGCAATGGATCGGTAATATTTCGAAATACATAGGCATTAGAAAACAGTAAGAGAAACACAGCAAGCAAATACAAAAACACAACAAATTAATAAGGAGTTCACCCAATCCTCCTGGGCTGCGTCTCTTGGTCCAGCTTTCGGTGGTGGCCTTTTATATTGTGTCTTTAAGTAGATTTCTTACAATGAGGAGCTCAAATTGAGTCTCCTAGAACAGATGATGCTTAGTAGGGTGGTGCTTGGATTCCCCAAGCCACTAGAGTACACAGACTCCCCCTTACCAACTCTCAACCTCAACTAGTCTTAATGGGATCAGTCTAATTTTGTACTTAGCTCACGACAGATATCCTCACAAGGATTGCTCGAACCTCTCAAGCCTTCTCTTTGCTCGATGCTACCTTAGCTTTGCAGATCAGCTCGAATTTTGTCCTCTGCTTCTTGCTTCACTCTCTGTTCAGTCTCTTCTGTCTCATTGTCTTTCTTTTTTTCTCTGTCTATTCATGGCTTAAAGCCAATCCATCCCTTGATTGTTCGCTTCCTCTTCTGTCCCTTCGGTTCACCTGCCTCTGTCCACTTGGAATTCCTTGATTCTATGTCATTGCCACTATGTAACGTTTCACAGGAGGTGGCCACTTGTCTCCTTACGAACTGAGCACCAGCTCTTCCCCAAACGGTCGTTATTTTAGTTACTTTGTGAAGTGATTCATCCACCAACTCAGCAGTCAAATCGAGCTTCAAACCTTTATGTGTCGTAGCTTATTTATCCCTCCAAATCTAGTTTCCCATTGGGTGCAATCTACATCATTTGATCTGGGGCCTCCAGATCCTATAGTTATAGCTCTTATCGCGTGGTTCATTTGCTCAACCATTATCCTACAATGAGAGCGATTTTCTCTCTCATCTGCCGGACACGCATCATTCAACGTATGGAATCGATTGGTCCTCTGATAAACCTGCTTATGGACCGAAATTCCTCCGATATTCCTCTAGTTTGGGAGCATGGGACCCGCCTATCAGTTTCAGTGCTTTTCCCATGATTTTCTAGTTTCCCTTGTGACCGAGCACTCGGGGTTTTTCCTTCTCGAGGGGTTTCTCCCAGCGATGCGCGATTAGCACTAATCGCGAATTAGAAACAGCCTCTGTTTTTGGGTTTGAGCCTCCTAACTACCATTTCTGTGCCATGCACAGTCCCCATGGGCCAATGGTCAACACGCTTTGACTAAGGTCCTCGCTGCTCTGTGCTGGCTGCAATTTACCATTATACAGAGGTTATTTCTGATAGCTTGTTGTTTACAAGATTTTTAAGTCTGTCATGATTTGAAACAGTCATAGAACTCTGATAATTTTCATGGATCCAATTCGGATCACAACCTTCCCACTGAAAAAGATTTTGGACCACCAAAATTTGGTTTTGAAGCATTGACTAAGTGAGGATACAACTTTCTCACCTGTCCAATCTCTATCCATTTTTCACTGCTTGGCTTTGAACCCTTGAGCCCAATTCTGAGGTACTCAACATCTCCCCTGCAAGTTGTTCTCACCTTCCTATCCAGAACTGTGTCTTCTTGCAATTTATTAAGATATTCAGGTAGAAAGTCATCAATAGAAGGCAATTGACTCTGCTCTTCAGGATCCTCAATTAATGAAGGTTCAAACAATCTCAAGCTATTTGCATTTACGACTGAGTAGATGTGCATGTAAGCTAGTAGATCAAGGCAAAAAGCATTCTCACCAATTTTCTCATGTATCTTGAAAGGTCCATACCTGATAGGCTTTAGATTTTTACCTTCACCTTGCATCTTGTCCTTACTGATATACAGCCAGTCTTGATCACCAACTTGGAAAAAATGCTCCATCCGATGCTTGTCATGCCTTGCCTTGTATTTGGCCTGGCTCTTTTGTAGCTGTTGTTGTACTGCCTGGTGGAACTCTTGGATTTGTTCAATGAACCTGGTTGCCTTTTCCACATCACTATGTCCCTCAACTATTGTGTCCTTACCAAAGACAAAATCCAAGGGTGACCTGGGTGTAAAACCAAAACATGTCTCAAAAGGAGATCTCTGTGTGGAAGAATGTTTGGCTCGGTTGTAAGCATGCTGCACATAACACAAATGTTCATCCCAAAGCTTAGGATGTTTGCTGCAATATCCCCTGAGTAACTAGATCACTATCATGTTGACTACTTCTGTCTAGCCATTGGTTTGTGGATGAAAAGCTATGCTTTTCTTCAGTTTGGTGTCCATCAGTTCCCACAGACTCGACCAAAACTTTCCCACAAATCGGGTGTCTCGATCAGATATAATGGAAGTGGGTAATCCAAAATGAACCCATACATGTTGAAAGAATAGTTTTGCAGTTTGTTCAACTGTAATCTATTTATTACAAGGTATCAAAATACACATTTTGTTGAACCTATCCACAACAACATATAGATAATCATGACCTTTCCTAGATTTGGGCAGTCCTCCAACAAAGTCCATGGAAACACTTTCCCAAGGATGAGAAGGAACTCGTAATGGAGTGTACAAGCCTAGTTTTCTATTACTGGGCTTGCTTTTAGCACACATAGTACACCCCCTTACATATCTAGAAACTGTCTCGTTCATTTTTGGCCAATAACAAAATCTTTCTAGCTATGCAACTGTTTTACTTACCCCAAAGTCACCTGATATTAGAGAAGTGTGTGCTTCTCGAATTATCTTTACTCTTTCAGTTTTTAGAATGCATAGCTTCCCACAATGATATAAGAGTCAGTCTTTAATATGATAATCCAATTCTTCTACTCGTTTGCCTTGACTTAAAGTTGCATATACATCTTTAAAGTCAATATCTTGAGCATATTGTTCAATGTAGCTCTCATGTAACATAAAATTATGCTTAAGTATAGTAGATGCATTTATAATGGGTCTAGATAACATATCTGCAACTTTATTGTGTATGCCCTTTTTATATCTGATGACTAAATGAAATTGTTGTAGAAAACCCATCCATCTATAGTGTCTTGATTGCTACAACTTTGTTTGGGAGTGTAGATATTGAAGTGGTTGATGATTAGTATGTATTACTATCTCTTTGCCCATTAAGTAATGTTTCCACTTTTTGACACTCTATACTAATGCATACAATTCTTTACCATATGTAGGATAGTTAACTACTATAGAATTAAATGTCTCAGAATGATAACATATGGGTTTACCATGTTGTATCAACACTGCTCCCATGGCATAGTCACTGGCATCCATTCGGATCTAAAAGGGTCTTTGAAGATCAAGCAGTGCTAGTACTGGTGCTGTACTAATCTTTTCTTTCAAGGTGTCGAAGGCTTTCTGCTGTTTGCCTCCCCACTGAAACACCTTGTTCAATCCTGTTAAAGCATGTAAGGGAGCTACAATTAAGGAAAAGTTAGAAATGAACCTTCTCCAATATTGTGATGCTCCTAAGAATCTCCTAACTTTTGTAGTAGGTTTGGGTTTAGGCCAGTTTACAATGACTGCCACCTTAGAGGGATCTATCTTCAATTCACCACCCCCTACTATATGTACCAAATAATTCAAAGATGTTTTGCCAAATTCACATTTTGAGAGTTTAACATAAAGTTTTTCTCTTTTCAAAACATCTAGTGTCTGCTTAACATGCTTTAAATGTTCTTCCCATGTTTTGCTAAATATCAGAATGTCATCCAGATACACAATAACAAAATCATCAACAAAAGGTCTGAGTACATCATTCATTATTCTCATGAAAGTAGCAGGAGCATTAGTTAAGCCAAAAGGCATAACCAGCCACTCATACAATCCCTGCTTTGTTTTGAAAATAGTCTTCCATGCATCTTGTTCTGCAACTCTGACCTGATGATATCCACTATGCAAGTCTAACTTGGAAAAATAAACAGCTTCTTTCAATTGATCTAAGAGATCATCTATGCGAGGAAGGGGATAATGATTTTTGATTGTTATCTTATTTAGTGCTCAGTAATCAATGCACATTCTCCATGAGCCACATTTCTTTCTCACCAAAATGATTGGAGATCCACATGGTGATGTGCTAGGTCTGATGAACCCCTTCTCGAGCAACTCCTGCACCTGCCTCTTGATTTCATCATTCTCTAAAGTGGATAACCTATACATTCCAATGTTAGGCAATGGAGCATCTTGCTACAAATTAATTTCATGCACTATTTCCTTTTTGGGTGGCAGACCTCTAGGTTCTTGAAACAAGATATCATAATATGAAACATATTTTTCTAAATCAGCTTGTTGTTTAGCATCACAGCCCTCAAATACATTGGTTTGATCAGGTTTCTTTTCCTTTACAACCATAAATATAAATCGTTTGCATGAATTTATCATTCGTTTAATCTTCCCTAAGTTTATGAGAGTGTAATTATTCTTTAGCTTATGAGCTCTTACAAAGTATTCGATTCCATCTTTAACGAGTAGATACTTGTTCTCAGCTCTATAGAAAATAGTTTTTCTATCATACAAGTAAGGAATTCCTAAAACAATTCCACATATATCCAAAGGAATTATGTCTAACTCAACCTCATCTACAAATGCTGACCCAAAAGAAAACTTGAGTTTGCATTGTCTAGTCACTTGTAGTTGTGCTTTATCACTTAACCATCCTAATGGGTATGGTTTCTTGTGAGGTGTAGTCAATAATCCCAACTTCTTTACAATTTCTTTAGAAATTAAATTTACTTGTGAGCCACTATCAAACAAAGTATCAATCTTTGATGTTTGGAAATAACTCGAATATGGAAAAGTTCATGTCTTTTTCTCTCATTTTCTTCATCAATAGTAGATTGTGCATAATTACTAGTAGATGCTTCATAATTCTTACCTTCTATACCTGTGGCTGCAATGATTGTTTCATCTCCTAAGTCCGACCGCAAATCTTTTTGAATAGCTGCAGCAGTCTTCTTCTTCTCGCCCTCGAACTTCTTAGGTCTCAGCTCCGGATGCAGAATCCAACAGTGCTCATCATCATGCCCATCCTTCTTATAGTGAGTGCATGAAGACTTTCTTTTTTTTGTAGTATTGGCCTTCCTTGGTTTCCATTTCTATTTTCTTTTATCCTTATTCTTGCTTGCAGTGGGTTGGGATGATCCCCCAACTTCTGGGTTTCCATTCTTTCCTCTAGCTTCTAGATGCATAGCTTGAACAGATACCTCATCTATACTAGTGGGATTAAACATGAGGATAGTGTGCCTCATGTAGCTGTGTAGACCACTGATGTACTTCAACAGAATCTCAGGTGAGTCTAATGAGATTCCTAGAATCAATGCTCTCTTCCTAAATTCTTGGGTGTAACCTTGTACACTTTGCCCTTTCAACTATTGAAGCGTTTGCCAGCTCATCATGGCTTGCTGCATGTAGGCCGGTGGATAGAACTGCTTTTTGATTGCAGAAACAAATTCACTCCAAATATAAAGAGTCTTACCATGTCTTTTCATGTCAACTTGGGTCCTGCCTTCCCACCAAACCAAGGCAGTGGCTCCAAGGTGTAGGCTGGCCAGCTGAATCTTGCTCTTGTCTAAATCGATACTTTGCACTCAGTAATAAACATCGATTTGTCTGATCCAATTGTCCAACTTTTCTGCATTCAACTCTGCATCATATATTGGTAAATCAAATTTAACATCTAGTTTAATCAAAGATGTCTTCTTTTTATGTTCAGGGCTATTAGGAGGTGTGAGAAAGTTTTCTTCTTTCCCCTTTCCTTTCGAGTGGTCATGGAGGAGAGACTCTTCTTCTCCTTTATCTTGTTTAGAGCTTGATGAATCTACATCTTTATGTTTTCTAAAGTCCTTATACATTTCTTCTACCATGGACCTTAAGGCCAGGAAACTATCTATAAATTGAGGGTCTGGCCTCACAGAACCTTCCTCTGACATTGTCTTCTGAGGATAGACCCTTCCAATCTTAGGATTAGTTTTGACCAACTCTCCTTCTCCTCATTTGAGCTTTGATATAGTTAGCATTCAACATCTAAATCCAGCACAAGCTTGTCTAACCTTAATAGCCTAAAGCTTTGATACCACTTGATCTGAAAATCACTTGTCAATGATCTCAGTTAATTAATGTAGGTATTACAGACTCGTGCGCTGGTGTGCCTATGTTATTTTAAGCAACAGATCGATAAGATTATGAAATACACAACCATTGGAAAACAATAAGAGAAACACAGCAAGCAAATACAAAAACACAACAAATTAATAAGGAGTTCACCCAATCCTCCTGGGCTACGTCTCCTGGTCCAGCTTTCAGTGATGGCCTTTTTTATTGTGTCTTTAAGCAGAGTTTTTACAATGAGGAGCTCAAATTGAGTCTCCTGGAATAGATGATGCTTAGTAGGGTGGTGCTTGGATTCCCCAAGCCATTGGAGTACACAGACTCCCCCTTACCAAGTCTTGACCTCAACTGGTCTTAAAGGGATGAGTCCAATTTGGTACTCAGCTCCTGACAGATATCCTCACAGGGATTGCTCGAACCTCTCAAGCCTTCTATCTGCTCAATGCTGCCTTAGCTCTACAGGTCAGCTTGACTTCTGTCCTCTGCTTCTTGCTTCACTCTCTATTCTTTCTCTTCTATCTCACTATCTTTCTTCTGTTCTCTATCTGTTCATGGCTTAAAGCCAATCCGTCCCTTGACTGTTCACTTCCTCTTTCGTCCCTTCGGTTTACCTGCCTCTGTCCACTTGGAATTCGTTGCTTCTGTGTCATCGCCACTGTGTAATGTTTCATAGGAGGTGGCCACTTGTCTCCTTACAAACTGAGCACCAGCTCTTCCCCGAACGGTCATTATTTCAGTTACTTTGTGAAATGATTCATCCGCCAGCTCAGCGGTCAAATCGGACTTCAAACCTTTATGCGTTGTAGTTTACTTCTCCCTCCAAATCTGTATTCCCATTGGGTGCAATCTCTGTTGTTAGATTTGAGGTCTCTAGATCCTACGGTTATCGCTCTTATTGCACGGTTGACTTACTTGATCGTTAGCCTGCAATGAGAGCGGTTTTCTCTCTCATCTACCGGACACACGTCATTCAATTTATGGAATCTCTTGGTCCTCTAACAAACCCACTTACTGCTCAAAATGCCTCCGATATTCCACCAGTTTTGGAGTGCGGGACCCACCTGTCAGTTTCAGCGCTTTTCCCACGGTTTTTTGGTTTCCCTTGTGACGGAGCGCTTGGGGCCTTTCCTTCTTGAGGAGTTTTTCCCAGGAAAAGTGCAATCGCACATTAGAAACAACCTTCATTTCTTGGTTTGAGCCTCCCAACTGCCATTTCTGCACCATGCATAGTCCCCATTGGCCAACGGTCAGCGCACTTTGACAAAAGGTCCTCGTTGCTCCATGCTAGCTGCAATTTACCATTATACAGAGGTTATTTCTGATAGCTTGTTGTTTACAAGACTTTGAAGTCTGTCATGATTTGAAACAGTCATTGAACTCTGATAATTTTCATTGATGCAATTCGGATCAATATGTTTGCCTGTTATGTTTTCTTTAACTGCTTCATTGCCAGTGTATTTCACAATCTTGTCGATCTGTAGCATAAAATGACACAGGCACATCCATGCACATGAGTCTATAATACCTTATTAATTGTCTTAGATTAATATCAGATCAAGTGGTATCAGAGCTCTAGGTTGCTAAGGTTAGACAAGCTTGTGCTAGATTCTTTTTTGTTGAATGCTAACTAGGACAAAGCTTAAATTAGGAGAAGGAGAGTTGGTTGAAGCTAACCCAGAAATTGGAAGAGTCTATCCTAGAAGGAAAATGGTAAAAGAAAGTCCCTTGGAATCAGACTCCCAGTTCATGGACAGTTTCATGACCATGAGAGCCATGGTAGATGAAATGTATAGAGAATTTAAGAAAGGTAGAAGTGAAGATTCTTCAACCTCCAAACAAGATAAAGGAGTAGAAGAACCTCTTCTAGTTGCCCACCTAGAAGGGAAAGGAAAAGATGAGAAGCCCTCTCCACCATCTCCCCCTATCATCACCTTCATCATCATCTTCTTCACATAAAGAAAGCCCTGAAAAGAAAAAGAAGAAACCTTCTTTGATTAAATTAGATGTGACGTTTGATTTGGCAGTTTATGATGGAGGATTGAATGCAGAAAAGCTATATAACTAGATTAGACAGATTGACGTATATTGCAGAGTGTAAAACATCGATTCAGAAAGGAGAAAGAGTCAGCTGGCTAGCCTACGCCTTGGAGGCACCGCCCTGGTATGGTGGGAAGGCAGGACACAAGTTGATTTGAAGAAGCATGGTAAAATTCTTTCTACCTGGAATGAATTTGTTTCTGCCATTAAAAAACAATTCTATCCACTATCCTATATGCACCAAGCTATGATGACTTGGAAAAATCTTCACCAATTAAAAGGGAAAAGTGTACAAAGCTACACCCAAGAATTTAGAAAAAGAGCTTTGATTCTAGGAATTTCTTTAGACTCACCTGAAACTCTGCTGAAGTATATAGGTGGTCTACATAGCTATATAAAGCACACCATTCTCATGTTTAATCCTACTAGCATAGATGAGGTATCTGTTTAGGCTACACATGTAGAGGCTAGAGGCAAGAATGTGAACCCAGAAGTTGGGGGATCATCAAAACCCATTGCAAGCAAGAACGAGGAAAAGAGAAAGCAGAAATGGAAAGAGAGGAAGACAAATGTTATACAAAAGACCAAACCTCCATGCACTCATTGCAAGAAGGATGGGAAAGATGATGAACACTGCTAGATTCTGCATTTGGAGCTGAGGCCCAAGAAGTTCGATGGCAAAAAGAAGAAGACTGTTGCAGCTATTCAGAAGGATTTGGGGTTAGACTCAGGGGATGAAACAAAGATCACAGCCACAGGTATAAAAGGTAACAATTTTGAAGCATCTACTAGTAATTCTGCACAATCTACTGATAATGAAGAAAATGAGAGGAAAAGACATGAGCTTTTTCATATTAGAGTTATTTCCAAGCATAAAAAGATTGATAATTTGTTTGATAGTGGCTCACAAGTAAACTTAATTTCTGAAGCAATTGTAAAGAAGTTGGGATTACTAACCACACCTCACAAGAAGCCATATCCATTGGGTTGGGTATGTGATAAAGCAAAGCTACAAGTGACTAGACAGTGCAAACTTAGGTTTTCTTTTGGGTCAGCATTTGTAGATGAGGTTGAGTTAGATATTGTTCCCTTGGATATATGTGGAAATGTTGTAGGAATTCCTTACTTGTATGATAGAAAATCCATTTTCTATAGAGCTAAAAACAAGTATCAATTTGTTAAAAATGGAATCGAATATATTCTAAGAGCTCATAGACTCAAGAATAATTATACGCTCATAAACTCAGGGCAGATGAAAAGAATTGTAAATTCATGCAAACAATTTTTACTGATGGTTGTAAAGGAAAAGAAACCTAATAAAACCATTGTATTTGAAGGTTGTGAAGCTAAAGAGAAAGCTGATTTAGAAAAAGTTGTTTCAGAATATGATATGATATTTCAAGAACCTAAAGGTCTGCCACCCAAAAAGGAAATAGTACATGATATTAATTTGCAGCAAGATGCTCCACTGCCTAACATCGGAATGTACAGGTTGTCCGCTTTAGAGAATGCAGAAATCAAGAAGCAGGTACAAGATCTGCTCGAGAAAGGGTTCATAAGACCTAGCACATCACCATGTGGGTCTCCAATTATGTTGGTGAGAAAGAAAGATGGCTCATGGAGAATGTGCATTGATTACCGACCACTGAATAAGATAACGATAAAAAACATTATCCCCTTCGTCGCATAGGTTATATATTAGATCAGTGGAAAGAAGTTGTTTACTTCTCCAAGTTGGACTTGCATAGTGGCTAACATCAGGTTAGAGTTGTAGAGCAAGATGCATGGAAGACTGCTTTCAAAACGAAGTAGGGATTGTATGAGTGATTAGTTATGCCTTTTGTCTTAACTAATGCTGCTGTTACTTTCATGAGAGTAATGAATGATGTACTCAGGCATTTTATTGATGATTTTGTCATTGTATATCTAGATGACATTCTTATATTTAGTAAAACATAGGAAGAACATTTGAAGCATGTAAAGCAGACTCTAGATGTTTTGAAAAGAGAAAATATTTATGTTAAGCTATCAAAATGTGAATTTGGAAAAACATCTTTGAGTTATTTGGTTCATATTGTAGGGGGTTGTGAATTGAATATAGATCCCTCTAAGGTTGCAGTGATTGTAAACTGGCCTAAACCCAAATCTACTACAGAAGTTAGAACCTTCCTACGAGCAGCACAGTATTGGAGAAAGTTTATTGCTAACTTTTCCTTGATTGCAGCTCCCTTACATGCTTTAACAGGATTGAACAAGGTATTTCAGTGGGGAGGCAAACAGCAGAAAGCCTTCGACACCTTAAAAGAAAAGATTAGTACAACACCAGTACTAGCACTGCCCGATCTTCAAAGACCCTTTGAGATTGAAATAGATGCCAGTGACTATGCCATGGGAGCAATATTGATGCAGCATGGTAAACCCATATGTTATCATTTTGAGACATTTAATTCTGCAGTAGTTAATTATCCCACATATGATAAAGAATTGTATGCATTAGTACAGAGTTTGAAAAAGTGCAAACATTATTTAATGGGCAAAGAGATAGTTATACATATTGATCATCAACCACTTCAATATTTACACTCACAAACTAAGTTGCAGAAATCAAGACACTATAGGTGGATGGGTTTTCTACAACAGTTTCATCTTGTCATCAGATATAAAATGGGGATACACAATAAAGTTGCAGATATGTTGTCTAGACCAATCATAAATGCATCTACTATACTTGAGCATAATTCAGTATTGCATGAAAGCTACATTGAACAGTATGCTCAATATATAGATTTTAAAGATGTATATGCAACTTTAAGTCATGGCAAACAAGTAGAAGAATTGGATTATCATGTTAAGGACCAACTCTTGTATCATTTTGGAAAGTTATGCATTCCTGAAACTGAAAGAGTAAAGATAATTCAAGAAGCACACACTTCTCTAATATCAGGTCACTTTGGTGTAAGTAAAACAATTGCACAGCTGCAAAGATTTTGTTATTGGCCCAAAATGAATGAAACAATTTCTAGATATGTAAGAGGGTGTACCATGTGTGCTAAAAGCAAGCCTAGCAATAGAAAACTAGGCTTGTACACTCCACTACTAGTTCCTTCTCATCCTTGGGAAAGTGTTTCCATGGACATTGTTGGGGGACTGCCTAAATCTAGAAAAGGTCATGACTATTTATATGTTATTGTGGATAGGTTCAGCAAAATGTGTATTTTAATACCCTGTAACAAACAGATTACAGCTGAGCAAACAACAAAGTTGTTCTTTCAGCATCTATGGGTTCATTTTGGATTACCCACTTCTATTTTGTTGGGAAGTTTTGATCAAGTCTATGGGAATTGATGGACACCAAACTGAAGAAGAGCATAGCTTTTCATCCACAAATAGATGGCCAAACAGAGATGGTCAACCGAACAGTTATCTAGTTGCTCATACGCTATTGCAGCAAGCATCCCAAGCTTTGGGATGAGCGTTTCTGTTATGTGCAACATGCTTACAATTGGGCTAAACATTCTTCTACACAGAGATCTCCTTTTGAGACCTATTTTTGTTTCATACTGTTGGGCAATTTATTGGACTTAAATTGCTGCATAAATTATCGACCAGGGAAACTCGTAAGCTTGTGATGGTGCCAGCAATATATATGCAGGAGTAGGCAACTAACTCTATGTCTAACTATATTATTTAGGATTCAATACAATATGTAAGGGAAGAGGCTCCTAACTAAGGAGGTCCTGGTTGTCCTTCCCTACAGTATCATAAAGAAATCATTGATTACATAAAACTAAAAAAACTTGAAATGAAGACATGAGAATGAACTTAATTATTGTTTAGATTCAAGTAGAGAGAGAGACTAACTTAGTCTCTTGATTGTCCTCTCATGTACTAATCCAAACTAAACTAAGATTCATTCACAAGCATAAGAAATGAATTAACTTGAAACATGAAAGCAAAATGATGAATTTCAATTATCATATAAATCATTGGAGAGAGAGCCTAACTTAGACTCTTGGTATCTCCTCATATGATACTTGAAACATAAAAGCAAAAGAATGAATTTTAATTATCATGCAAATCAAATAGAGAGAGAGTCTAACTTAGACCCTTGGTTGTTCTCTCACATGTTGATAAGATTTTAATTCAAAACTCATTCACCAATCAAATCCTTAAACATCTAAACAATGAAATGAAACAAGATCTAATATGAAATAACATGTTTCTCTCATCCTTTTAGAGTGAGCTCAATTCTCTTAAGAACAAGACAAATTATTTCATATACTACATTAAGCAAACTTATATCTAAAAACTACATAATGGGAATAAAACTACATAATGGAAATGTATGAAAAATGAAGCCTTATTCTATTCCATCATCAATTGGATACAATGCTCTAAGAGTCCTCCCTTTGGAATGGAGGAGGTACTCCTATTTATACAATGAGAGGAGATAACAAACTCATAATGATGATCCATTAATCTCTCTTCTAGTTCCATACATTTCTCAACCATCTAGACACATAACCCTATCCTCCATGATTTCCTCCATGAGGTCCATGATCTTCTCCATGATCTTTTCCATGAGGTTTATCTTATCAAATTCGAATTTGATCATTCAAGGCCACATAAAGGTGTCTTGGAAGCTTCCTTGGAACCTACACATGTCACCAAAACAACCCACTTTCCATATATAAAGTAAAATATATTATTTTCTAATATTTAATCAAGAATTTCTCTCAAAAATGCTTAAAAATAAACAATACTTGGAAAATATAAATGAGACCCATTAATGGTAAATAGTAGGGAAAATGGAGTGACAAGGTGATGAATAGTGAGCGAAATAATGGAAGCATAGGTGAAAAATGTATGGTAATGAGTGCCATTTTTGGAGCCCAACATACTCCCCAACTGAAGTTCTTGCATGTCCTCATGCAAGCTACTACAATGACTTATTTGATTTGATTCTTAAATGAGCTTCCTTTTAGAAGATGTTTGGTTCTTGTGTAACAAACATCTTTCAATCATGGACTTCCTTTTAACTTTGCAAATCATTGACATATTTTAATGATTGGTTCTTGTGTTACAATCATTATTTACTTTGATCTCTTCTTAATGATTGGTTCTTGTGTTACAATCATTATTTACTTTGATCTCTTTTTAATGATTGGTTCTTGTGTTTACAATCATTATTTACTTTGTTGAGATCTCTTTTTAATGATTGGTTCTTGTGTTTTCAATCATTATTTACTGTGTTGAGATCAATCATATGCTCATCATTTTGTAGTAGTTTTTATTGTGGGAAGACTATGTGGGTTAAGATGTAATATGAATGAGGAAAAAGAATGAAGTGTGAAATTCCCCCCTCCCCAACTGATGGTTTTTGGCAATTTTAAATGAGAAAGGAAATAGTGAAATAATGGAATATTTTCCGAATATCATCATTTTAGCATCTAAAAAGAATTTCAAGATTAAAGGTTAGAAAACATCATACCTTACTTACCTAAGGAAGTGGATGAATCATGCATGTTTAGCTGCCACAATTCTGCGCTGAAGCTTCTTCTTCAAGTTGTGGATGAAAGATGGGTCTGTGTTGTCGTATCGGCTGCTGGATCCTCTGCTACTAGATGATGAATCCGAGGAGTCTGCTGAACATGGCTGAAAGTCGTATCTGCTGTTGGATCTTCTGCTGCTGGATGATGAATCTGATGAGTCTGCTAAATATGGCTGAAAATCTATAAGGCTTGGAAGGTATACAAAATATAGAAGTTACATTTTCCTCCCAGCCTTATTTATTGACTTGTCCTCAAGTGAAATACAATGTATACAATGAATGGAAATACAATGAATGGAAATTGGCTTCGTCTGCTACAAAATTTTGGTCTTCAAGTCTTCAACGCTCGATGGCACAAATCTTACTATGTGATTAAATGTGTCGATGTCGAACATAGCAAGAAGTTGTTGACTTAGTGGCCATTAATGAATGCCCCTAGCCAACACAAGAGCTCCCACCATTGATTCCAATGGGAGTCAGGATGCCTAACACATCTTTGTAGGTACGAATAAATTTGTCGTGGTCGAGTCACCTACAAGATCCAACGAACAAGGGATATTAATGTACTCCCATTGTTCATTGGCAAGAGTACTTGCCATTAAGGCATGCAAGCCTCTAGGTGTTTTTTTCAATGATACATAGACTCTAGGACTTTGACTCAAGCAGAGTTTTATTGGTGGAAATGAAGGGGAATGGTGAAGACAATGGAAATGGCAATAAGCTTGTAAGAAATGAATGTAAGGGAATGCATGGTGGATGAATAAGAACTCTTGCTGTGAAAAATGGATATGGAAATGTCATGCTTTATAGATGTACAATTGGTGGGATTCAAAATCTTTTCAGAAAGGGAGGTGGAAGGTAGTGGTTGTGGAGATGGATTTGTCTTGAGAATTTTTTTCATGAATTAGTCTTTGGAAGACCAATTGTGCACATAATGTAATCTCCTTATGATCACTTGATTATCCTGTAACCTGTAAAAAAACTTGGTACAAAGAAAACATAAGTGTGCTCATGAAGAAATGGCCAGTTGCTTCATGTTTCTTACGCAAAAATTTTATACCAAATAAAACAAATTAAGGACAGACAAAGTGTTAAAGTTGACTTAATCATGATATTAGTATCAATCCATTTGTGCAAGTAACCTTTAAGAGTAATACTCCCTGTTTGTGTCAGCTGACTTCTGTGCATGGATTTGTTGTGTCCTGCAGATTAGTGCGTTATAAAAGCATACAACAATATCGATTTGCCAACTAAACAAGTTTGTCAGCATTTAAATAATCCACCAAATGTTCTTTCAAATTATGCTTCCAAATGTTCTATTCTTTATTTTCAAACCTATGTGAATTTTGTGATTTTTTTATGTGTTGATTTTACTTTTAACAATAAATTAAAAACATAAAATTTATTATTTATTATTTAAGTTGAATTTTCTTTTACAATTGTAAAATCAACACAATTTTATTTAGGAAAACCTAAAAGTAAACTATCACTATTGTTAGTGTTTATTTATTTATTTTAGGGAAACCTAAAAATAAACCTAATTTGTTAGTATTTTTATTTTTAATTAAGAAAATCCATGTTTTTTTAAATTAAAAATAAAAATAAAATTAAAATATATACAAAAACAAATTATGACTAAATATATAAAAAAACAAAATTAAATGTGGACAAGAAACAAATAAATACAAATCTAAACAGATAGAAATATACAAAAAGATTTTATATTTACATATTTTATCGAAAATATAGATAAATATAAAACAAATAAAATTAAAATAAATATAAAACACATACAAAACAATAAATACAAATATAATAAATACAAAACATATTTAAACTAAAAAAAGAAAAGAAATCGTAACAAAACCTACCAAATTGGATTATATAGTCCAAATTGATAAATATCCCATCAACGTGGCATATGAAGATTTTTAGTTGCAGTGCTTTTGAAGATTTTTTTCGTTGAGCATTTGCCTTATCTCAGCGAATGAAATGGCATGAAATGGGCATTTGAGGACGTATTCTGTTGTGAATCTTCGAAATCATAGAACCTGGTTTATTGATATGGTGAAACGAAGGGCCAGGAAGTATGGCACTGGGCTGCGCCTCTGGAATAATTGGAACTGCGCCTCTGGTTCTGGTCTCGATCTTATCAGTAAAATGCTGCAGTCAAAACACTCTGGTTATTGCAATCTTGAAATTTTTGTCAAAATCTCTCTCTGTTGTGACAAAGCTAAAACCTGCAATGAACAAATTATTTCCAGGCTTGCCAAGGCCGGTATTACGATTGGGAGGGGGTGACCATGGCCTCCGCCTTGGTGAATGCCGCCATCACCAATTAACTGTGGAATCCTCTCCAATATTATTGAACCGCTGAGGAGCCAATGTGACGGTCACGCTCACCTGGACTGCAAATTCATCTGCCTCTTCTTCCGACATGGACTGGCTGGGGATCGTTTGCTGATCAGGGACCAGTTGCGTGGGCCGTATTTCTGAACAAAATGCTGCCATCGTAAAGATAAGTTATGTCGCAGCACGGCCTTCTCGGAGATTCTTTGCACATAACTCAAAGCCAATATGCTCGTGCTTGCAATGGCAGCCTTATAAGCCATATCAGTAGAACCTGGGTAGTTGCCACTAGCTCCGTTGTGAGAAATGATTATTGGGTTTTCTGCGTTGGAGGATGCATTATCATTGTTCAAAGCATAGCAAGCTATTGCCTCAGCTGCCGTTGCACAGAATTCTGTTAGGACGCCATCAACTCCAAAATCATTGTAGTCAACAAACTGTAGATATTCTCTTACTGGATCATAGCTATAATTATAGCTCATGCCAAATTCATCATTGGCAAAATTAGCAGCATATATTTCCAACCCAGCATTGTGTGCATCTTGTACAAGTCTTGTAGGAGGTTGTAGATATAAATTTGCATCAACAGGCCAAATGTAATCCTTGTGAACTAGGATTCCATCAGCAAATGTCTTCACAAATGTTAAATTGTTTAAAAAGGAACCATATGTTTGATTTATCGATGGGTCGACATCTCGTTTTCCCATAATCCTCAGTATTATCTTTGTCTTGCTCCTTGTAATTTGTGGTACTATGGCTTGTAAAAGCCCAACCTCGGGCGAAGAAATGTAGTCCACTCCAATGGATTTTGATAGAGATAACAGATATGATTGCGCGCTTAAGTTGTGCTCTTCATAAAATGATGGGTACTGTACATTTACCCAAATTGGAGACTCTGCAAGTGCGTCTTTTATTCCATATGGATCAGTCAGAGTGAAAAGATTGTCAAATTGAGCAGGGCGGGAGCCAACTGTTTGCAATGCTGCAATACCGCTGTTCAGTGTATTCCTGCAATATTTGTTTGCTTGCAGGAAGGAAAGCAAATAAGAACTGTAACTGTTTACAGCTTTCCCCTTCTCAATATGCTAAAAACACCACATCCAGCACACACTATATAATAGAATAAAGTTTTAATACAGCTAACAAAGAAAATGGTTAAGTTTTTTTATTTTTTATTTTTATTATTTTTTAACAATTTTTTACAATTTTTTTTTAATATCTAAAAAAACAAAAGGAAAAGGGTTAGCTTTTTAAACATCTAAAAAAATAGTTTTTTTTTTTTTAAATCTAAAATTAAAAACTAATTTTTTTTATTGGTTAAAAATCTAAAATTAAAAAAAAACTAAATTTCATCTAAAACTTTTAAAGATGTTTTTTTTTCACAAAATTCTTTATTGTCTTTTTGCAAATTAGCTCTCCAGCAAGAGTTTTTTTATTTGAACCAAATCAATGGATTTTCTGATCTTCCTGATCGCACGGAGCGCAGGAAGAGAGCATACTAATCACTTGATTTGCTTTTATTCATGCAGGGGGGGTGTTTTTGAAAAGACAAAATTTAAAACTAGCTAAACACTAAAACATAAGAAAACTCAAACTTAAACTTCTTTGTGAAGATCCTGCTGTCACCAGGTCTCACAAGTTATTTTTTCTAAAGAAAAATAGTAGTACTGAATTAAATTCCTAATGCCTAATCCCTTAGCACCATCCCCAGCAACGGCGCCAAAATGTTGGGCAATTTATTGGACTTAAATTGCTGCATAAATTATCGACCAGGGAAACTCGTAAGCTTGTGATGGTGCCAGCAATATATATGCAGGAGTAGGCAACTAACTCTATGTCTAACTAAATTATTTAGGATTCAATACAATATGTAAGGGAAGAGGCTCCTAACTAAGGAGGTCCTGGTTGTCCTTCCCTACAGTATCATAAAGAAATCATTGATTACATAAAACTAAAAAAACTTGAAATGAAGACATGAGAATGAACTTAATTATTGTTTAGATTCAAGTAGAGAGAGAGACTAACTTAGTCTCTTGATTGTCCTCTCATGTACTAATCCAAACTAAACTAAGATTCATTCACAAGCATAAGAAATGAATTAACTTGAAACATGAAAGCAAAATGATGAATTTCAATTATCATATAAATCATTGGAGAGAGAGCCTAACTTAGACTCTTGGTATCTCCTCATATGATACTTGAAACATAAAAGCAAAAGAATGAATTTTAATTATCATGCAAATCAAATAGAGAGAGAGTCTAACTTAGACCCTTGGTTGTTCTCTCACATGCTGATAAGATTTTAATTCAAAACTCATTCACCAATCAAATCCTTAAACATCTAAACAATGAAATGAAACAAGATCTAATATGAAATAACATGTTTCTCTCATCCTTTTAGAGTGAGCTCAATTCTCTTAAGAACAAGACAAATTATTCCATATACTACATTAAGCAAACTTATATCTAAAAACTACATAATGGAAATAAAACTACATAATGGAAATGTATGAAAAATGAAGCCTTATTCTATTCCATCATCAATTGGATACAATGCTCTAAGAGTCCTCCCTTTGGAATGGAGGAGGTACTCCTATTTATACAATGAGAGGAGATAACAAACTCATAATGATGATCCATTAATCTCTCTTTTAGTTCCATACATTTCTCAACCATCTAGACACATAACCCTATCCTCCATGATTTCCTCCATGAGGTCCATGATCTTCTCCATGATCTTTTCCATGAGGTTTATCTTATCAAATTCGAATTTGATCATTCAAGGCCACATAAAGGTGTCTTGGAAGCTTCCTTGGAACCTACACATGTCACCAAAACAACCCACTTTCCATATATAAAGTAAAATATATTATTTTCTAATATTTAATCAAGAATTTCTCTCAAAAATGCTTAAAAATAAACAATACTTGGAAAATATAAATGAGACCCATTAATGGTAAATAGTAGGGAAAATGGAGTGACAAGGTGATGAATAGTGAGCGAAATAATGGAAGCATAGGTGAAAAATGTATGGTAATGAGTGCCATTTTTGGAGCCCAACACATACCAAGGTCTCCCTTGGATTTTGTCGTTGGTACAGACATAGTGGTTGATGGACACAGTGATGTGGACATGGCAATCAAGTTCATTGAACAAATCCAAGAGATTCACCAGCCAGTATAGGAACAACTATAAAAGAGCCAAGCCAAGTACAAGGCAACGCATGATAAGCATCAGATTGAGCATAGTTTCCAAGTTGGTGATCAAGTCTAGCTGTATATCAGCAAAGACAGAATGCAAGGTGAAGGTAAGAAGTTGAAACCAATAAGGTATGGACCTTTCAAGATACTTGAGAAAATCGGTGAGAATGCTTTTCACCTTGATTTTCCAGCTTACATGCACATCTATTTAGTAGTTAACGCGAAAAGCTTGAGACTGTTTGAACCTTCATTGATTGAAGATCCTAAAGAGCAGAGTCAATTGCCTTCTATTGATGATCTGTTGCCTAAATATCTCAATGAATTGCAGGAAGACATAGTTCTAGACAAGAAGGTAAGAACTACACGTATGGGGGATGTTGAGTACCTCAGGATTGGACTCAAAGGTTCAAAACCAAGCAGTGCAAGATGGATAGAGATTGGGCAAGCGAGGAATCTATATCCTCACTTGATTGATGCTCAAAAATAAACTTTTGGCGGTCCAAACGTTTTTCAGTGGGAAGGCGTGATCCAAATGGATCCTAGAACACTCTCTAAGTTTTCATGAACTCTTTAAAAATCATGCCAAATATTAAAAGTCTTATAAAGATCAAGCTATCGAAGGGAATCCTCAGACAGTTGCAATGACGATCAGCGTGGATCAACGAGGGCTGTCGATCTAGCGCATAGAGAGGCGGACCATGGTAATGCGCACTGACCCAAACCAACAAATGCAGGAACAAATTGAAGCAGCAGAGGTAGTTTCGAATATGTGATTAGCGACAAGTCGCTAATCGCATATCGCAGGGAAAACCTCTCACTGAAGAGAAGCCTCAAGCACCCGAACCCGAAATAATTATAAAATGAGGAAAGTTTTTTTTCGGTTCCGTCAAAGCGAGATTCCACAAAACCGGCAGGATATCGAAGGGGCTTCAAGCAGTAACCAGTTTCAACTGAGTTCCACGCGATGCCATATAGTGAGTGCCACACGTCTTGGGGAAGAGAGAGAGAACCGCTCACATCGGACGGGTAAACATCATGTTACTTAGCTGGCTGATATGAACAATGACAGTCGGATCTGGGGCCCTCAGATCAATGGCGAAGACACGTTCCAATGGATGATGGGATTTGACAACGTTATGAAGCGAGGTCACATATGATTTGAAGTTTGATATGGACACTGCGTTGGCAGGTCGTGTTTCGCGGGCATTCTTGGAGTTAATGGAAAAAAACAGTCGTTTCAAATATGTCCAAGAGAATTGACACTCATTCATTATGAAATAGGTGGCCACCTCCCTGTGAGGCATTATATAGTGACTAATTACACAGGACAGAGGGATTCAATGGACAGAGGTAGGGGAACCGGAAATCTAAGAAGCGGAAATGAACAGTCAAGAAGCAGATTGGCTTTAAAGCCAGAAAATGACAGAGAGAGAAGTAAAGCAAAGAGCAGTAGGCAATAAGCCGAAAGTAGAGAGAAGAAGCCAAGCTGACCTACAGAAGCAAAGGCAGCATCAAGCCAGGATTAAGATAGAGACAGAGAGAGTCAGAGAGTCTATGCACTCCAAAGAAGGCTTGAGATGTTCAAGTGCACTCCTCTGTAATGCCTGTCATGTATGAATCCTATATTGGGCTCATACTGTTATGACCAATAGAGGTCAAGAGTTCAGTGAGGAGAGTCTGTGTACTTGAGAGACTTGGGGAATCCAAGTACAGTCTTACTGATTTGTATCTGTTGAGTGAGACTCAAATTGAGCTCACTATTGTAAAAACTTTTCTTTGAAAACATAATAGAGAGGCCACCACTGAAGGCTGGATTGGGAGACATAGCCCAGGAGTATTGGGTGAACTCCTTATTAAACTTTTTTTGTTTATATGCTTGCTTGTTATGTTTTCTTTAACTACTTCATTGCCTATGTATTTCACAATCTTATTGATCCGTTGCATAAAATAACATAGGAACATCCATGCACATGAGTCTGTAATACCTTATTAATTGTCTTAGATCAATATCAGATCACCTTTACCCACATCTGGGAGTTGGAGAGGTGCTCCTCCTCCTCTGGATCTTCATGTTCCTCCTTCTAGATATTCGTGGTGGAAACGGTGGCATTGGGCTCCGCATTGATAATCTTCTTCCCTTCTCCATTCCGCTTATTGGGTTCTGACTCAGAGTCTGAACATGCATCTAATTCCGAAGACATTAGCTCGGCCACAAATGACTACTTGGCCCGACACTCACTTGTGTTGTGAGTGGAGCTCTTATGGAACTCACACCACTTTCCCATGTCCTTCTTCAGCTTCACGGTGTTTTTCTTTGCTTGCGGCTTTTGCGAGTTGTCCTAGGCCACTCCACCTTAGATTTTTCCTTTATTCAGCGGTTTAGGGGTGCCTTTCCCTTGCTTCGGATCTATATATCTAAAGTCTTGCTTCTTCTATTTAAACTTATACTCGATCTTGATAGCGTATCGGTACATCGTGACGAGCGAGGACATGTCCAAGAACTCCATCTCATCCTGGATGTACCTATGTAGGAAGCCACCATATTTGAGTACCAAATGTAGCACTGAATCCTTGATACGCAACTTTGTGGGAGGGGTATGAAAAACATTGTTAAACTCTGACACGTCTTGGTCCCTTCCCTGCCGCAGTGTGGTCCACTTTATGTATTTATCTGCATACCTTCTGACAGCGTAGTACTGCTCCTTGATGGCATTCTGGAATGAATTCCAAGTGGGTGCGACTAAAAACAGTGAGGCTGTACTTTCATCCTTCTGCTTGCACTAGGTTTCCCACTAGTCCTTGACGTGGGGGACGACATTGAGAAGAGCGAACGTAATCTTTTCTCGGCTTGAAAAATCATGAACAGAAAAAATACCCTTCTAGTAGATTTAACCATTTATCTACAACATCTGCATTTATTTGGCCCTCAAATATGGTAATTTCAAAGTTAACTTGTACCTTAAAGGGTGTGGTGCTTCCAGAGTAGCTGTTAGAAGTAGATGTGTCGCCCCTGGGTGGCCACTGAAGGATCTGGGCAAAGTTGTCCATCATCGTGATCCTTTGTCGCTCGAGGGCCTCTTTGAGCAACAATAGGATCTCTTGCCCCCTCGTCTTTCTTTTCATCCGCCATGGGAGGTCGTCAAGATTTACGAGGCTAGTCTTGCAAAGGTTCGACCAGTTCAAGCCCTAACTCCTTATATCCCGACCTCATTGGGGACATGCAAAGAAAAACAAAGAAAGAGCAGACTGCTTTGATACCACTAATCTAGATTTAAACAAGAACACAAAAAATTACATAGATAACCATAAATACAGAGATACAGTAGAAATAATACTTCATTTCAATAATGTAAAATCCTCAAATAAGCTTACAAACAGAAATGGAAATAAACTAGCTTGCGTGATGGTAGCTTATCTCTGAGGAGAGATGTGGCAGCTACATGCCTATGATCTGTCTTACAATGAGGCTCGAAGGGCTATTTATTGTTAAGAAACAATGGAAAACCATAAAGATACAAAACCCTAACCCTAGGAGATGAAGCGCCAAACTATGGGTCCCGTTTTAGGTAAACTGGTACATCAACTTCCCGAGGTCGTAACTTTGTCATACGATCTTCGTTTGACACGCACAATACCTCGTTAGAAGGATCTATATGAGGAATACGACCTTGGGATGAGAAACATCTGTTCGTAGACCCATGTTGCTCCCATTTTTCCCAAAAAATGTTGTTTACGACCTCAAAACGGCTTCGGAAGTTCAAGACCCAAAAAAATGCCAAAAATAGTAAACTGTACTACAAATAAGGAAATTGAAAAACTAAAAGAAACAATTGTGGGGGTCCAAGTGGAATTTTTGAGTGGCCACCAATATCCACCTGGATCAGCCTCCTTTAGAGCCAAGGTCAACCTATTTCTAGAAAATATCCTTTCATCTAGATCATTTTCTTCACTACTGTTGACAGTGCGGGACCCGCCAAGATGTCAAGGGGATCTCCCCAGTAAGAAGTCCCAATTAGAACTTGGACCGTTTAGTGTAGGATTCCAAGTAGTGGGTCGTATGGTAATTCCTTGACCACGATTTCACACAGAGGCAAGTAAGATAACTCTGTTGGTAGCAAGGGTGTGACAGTTGTAGTGAGTCAAGGAAGGTGCATGAAAGGGTCTAACACATGTGGGTTGAAATGAGTGTGCCCCTTGGAAACTTGTAGTAGTACTCAGATGGGAAGGGAACACACAAGTGAAGATACATCACAAGCTAGAAAGCAAGTTAGCTAGCAATCCAAAGTGATGGTTAAACCAACAACACATTTCAAAAAGATTCATACATACTCATACAGAATAGTCCATACATGCATGCGTAAGAAAGAAAATACATATGCCATTTGCTTTCTTATGCAAATGGCATATGTATTTGCTTTCTTACGCATTCTAGCCATACAATGCATCCATGTCCAACCACTAGCTCCAATAGTGGAATGTTACAGCCACATCTGCCTACTCCTCCAAAGAGAT
The DNA here is from genome assembly GCA_031772625.1 of Pinus tabuliformis. Classification (NCBI taxonomy): domain Eukaryota; kingdom Viridiplantae; phylum Streptophyta; class Pinopsida; order Pinales; family Pinaceae; genus Pinus; species Pinus tabuliformis. The sequence continues at coordinate 130,835,351 of CM062818.1, forward strand.
GTGCTATCTCCGTACAGTGGAGAAGCCAAGGTGCATTACAATACTATCCAAGCTCTCTCCAGCATAGTCTTATTGGAAGCTTGACTGAACAAAAGCCTTTACAATGAGTTATGAGGAACTAGTTATAGGAAAGGGTGGGGTGACCATTGACATTCCCCTTTGTGACAGTTCAACTACCCTCGTGACTCTTCACCTACTTTATGACTGTTACATCCAATTATTGACAATTTAGTTACACTTGACATGAATTTACATTACAATGCACATGTACCCATGTGAAATAAAATGGCTTGAGCAAGCCACACTAGACATCACTCTGACATAGAAAACCATGGAAATACAACTCCTCAACATCCTCATGTTGATTGACAGTAGCATAGTGATGCCAATATTGGTAGTCCTTGATGGTTTCCTTGTGATCCATAGTGACATATATCTGAAACCTGACTCTTGCCTCTATAGCATCCATGTACACTACTCGGGCTCCAACTCATCTGAAAGCATGCACATCATTGTCTTCAATGTGGCCTGACCAGCTACATACTTGTGCATGATGTCTCCACTGATGGGGAAGTGTGGGCCGGTGACAATGTGCATCAACTCGTCAAAGTACGAGTCAAGCTCTAGTTAGACCTGTTTCTTTGTCTTTACTTGGGTGAGAGTCACAATTGATGGGATCGCATGTTCGCACACCACAACATCCATACTCTTGAATACTCTTGCATGGGAAAACTGTATGCTAGTGATGAACTACGGGAGCTCTTCATAGTTCCCGATTTGACTCGAGATACATGCTTTCAGCTCAACCGCATTGACCCTCATCATCTTAGGTGAGTGAAGTGGGGCTCCCTTGTACTTCATTGGCCATATTTGCATGTCATCAATAATAGCATGCAAGTTCATCAAGATACGTGCTCTTCTAGCACATCGTTGTTGCCATCCATTGAGATGGATTACTGCCTTATGCACGGTACCAAACTTGGAGTACAATGCTCGCATATATGTGTCAAGGGACAATATTTCATCTAGTATTTCCTTCTTCATTTTAGCTCGGGCGGACATTGTCACGAAGTCTCCTCCTTTCATGGCCATTTGTATTTCCTTTATCATTCGCTCATTCTCAGCTATCAGAAAGCAAACACTTGAGCTAGTGGCTTCGACATACACTCTGGTTGCATCGGCCAAGGCAGCTGGATGTTTGTGCACATCAATCATGACCACTCATTCCTCAACTTGCATAGGAGACGTATGATCCTTCAAAGTTGACACTCTACAAGGCTACACAACTCTATGTTGGGATTTGTTGAATGAGATGTTGTGCATCTCTTCTTCTGGTTGATCACCAAGGATCTCAATGCGTCCTTGGTCATTTGAGATTTTCTCATCATCCGAATGCATTGAAGCAAGTGAGTCAATGCCTTTGTGGTGAGGCATGAGGTCGGTGTCCTGTTCCAATTCCTGCTGCTCTATGTCTGCATCCAACTGTTGAAGTTCTTATTCTATCTCATGAGCGAAGTCTTTCTCTTGCGACGGTTCACCCTGTTTTCCTGATGCCAGTTGTTCTAATGAATCAGCTACTTGTATGGGCGTCGCTTCGTCTATTTGCACATGTTGCGCCCCCTGCTATATCTTTTGCTGCTACATTTCCCTCTCCTGTTTTCCCAGCTCTTGTTCCTTTCTAATTTGCTCCCTCAGCTCATGCAACTCCTTCTCTGCTTCTTCCATTCTCTTCTTATCCCTCTGCCTTCCTATGATTCGCATGCCGCGCTGGTGCCTCTTTGCCTCTATAGCCATTGCTGCTTTCTCTACTAATGGATCTGCTTGAAACTTGCAGCTTGGCTCCTCCTTCATGCAATCGAAAATCTTCCTCTTACTTTTGTTGTGCACTGGTATGCTTGCCTCTATTGCCACTGCTGCTATTACTACTATTGGTGTTTTTGGTGGTCTCCGTGATGTTTCTTCATGTTGCTTCGCTAACCAATCCACATCGAAATCAACTTGTTCATTGGGTCTGGAGAGACTATAGAAATATCTCCATGGGTCCTGCTTGGCCCAATGAAACGCTCTGTGGATCTAGTTGAAATGAACTCTCGTGTAGTGATCTTTCACAATGCAATGTGGGTCATATGGATTTTAGCTTCGGAGTTCAAGTGGGTACTTCTTCATCTTTTCTGCTTCGACATCCACTTTCTTGATACTCTGGATCTTGTATAACCCAATCCGCAACAAAACAGTGGGCCAAGGTGCCTTCTTCTTCTGATGCAGTCTAGCTATCAATCCTACCAAGATGTGATATGCTACTTCATGCATGACGAGTACGTCCAATGCAAACTTCTGTAGAACATGTGGAGGCTTCACCACGCTGAACATTCAAATGAAGGTGTCGTAAGGTGAGGCATACCAATCTGCAATGCCTATCAATGCCTCCATCTCTTCCTTTGACATGTAGGGTGGATCTTGCTTGAATATCATCTTGTACACAGAGGTGACAAATGATTGGATAGCTGTGTGATTACTCCTCTGAAGCTACATTTGGAAACAGCTTGAAATATCAATAGTCTCCGCCGGTGACCATGCCCACTCAAAACCTGGCAACTCCTGTCGAGCATAGATTGCATATAGGATGTAGGCACACATGTAAATATTCACATGCATACCTTTGGGTGACTGTCGAGCCTTCATCACTTCTTCCTTCAGCTAATGAGCTGATATGCTAGACCAGTTACATGGTTTTCCTTCTCTAGCCACTTGGTCCAGTGTGATCACCCAACTCTGTGGGAAGGTTTTCGTGCTTGCTTGGCCATACAGTTGACAAGCAAATATGACCAAGAATTGGTACACCTTCCTCAGTATCTTTTTCTTATAGATCTGGTTGGGTGTCAACCTGAATCGAGTTGGCTCCTTTACCCAGTTCTTCATAATGTCTCTGGAGTTAGCACTATTGTTGGGTAAGATGAATGGAGTCTTCATGACAGTCATGAGATCCAACATGTGATACATCTCATCGTAATCTCATGCCTAGAAGGTTGCAAGCTTCATCCCACTAACACTGCTCAAGGTCATCATCTTGGGATCAGTGTGAGAGACGATCCAATGTATTATGTTCGCACATGGGAAGGTGGGGTATCTACATGCAATACGGTACAACCCAAACTTGTGAATGTTGATGTACACCTGACAGTCTTTGAGGTCTTCCTCAAAAGTTCCTACAAATGTTCCATTGACCTATTACCACTTCACTTTGATGTCCCTATCTAGATGCAGCTTTATATCTTCATAGATCGGTAGACTAGAGGACACTCACTCAACTGTTGCTCCAGCTACATTTCCATTAGTGTCCTGTGATCATGTTCTCTTGGAGGTCATTGATTTGGTACTGCTAAGAGATGGATGAACACCTGAAAGTTCTGGAGACAAATAATATGCATGGAAATAAATATGTCAATGAAAACGAAAGCAAATTCGGGGAATGACACGGCACAAACCTGGGAAACTGATGGGCAAGATTATGCAATTTCTTCTAGGAGGCTAGGTGACTAGCTACCAGAACTATGCAAAAGGTAGTTTGGGTTGTCTGGGAGGAAGGACTGGCTGCTGGATCTATGCAATGCGCAATCCAAACTGGCTAATAGTTGTTAGGATTATGCAATACGCAATTCCAGCTGGCAGTCACTGCAAGCTCAGGGACTGCATTGCACAATTTTCTGGGCCAGCAGTCACTGTCACTCAGAAATATGCAAAAACAATCCTAGAGGATAGTGTTGGGTAGAAATGCACATTTCTAGATAGGAAGGCAGAGCCTTCCTTCCCCAGATTGTGCAATGTTGTCTCAATGAAGGTAGAGTCTGGGCCAAGGTTGGCCCGACTTGCCAATGGGCAACTGAAAGAAAATATGATAGTGAATGCATGGTGACACTAAGTGAAAGAAAAAGTGATTGACAGTGCATGCAAACATGAATGAAAGATTCAATAAACAGATCAACATGCATGTGGGTGAAGCGAGTCGCCAAATCGGCGACTGTTCGTGCAAAAGAGTTTCATGGATGCGACAACTGTGAGATAGAAATGAAAACTAAAACATAGCTAGGACAAGCTAGTAAACATGTAAATGATAGCAAGCTTTCAAATGAATCAAGCAAACAACACTCACACAAGCGAATACACAAAAAGTGACAGAAACGTTGAAAAAGACAAGTTGAGGCCACTTACCCATGAATAGCTGAGCTGGATGTGTCAAAGAGTCATTGATCTGCTGTGGGATGTCAGAGCTCCAACATCAAGGTGAAATAATGAGCTCTGATGCGTCGAATAAATAATTTTTGAGCTCATGACACGCATGCCACAAATCTAGGAAAAATCGACATTTGGAGCAAAGTTTCTAAAACAAATTTGCATGCAACCTCAAGATGCTAAAAATAGCTCCCTAAATCATGAGATGCCTTTTGCATGTTTCCTTTTTCTATTCTGGGAAAAATAAAGCTATGCATGCAAGTCAAGTTTCCTCGGTCCTGGGTGGAATTGGTCAACCAAAGTGCTCATGCATGCAACTGCTCAACTGCATGAAGGAAATGCACATTTCTGGCCAGGAGTTGGGCTAGTTGCCCATGGGATTTTCATGATTTCTAGGCAGAGCAGCTCACTGCTGCCCAGATTTGCACAAATTCTGGGCTAAGCATCCTTGCTAGGGAAAATTGCACAATTTTCACTGTGAGTGTTCACTGGAAAAATTGCACACTTCTATAGCCCACCAGGCTACAAAATAGGATTATCCAATTTTTGGAGGGAAGGCTGGTTGCCCTCTAGAAATGTCCAATTTCTTAGGGTATTTGCTCAGCCTGTAGCTGGACTAAGTCTGGGTGATCAGCCTGTGAGGGGAATGCATCAAGTTGTGATCGACAGGTTGCTTTTCTACACGAAAAACACTAAAGCTTGTGTACTTGACGAAGCAAGACAAGGTGCTGCAAAAGGTTGATAGGGAGGCTCCAAAACGAAGCGAAGGAAAAATTTTGGAGGGTGTTTGTAGCTGCTACAACAACTGCCATATGTGCTAGCTTCTTATCAGCATGGTATCTCTTCTGAGACTTATTCCTCATCAAGATGAGTGTGATGAGCAACAACTTCTCCACTTTCTGGTTCCTTGCTAGAGAAGTTGGGCTCCTCAACATCTTCTTGAGCCACATGGATATCTCCATCATACATACATTGCAGAATGCACAACACTTCCTTTACTGACTCAAAATGCATCACTTTATCATCATCAGACTTAGATAGACCCTTCATGATAATCTTCTAGGCTTCTTCATTCTTCTCACTCTTTTCTCCATTCAATATGGAGATCCACATATCAGCATCCAACGCCATTAAGTAGGTTACCATTTTGATCTTCCAGAGTTCATACTAAAGCTCATGGCCTGATCTATATAAAAATGGAACTCCCTATGCTATTAGCCAAGGTTAATTATCCATTGTTCCCCTTTGATCTATCTTCTAGCTATTAAATTATTTCTGTAGGAATGCTTCTCTGATACCAATTGTTGGAAGAAATGATAATACTGAGAGGGGTGGTGGATTAGTTTTAGGGTTATTTTTAACTTTTTATGCCAATTTACTTTTCTCATTAATACTTGGAAACCATCCATATAATGAGAAGAAATATAAAATCAACATAAAATCACACACCATTAGAATCATACACATGAGGCAGAAGGTCTTACATGGAAACCCTTCCAGGAAAAAATGACCAAAGCTTGTTGTTGTTATTGACGTACATAAGAGTGCCTACATTATTACATCCATCTATTTTTTGAGAACCCACTCACAGGAAGCACCAACTCCCTTTGATTTTTTGTAGCACCAACTAGCAAGATGCACTAACTCCCTATTTTTGTATACACATGTCCAGCTTACGAGAAGCACCATGTTAAGCACCAACCTCAAAGATTTTTTGCAAGGACCAACTTACATCTCCTTGAAATTTTTCAAGCCAACCTACAGGGGGAACCAACCCCCAAGCCTTCTCAAGCACCCACTACAGATGGAAGCACAAAATTCCTGTATGGAGGCACCAACCCACACTCAAATAGGAACTGAATTTTCTCTGTAGTTGGGAAGCCAATCTGCCTGATAACAACTTTGTTCTCTCTGCTCACTCTGCAACAACCCACTGATCTGCTCAACAGCAGTCACTCATCGCAATCGATGCAACTATGTTCTCTGCTCCTCATCAGTGGTGACTCATCTCTCAACCTTTTTCTCTCCACATCACACACACAACTCTCGACCTTCTTTTTCTACACAGACACCTTTAGCCTTTCTTACAGCACAAGCACTTTCGACCTTTCTCACACAACACAAGCAACTTTAGCCTTCCTCAGATAACACAAACAACTTTGGCCTTGCTCATAGCAGAAAAACTCTTGGGGTCTCTGACCTCTGCATAGGCATTCACAACCTTTCTCTACAGAACTAGCTCTCTCTCAGCCTTACACAACAATGCACTCACTAAGAGAATTTCCACTTAGATCACATGCGACTTTGGTTTTTGCCCCCACGCTTCTCATCTAAGCTCTTGGGTTTTGTTCCTTTGCTTACCCCCAATCAATGTAGCCACTCTATCATGCATTCACACTGCATGAGTGTACCTCGACATGGCTCTTCCATTTTGTTTCCACATCTGCCTTGGTCTCTGCCACTGCATTAACCATGAGAATGGAAAATTGACAGTTTCTCCACACTAAGAATCAATTCTCAATCCACATGTACACACCAACTAGGCACGTTCCTCTCCATGTGAACCTCTCATGTCACTAAGGTTCTCTGCTCAAGGTAGACTCTGCTACCTATCCTCTAGCTTCCATCCTGTACTTAGGCATGGCCTTCCTTGATGTTGTAGTGTCTTTTGTCTGTTTCGTTTTGCAGTGCAGAAACAATGATCTACCTTGCATAACTTCATCGCCTGACTCCATGGAGCTCCATGCTGGAAAATCAATACTGAGATGTCCTGCACACTACTTCATGAGTCCCATATTTTCATTTAACTCACTAAAGACATGCATTAGAGCATAGAGATGGCTTGTCTCACCTCATGGTAGACCCAACACTCTTTCCCGAAGATTTTTGTCCTTGCTACCTTGACTCAACAATCACTAACATTCGCCATTACTCCTAAGACCCACACCTTCGTTCCTGCATTCATCTTCACAACTATTGACCCATACGCCTTTAACTCTCTGTACTGTTTTATCAAAGGAATTCCACATTGTTACTCCATAGTGGCACAATGTTCCTACCTGAGCCAATCTTCCTTTACTACCGCTCTGCGCGTTCGGCTCTATGGATTTACATGACCAAGGAACTACCCAATATTGGAAGCTCTCTTCATCAGAAATTTTCAATAACCAATTGTTCTAAATTTCTAATATCCTAATATTTCGATTGCTGATCTCCTTCTTCTTATCCCTCACAACATTTCTCATCATAAGACCACTACCTGTGACCTGTCATTTAACATTCAGGTGTTAAGCCTTCAACTCCTGCCAGTGGCCATTCTTCCTTTGTTAACAACTCACTACCCTTGGTTCTTTGAGCTTTTATGACCATGTGTCAAGCCATATCAGAATCCCTCTATATCAAAACATTTCATCACTTCAACTGTTATAGAGTTCTGACATCTTCAAACCTTTGATCATTGACTTCTTATATGATGTCATCATTTCCATGTGGCAACTACTAGAGGTGACATGTGTAAGACAATTTGGAGCCATTAGCCTACCCCATAAGGTTGAATATGCATGCCACGAATCTTGTTGTATTGTTACGTCATGCTAACGTCAATTGCCACTTGTCCTTGTCAGAGCCAATCAGAGGTTGCCATGTGTCCTTCTTAGAGCCAAACAGACGCTCCCATGTGTCCTTATCGGAGACAACCAAATGCTGCCATGTGTCCTGCTAGAGGAGAGAGAGGAGGACTCATCAACCTTGGTTTCGCATCAAAATCCTTTGTTAATTTTCTTTTGGTATTCCTCAATGCTTTTAAAGGATTATTGACACTTATCAATATCACAATACTTTAAAGTTTCCTCACTTGACAAAGTTCTGATATTGAGATCTCCGATATGGTGATATTCTAATACACTGATCTCCAGGATTTCGATATCCTCTAACCTTCGATATTATTATATCGTCGATATGTTGATCTCCAATATTTCAATGCACAATACGGCGATTGCCGATGTTTCGGTCTCCTGATGTGTCAATAAGCTGACCTTCGATCTTTCGTTCTCCTGATGTGCTGATACGTTGACCTCTGATCACCGATGCACCGATACACTAACCTCTGATCTTCGATGCGCTAATATGCTTACCTATGATCGCGGATGCACCAATATGTTGACCTCTAATTTTCCAATCTCTGATATGTTGGACCTCTGATTTTCTACCCTTCTTAGGACTTCAGGTCCCTAATCATCGACAGGCCATAATGTTTGAACCAAGAATCCATTTCTAGACTTGTGCATATCATTGGAAAGATCTTCCAAATAAATTTCCAATGGAGAGAGTTTGATGTAGTCTTTGATCCCATCTGCTACCTCTAAGGTGGCTCCAAACTCTCTACCACTCTTCTGCTTGTTGACTCTCTGGATAGCTGAAATCCCACCCAACATGGTTTTCCTTTGCATGAATTCTGCAACTATCATGGACTTCCATATAGTCCATCACTGTAATCATCATTTCATGGCTTCTCCAATAATCATGTTACTTTGATGATTTTCTACATGAACCCTATAGCTACCATGAGATTCCTCCTGGGCCATCACTACAAACATATGTTGCAACAAGCATCCAAGCTGGTTTGGTTGACATCAATGCCAATACTTAGGCACTACTCCTGCCAACAGTAAGGCAATGAAAACTGCCCAACATATCTTCCCATCATAACTTTTGACATGAATACCAACACACTTGCAAAGTCCTTCACTAGGCTACTGGCCATCCAAACAATGCCAATTGTCCAACACATGAACACCAAGATTTATTAGATGGAAACCAAATGTGGGAAAATATCACCTCTCTTGTCGTCTCTATCTTATTTTATTATTAAGGAAAATGTCTTACAATATTTTACTAGCACAAACTCATACTGGTACATAGGGACACACCTGCAAAAGGCTACAACCTTCTCTCATTCTCAACGCCCACTAGAAGGGACCTCCAACCCCTTGATCTCCTTTACCAGCTGTTATAGCTCCAAATCTCACTCTTATGGTTTGTGATGCTGCACTTATGGCCTAGGGCAACCCCTCCTTCCATACCTGGTCCAAAAATTTAAAAAACAGTGTTTTATTCCCTATATGCGACATTACCCTGAGTTAAACGCGTGTACACGCGGGTCTGTCATACCCAACCCGCGTGTATCTATTAAAACACTTAAAAATAATAATAAATTCCTCGTTTTCGGGCAGAGATCACGGGTTTTACCTGCTGGATCACCTGTTAGTGCCCGTGGCCCAACTGTTCCCAACCAACTCCTAACTAAAAAACTACTTTGGAGAGGGTATAAAAAGACATCAAAGGGAAGGCCAAGGAGAGAGAAAGGAGAGAAAGATTATTATGCTGAGATTTTTCCCTTAGACCAGGTCTGAAGTCCTTGGTGCTTTCTACACTTCCCCATTCTGCATAGGAAACCCTTGTTTCCATGTGTATTGGTGATCATTCATCCTTGATATCATCATTGAGTAAGACTTGGAAGGAGCTCTTGTTGGAGGCTTGAGGCTGGAACGAATCCGGGAGGAAGCTTTGCTTGGAGCCTGCTGAAGGTGTTCAGGTGATATCTTTCTGTTATATGTACTTTATTTGCCTTTATATATAAAGAAACACGTCTTTGTTCCCGTAATAATCTATCTTTATGCTTATGAGATTCTTGTTTTGAATTCTTATGCAAGTGGTTACTTAAAGATTTTTATAACTAACTTTATATCATAAAGATGGTTTATATATAAGTATTTGTACATGTACTATTGTGTTCTTTGATTTGTTTGTCTTGCAGGTCAAAGGAAGAAGAAGGGAACTCCAAGAAGGGTTTGGACCCTAAAGGCCTTCTCGAACGTAGGACCTTAGGTACATACCCTAAACATTAGAATTTGCTTAAAATTAAAAATGATGGCTGTGTGTGTGTTTCTTTGAATAAGCAATTTTCAGTCTGGTAGAGTCTTAGCCCAAAGGACCCTAGGGGTACTTTCCCTTCAACCAGAATTGGCGACTCCGCTGGGGACAACACTCTTGTTGTTCCTAGTTTGGGTAGTCTTCAAGCCAATCAAGGCTCAGCCCCTCTGTTTGTTGGCTCTGACTGTCTGATCTTTTCTTGAACCCCAAGCTTTTCCAGTTTTTCAGTCTGTGTTTTTTTATTTTTCTTGAAAGACTTCAGATACGCTCTTTTCCTGGATTACAGAAGCGTATATACGCAAGTTGCACTAAGTGAACCCGCGTATACGCAGGTTTCCTTAGTTACAGTCGCGTGTACACACATTCTGCACTTAATTGCAGGCGCGTATATTACATAAATTTCAAGATTTATAAATTTTCTTTTTGCTGAATGTTTGTCTGGTGGTTTGGGTCAGTGTCAAGCAGTCACTTTTCCAGTAACAGTTCTCTGTTTGACAGGGGGCATCTTGTTCTGAACTCTCTCTAGTCATAAGGAGTATTAGTCTTGTTTTCGTTGATTGCAAGCGTCATTGATTTTTGACACACAAGACTTCTGTTTAAGAATCTTGATTGCTCTGTTTCGGCAGAGTAGGAAGATTGGGTTCAATCTTTGTGTCCATTTTTGCTTTGATGACAATTTTGTTTGCTTAACGAAATCATTTTTGTGACCATTTGCTCCTTCGTTTCGGGAAAGTTGTTTGTTACCATTTTCTTGAAACTTGTCTTTTGATCTTTTGGGACTTTCATCGCTGCTTTTGATTGTCAAAAGCGATTTCAAACACATTTATTTTTGTTGAGTTTTCATCATTTGAAAGGTGTCGATTCACAAAAGTGTTTGGTTGCCCATTTATCAATCATTGGTGTCAGTATTTTTGAGAGCTTTCCTTTGAAAAAGACTTTTTGGTTTGATTGAAAGAAAATCTTTTGAAAGTTGTTGAGTTTCGCTTTCTTAAACTTGCTTCTCATTTGATTTCCTTTTTTGCTAAGTGAAAGTGCTTTGTTTTTATCTTAGAACTTGTTTTTATTGTTTGGACGAAATGAATGGTAACACATCATCTTCTATCTAAGCATTTTAGTGGCAAGACAAAATTTGGTAAAGCAGCAACTTTCCTTCTTTGTTTTTAGAGTAGTCTTTGAATCTTGCATCCACATATAGTTCTTGCATTAGGGTAGGATTTGCATCTCTTTTTAGGCATATTTATTTTTGTTAGTTTTTGTGAGTGTGGAGTCTGAAAAGAAAAAGAAAATTTGTTTATATTACAAGTACCTCTGAACCTCATAGAAATTGCTCTTCATCAAAAACAAAAGTGCATGTGCATGTAGCTAAGTTTTATTAATTTCTTTTGCGTCCATAAAAACACCACAAGTTTCATCTCCATTACCTTGTGACTTAAAGAACAGCCTAATAAAATCAAGCGCTTAATTAAAATCCACTAGAACTTTTTGTTTTAAGTTATTACACCAACAAGTCTAGGATTTTAGGGCCTTGGATTAGGCGAGTGGAGAGTTAACTCTTCAAGGCCACATAAAACGTCAAACATAAGAGTCTGATTAACGAGAGTAAATCCAATAGCGTTAGGAAGACCAAGAAAGCTCCGGATCTGGGAGTTAAGCACGAGGGTCTGTGAAGACAGGGAAGAGAGATACCCCCTCTCCTACTTGTCCGAACTTACCTCACGACTGTTCCGCCTGGCTTCTGCGACGAGTTGGTACCCATAGTTGCCTCTCCTAGGGATCTGCATAGGTGGCTGCGAAGGGGAATCCCGTGGCACCTGAGGTCGACGTTGTATCACTCTCGACAGTACTACTGGAGGGCACCCTTGCGAAGCTTGGGGGCTTGCACCGGCGCAGGCTGTTGTTAGGAGGTTAGCGTAACTTCCTCTGATACCTTCGCTGATAGGACTGGGCCCTCATCATCCCAGACTATCTTCGGAAGGCCCTTTGATTCACTTTCTCGTATTTTGGTGTCCGGTCCTAATCACCCGAAGCGGAAATACTTGGAAGTTGTTTGACTGGCTGTATCTTTAGGAACTTTATAGTGTGTGCTCTGTGCTCCTAGTCGGCTTAGCTTTTAATTTTTTGAGTCTTTAGTTAGATCATAACAAGAAATTCAAAGTGGCTGACCGGTCTCCAAGACGGTCTCGAAGACTTCGTGGTCTCTCGCCACCTAGTTTAGAGCCTTCTCCTAGAAGGCGCAGAGGGGATACTACCGGTGGGGTCCGTCCCACGCCGGTTGATGCATCGGGGATTGATCCTCCTCTCGGGGATATTAGCGGCCAAGCAAGGCCTGGTACTTCTGAGCAAGAGAGGGACACTCCAGTCCTTTCTCGAGTTCGCTTTCAAGCGGAGAATAACATAGAGGTAGAAGAACTTTCAGAATATCTAGTGATTCCAAATTCTCCACTACCATCTAGTTATCCAGACGTATTGCAATACGTTGGGACCCTGTTACATAGACCAGCAAGTCCAGGTTACGCTACGCGCTTACCATTTATGATCACTACTGGAAGCATGGCTTCTACGAGTGCTGTGACTATGCAAACCCCAACATCGGTGCAAGGGGGAGGAACCATTTCCATCCCCTCCGCTTCCTTGTTCGGATCGTTTGCTAGCACATCTTTGGTGGGGTCTACCTCCATTCCGTCCACGAGTGGAAATGCCCAAACCAATGCTTTTAGTACTGGTTCCTTCCTTTTTGGCACCCAATCACAGGGTATTCCATCGGTTCCGTTCAGTGCCGCTACGTCCATGATGGGCGGATCGGCTTCATTCCAGGGTTTTCCTTTTGGAAGTGGTCATATCCCACATTCCAACCCAACAGTAGGATCCATGCCTTTTTCTTCAATAGGACAAAGCAGCAATCCTTTCCAAGGTTGGAATAACCCTGGGGTTAGTAGCGCAGGAACTGCGAATCCATTTATTGGCCAACAAGGAAGTAGGCCGTATTCCACGGTTAGCATGTTTCAAAGTATTCCTCCCCTTGCTTCGGCTTGCCATTCTTTAGGAGGAAACTTTGCAGGCTATGGAGGTTATACGGCAGGAGTTGGTCAAACTCCGAATTTTGCTGGACCACAAGGCATGCCTTTTGGTTCAGCCGGTTCTACTGGTCACTTCGGGCAGCCTGGTGCCTCCCAAATCCCAGGACAATCTTTTCAGAACTTTGGGAGTTCTGCCCAGTCTGGGTGGAATCCCCTAGGTCCTCCTAGGCTTCCGTTTCTGGCAACATTAAACTTGCCAGATCTCACTAAGCTAACGAACGACCCTATCAGATACAATCCGGCTTGGCCTCCGGTCCCAACCAAACTCCCGTCGGATATACCAAAATTCGAAGGGAAGAGTGGTGAAGATCCGGGCGATCATGTAACCACATTCCATTTGTGGTGCTCATCCAACTCCCTCATCGAGGATTCGATTAGGTTGAGACTCTTTCAGCACACCTTGACTGGTAATGCGGCTAAATGGTACATAGAGTTGCTAGGGGGCAGCTTTACATCGTTCGCAGACTTAGCCAATATCTTCTTGAATCACTTCCAGTTGCCTGTCCGCTATGATGCCGGAACTGAACTTCTGGCTACCTTTCGTCAGGATAAGGCAACCCACATTTCTGATCACATTCAGGAATGGAGAAGGAGAAAGAGGCTCATCAAAGCCGAAATCCCTCCGGAGTACCGTCTAGAGTGGTTTTTGAAGTCTTTGCAACCCGAGATCTCCAAGGATGTCTCCATGTCTGGGGTCTATTCTGAGGAGCAAGCCATTTTCAGGGCCCATCAGTTAGAACTGATTTACTCTCAATCTGGGATCCTCCAAAAGTACTTGCCAGATGCTCCTAGATCTAAGGTTGATTTAGCTAAGCCAAAGCCAGGTCCGCACGCGGATGGTATCGTAGGGTCAGTAGACTCGACTACAGTGAACTTGTTGAATCAATTGCAGCAGTTGTCATTACAAACTGCTCCTAACAACCAAGTCACAATGTCTAATCCTCAAGCCTCCCAAAATTCTTCCATTAACGCCGTCCAATCCGATAACCCCAAAGGAAATCAAAATTCCAATGGGAAAAAGAAAGGACGTGGTAAGAAGAAGAACTAGGATAGGAAGCCCGATGCAAATAAATCCGGCAACAACGCTGGTGGTGGTAAAAGTGAGTCGAGAAAGAAAGTTAAGTTCCCTTGCAAGTTATGCAATGGGGACCATCTAACTCATCTTTGCCCTAGAATTGAAGACGCTCAGCGCTTGTTAGGACAGCAAGGGACTTCTAGTTCACAAGCTGTGTTAACTAACCCGTTTCCCCAAGGGCAGCAACTTCTTGCTGGCGCGAATTCGAATCCTGGGACCTCCTCAGCGGGCAACCAGGAAGGGGAAAAAGCATCAAATGTTTTTATGATGGGTTCAAACGTTAACGTGACTACTCGGTCACGTGATTATGGTGAAGCCGAAACATCTAAGGATAAAACGGTTCCCGGAAGTAATGACCTTCATATTGAGCGACCGCTTGTTGAGACTATACCTAGGATACCGAAAGGTTCCGCCAAATGCGCGACGATTAACCCTAATGCTAGGGCCGCCCAAAATTACTCCATTGTGGAGGATTTGGCTCAAAGCCCGTGTGCTATGTCCGCTTTGGAAGTTCTCCAATCGTGTCCGTCTCAGAGAAGTGCTTTACTCTCCGCCATTGGAGCAGTCGATCCAGCTAACTCTTTAGTGCTCTCTTTTGACATGTCAAATGTCAAAAAGAGACTCCCTCATCATATGGCTTTTCAGGTAAAGTCAACATATCGGAAAATCAATATTTTTCGCACCGTTATAGATGAAGGAGATTCCACATGCGTCATGTCCATGTCATGTTGGAAGGCTATTGGTTCACCTTCGGCCGTTCCTTCACCAACCGTCTTAACTGCATTTGATGGCCATTCTCACAAGCCGCATGGGATTATCCCGGCCTTTCCTATATGTGTTGGAGGGAAGGTCGTTAATGTCGAAGTTGAAGTCGTAGATGCTAACCTAGACTATAATCTCCTATTAGGAAGGAACTGGGTGTACGAGATGGAAGCCGTCATTTCGACTCTGTTTCGTGTCATTTGCTTTCCTCATGAGGGGAAAATCGTTAAGGTTGATCAATTGGACTATGCTCCAATCGATCCTCAAGCAACCTCCGACTCTACTGTTCCTTTGGTGGATAACCCTCGCCCGCCGACTGAGAATTTAGGAGTAGGGATGTATTCCTCATTGATGGGTACGTTTGATCTTCCCTCTCCTTTTGCAAGAATCAATGCGATTTCATCATCCAAGGAGTCTTCTCGAGAAGAGTTCTTTCGTACTCATTATTTTTCCGACCCTTGGACCTTGCCTTCACCTACGACCACATTAGTTGAAGGACAAGTGAATGGAATGGTGTTTCCTATATCTGCAGCTGAGCTTAGATATCAGTCTATTGTAGACTCTGCAGATAACCATTCTACTCCTTTTTCCAAAGAGGAGTTAGATGGTCATGTGGCCCCAGCTTGGAGCTTTGATTCTACCTCTGCCTTGGACTGCCTAGATTCGGTTCTACCTTCTGAAGAAGCAATCCTCGAAGTAATGATGGGTATAGATCGACCTTGGGAAGACTTACACCATCGCTCATATTTTCTTCCTCCATTGCAGGAAGTAGAATCTAGATTCTCCAAGCTCATTGGTAGTGATGTTTGTACGGTGTCGAACCCTTTGGCTCCAACACACACACGTGCCGAAGGTAATATGTCGGTAATTTCAAAGACGATACCTATAAACATCTCTAAGGATCCTAACATCATTAAGAATATCTTCATCGGAATTGAGTGTTCCCCTGAAGAAATTCAAATTTACACCGACCTATTCAAGGAATATCGTGATGTATTTGCTTGGTCTTATGAGGAAATGCCTGGCATTGATCCTTCTATAGTCCAACATGAGATCAAGACGTACGAAAACGCAAAACCGATTCGTCAAAGGCTTCAGACAGTTAATCCTAGGAAAGCAGCGGCTATCAAAGTTGAGGTTGAGAAGCTGCTAAGGGCGGGTTTTATATACCCTGTTCCTCTTACGGATTGGGTTTCGAATCCAGTCCCTGTGGACAAAAAGCAAGGAACAATCAGCGTATGCATCAATTTTAGGGACTTAAACAAGGCTTGTCCAAAAGACAATTACCCCACGCCATTCATTGATCAGATTATCGACGAGTGTGCGGGTAATGAGATTTTCTCCTTTATGGATGGTTTCTCAGGTTATAATCAAATCTCTATTCGTCCTGAGGATCAGCATAAGACTGCCTTCATATGTCCCTGGGGTACTTTTGCATATCGAAAGATGCCCTTTGGTCTTAAAAATGCTAGAGCCACGTTTCAGCGGGCCATGTCCTACGCTTTCTACGACATCAAACATGTCATCGAAGCATACTTAGATGATCTCGCTGCTCATTCTCGAAAGAGAACAGATCACCCTAGTCATCTTCGATTAGTCTTTGAGCGATGTCGTTTCTATAAAATCCGGTTGAATCCCAATAAGTGCGTTTTCGCGGTTACATCCGGTCGGTTGTTACGGTTTATAGTGTCCAATGAAGGGATTCGGGTTGATCCCTTCAAGGTTGAGGCAATAGTTCAGTTGCCTCCCCCATCCTCAATCCGTCAACTTCAAAGTCTTCAAGGGAAGGCCAATTTCTTGAGACGGTTTATAGAAAACTACGCCGAGATCACTAAAGGGTTCATGCGTTTGCTACGGAAAGGAGTTCCATTTGTGTGGGACGACTTTGCGCAGCGGTCGTTTGATGCTTTGAAAAAGGCATTAGTCTCTGCCCCGCTTTTGAGTCCACCAGATTATGGTAGAGACTTCCTTTTATATCTCACTGCAGCAGAATCTACCATTGGTATGGTTCTAGTTCAGGAAGACGATGCTCTTGTCGAGCACGTGATTTATTATTTGAGCCAAGGCTTAATAGGCCCTGAACTCCGCTATTCTCTGGTTGAGAAGTTGGCCTTGGCAGCTATCCATGCTGTCCAGAGGCTCCGTCATTATATTTTGCTACGCAAAACTTTTGTCCTAGCGGCGGTCAATCCATTCCAATTTGTCCTCAGTAGGCGAGTGATTGGGGGCAAATATAATAGATGGATAGTCATTTTACAAGAATTCGACCTCGAGTTCTTGTCCGCCAAGTCTAAGAAATCTATGGTCTTCGCGGAGCTAATTTCTGAGCTTCCTTGTGGAGAGGATATTGTTTATGAGGAAAGTTTACCCGACGAACATATATTCCTCATCTCTTCATGAGACCCTTAGTATGGAGATATCATTGTTTATCTCCAGACTTCGAAGTTTCCCTCTACTTTCTCCAAGGATGAACGTCGCAAGTTACGACACCTGGCTAAAAACTATGTTATCATTGGTGACACATTATACCGTCGAGGGGTTGATTCAATTCTTCGATGTTGTTTAACCTTAGAGGAAGCGGAGCCTGTTCTTAATGATTGCCACAGTGGAGCTTATGGTGGTCATCTATCCGGGCTTGCTACAGCCCCAGCGCATCTTACGTGCCGGCTACTTTTGGCCTTCACTCTTTAAGGACTGTGTGGAAGCGGTCAAACGCTGTCACCCGTGTCAAATTTTTACTCGCAAGATGCGTGCGCATCCAGCTCCCCTTTTTCCCGTTGTCACCGTCGGTCCCTTCACTAAGTGGGGTATTGATTTTACGACTTGTAATCCACCTTTAGCGGCGAATCACAAGTACATTATCGTGGCTGTAGACTACTTCACGAAGTGGGCTGAGGCCATGCCTACTTATAAGAACGACAGTGACACGACAACTTTGTTTCTTTTCAATCAGGTTATCTCAAGATTCGGTATCCCAAGAGAGATTGTCACTGACCATGGCAGTCATTTCCAAAATCAGCTAATGTCCGAATTGGCTTTTAAATTAGGTTTCCGTCAGGAGCATTCGTCTCCTTACTATCCTCAGGCCAATGGACAGGTCGAGGCGGTCAATAAAACTCTTAAGACGATACTCCAACGGACAATCGATAAAAATCGGTCCAATTGGCACATTATGTTGTATCCGGCTCTTTGGGCATACCGAACCTCCGTCAAAACGGCTACTGGTTTTACTCCTTTTCAGTTGGTTTACGGGATGGAATCTATCTTTCCGGTCGAATGTGAAATTCCATCTCTGAAATTGGCTGTCGAGCTTCTTCCTGAGACTTCAAGTCTCGAGGAGCGCCTAGTTCACCTGGAACATCTCGGTGAGCAGCGTCGAGATGCCACCACGATGAATGAGGCCCATAAGAAAAGGGTCAAAACTCAGTATGATAAGTCTATCCGTCCTCGTGTCTTTTCTGAAGGTGACCTTGTCTTGGTCTATGACCAAGATAAGGACGCCTTGGGGGCAGGCAAATTCAAGCCTATGTGGTACGGTCCTTTCATTATCAAACGAGTCTTAGAAAAAGGATCGTATGAGTTAATTGATTTCGAAGGAAACAAGCTGGCGGAGCCCCGAAATGGGCTCTATTTAAAGAAGTATTTTGCTTAGTTTTACCAGGCAATGACTTCTTTTTATTTTATGTATATTTGTACATATATTATCGAGCGTTTTCTGATATCAGCACTTTTTGGTCTGCCTTCGCAGGTGCTGATGGATGATTTGGTTTATTTTGGATTCGCCGATGGTGCTAGTCGGCACACTCGGAATCTTGCTTCCGCAGCTTGGGTACTTTATTACCCAACTGGTCAGTGGATGATATCGAGAGGCGTGTGTATCAGTCCTGCTTCGAACAATATGGACGAGTATACAACTGTTATCAATTTATTATCTGAGGCAATCTCTTATGGGATCGACTCGTTGGTAGTATATCTTGATTCTCAATTGATAGTGTCTCATTTAAATAACATTTATCGGGTTAGAGATCCATTATTATATCACCAATATTTAAGGGTGAGGTTTTTGCAAAGATCATTTATTTACATTAATTATTTGCACATTCCAAGATCTCAAAATTGGTTAGCTGATTCTATCGCTAATCAAGCATTAGACTGGCATATCAATCATTCATCATCATAAAATCATGCATCAAAAAGTCAAACTGTATATATATATATATATATCGCAAAGCGTCTCGAGTGTACATATGTGTGTCCAAAAATATACAAAATTGGGACTCAAATGCCCATAATCATGTCAGGCATATCTAATGCCTCGGCTCTGGATGAGCAGCTAAATAAGTAACTATAGCATTGGCCACGCGCCGAAAGACGCGAACCCAGTCACGTGGCATCCCAACCACGTGACGCTTCATATCTGGAGGAAGGTCCTCTATCTCGGCCATCGGTACTTGGCAGCTCAGTCTCACCAAGTGTCGCTGGACGTTGTTGAGGGTCCTTTCCGCATCCACAGCCGCCTCTTCGGCTCCTCGGCCACGCCGTCCATGCCACGGGAATCCATCTGGTCGCACGGGCCCAATGTCTGGAACATCATCATCATATTAGTCATTTGAATCTCATCAAAAAATATTTTTCAAAATTTATCATTATATTTGAAAAATTCAAAAAAATTATATAATCAAAAATCTTACCAAACTCGCCCCATGCTGCATCCGGTGGTAACACTAGATCAGGATCTCCTCGGAAATCCAGCCCAGCATAGGGGTAGTCATCTATGGCGATGATCTGTTGCTCCCACCAAGCAAAAAGTCATCGTCGAATGCATTCCTAGGCACTTCCCCACCCCCCAGACGTTTCATCAAGTCAACCCACCGGCCCATGCGTGGATCACGTGGACTACTGATGGGAACTGCTACCCTGGGGCGGAGTGCGGGAACCTTCTCGAAGAAGAAAGTGCATAAAATGGTTCCGTACCCAAAGTTCTTAGTCTGTCCCCTCCTGATAGAAGCAAGCTGTTCCTTCATGTTGGCAAGTAGAGGAGTACACCAGTCAAACACCGTGGTGAGACAGTCCACTGCTACGCTCATGTTTACCCATGATGCCTGATGTAGTGAGGATGATCCGTTCACTCGAGCTATGGTGAACAAGATTATCCGCAGTGACAAACTCACCACGTGTGGGATAGAGATCTGGCTCCCGACCTTCCGATGACCTGGGCAGTAAATTTGAACATAGTCGTCTACACTGAGACTATTCCGGGTCCTGCCCCGGGAGTGTACTACCTCTCCCCTTCGGGAAAGGCCCGTGATGAAATATATATCTTCCACTTCTACCCTGAGTGGCATATGATCAATCACAAAAGCTTCCTCCTCGACATCCCAATAATCAATGAGTCTCTCGAGCAGATGCATGTTTGCTTTCATATTTTGATCCGGATTTAAGCAGGAACGCAATAGATTACATAGATAACCATAAATACAGAGATGCGATAACCATAAAAACAGAGATGCAACAGAAATAATAATATGCGATAACCATAAAAACAGAGATGCAGCGGAAATAATACTTCATTTCACTAATGGAGAATACTGAAATATGCTTACAAATAGAAATGACCCAGCTAGGGCGATGGTAGCTTATCTCTGAGAAGAGATGTGTCGGCTACATGCCTCTGAACTGTTCCGAACTGCGTTACAATGAGGCTCGAGGGCCTATTTATAGTTGAGAAACAATGGAAAACCCTTCACATTCCAAAACCTAACCCTAGAAGATGAAAACGCCAAACTATGGGCCCCGTTTGGGTAAATTGGTACATCAACTTCCCGGGGTCGTAACTTTGGCATACGATCTCCGTTTTACGCGCATGATAGCCCGTTGAAAAGATCTTTCTGAGGACTATAACGCAAACAACGATTTTTTATCTAAAAGATCGCAGGCGCAGGATTTCCCAAAAAACGTCGTTTAGGGCCTCAAAACGGCTCCTGAAGTTTAGGACCCGAAAACTGCTAAAAATAGTAAATTGTGCTATAATTAAGGAAACTGAAAATGTCAAGAGGGACAATGGTGGGGGTCTAGGTGGACTTGGCAGGTGGCCACCAATATCCACCTGGATCATTCCTCCCCCCTTAGGAAGCAATGGTCCCCATTGCGTTGAGTTCCTCCATGAGATGGGGAAACTTTTGCTGAACTTGGTCCCTGGTGAGCCACTTGCCATTGTGAAGGAGTTGGCCTGCTTTGACAACTCGATACAGTTGAATATTCTGTTGGCGAGTATTCTTGATCTGTGTGTCCATGATTCGATCAGTTGCAGCTTGTTCCATGCAATCTGGATTTAATTCTGTGGGGGTGAGTTGTTCTGCAATGTCGGATGTATCTAGCAATGGTGGAAAGTATGGCCGAAGGCGGTCCACATTGAACACTGGGTGCAGGCCAAGGAATGGGGGAATGCTGAGCTCAAATGCATTGTCTCCCATAGCCTTGGTAATGGTGTAAGGACCATGTCGAAGTGGTCTGAGTTTCTGATGGGTTCTGGTAAGGCGCTCCCTCTGCAGATGTAACCAAACTTTGTCGCCCACCTGAAACTTGTGTGGTACCCCTCCGGGTAACAAGAAGTTGTTCCTGTGTTCTGTCATGACTGTATCCCTCTGTTGCTGCTGCTGTGTGGAGGAACCCTTCGCGGGGGTCATAGATGTAGCAACGGTCTTCCCCTTACTTTGGGAGCGAACCAGACAGAAAATAAATTTCCTAGTCTGTGAGATGAGCTTGCTGCCTTTCTTAGCAGTGATCAAAGAGGTGGCGGTAGGTGGGGCTACCTCCGGTATCCTGTATAATGAATTATCCAAAGAAATGATGACAGCGCGAGGCCTTGACTCATACACAGCATGTCGCCTCCACAAGTATGGCTGGCCTAATAGTACATCACAAACATCCAGAGGTGTAACATCACACAATACCTCGTCTGTGAAGGGCTTGATGCTGTAGGGAAGGCGGCACTGCTGGCGAACTTTGAGATCTCGTCCTTCGTGGAGCCAACCGATACTGTACGGCTGTGGGTGTGGTGTAGTTGGTAGGCCCAACTGCTTCACGACCTCTGCTGAAATGAGGTTCTTTTGGCTGCCACTGTCGACAATGAATTTCAGCGGCGAACCCTTCACCCACATCTGTGAGTGGAAAAGACGTTCCCCCTCCTCTGGATCTTCGGGCTCATTTTTCTGGATCTTGGCAGTAGCAACAGTGGCGCTGGGATCCGCATCAATAATCTGCTTCCCTTTGTCATTCCCCTTGTCAGGTTCTGACTCAGAGTCGGAACATGCATCTGATTCAGAAGCCTTCAACTCGGCCACCAGTGACTGCTTGGTCCGACACTCACTTGTGTTATGAGTGGGACTCTTGTGGAACTCACACCACTTTCCTGTGTCCTTCTTCGGCTTCGTGGTGTTGTTCTTTTCTTGCAGCTTCGACGGGTTGTCTTGGGTCACCCCGCCTTGGCTTTGTCCTTTGGGCTTTGGATTTGCAGATCCAAAGTCTCGCTTCTTCTGTTTGAACTTTTGCTCGATTTTGACAGCGTATCGGTATGCTGTGCCGAGTGAGGAGATGTTCAAGAACTCCATCTCTTCCTGGATGTATCTGTGTAGGCAGCCGCGGTATTTGAGTACCAGATGCAGCTCAGAATCTTTGATACCCAACTGTGTGCGAAGGGTATGAAAAATGTTTGTGAACTCCGGCACATCTTGGTCTCGTCCCTGCCGCAGTGTGGTCCATTTGATGTATTTGTCCTCATAGCTTCCGACGGGGTAGTACTGTTCCTTGATGGCATCCCGAAAGTCATTCCAAGTGGGTGAGGTTGAAAATAGTGAGCCTGTACTTTCATCCTTCTGCTCGCAATAGGTTTCCCACCAGTCCTTGACGTGGGGGGCTGCTTTGAGAAGAGCGAAAACAATCTTCTCCCGACTTGAAAATTCGTGAACAGAAAAATACCCATCTAGCAGATTTAACCATTTATCTACGGCATCTGCGTCTATTTGACCCTCGAAGATGGGGATTTCAAAATTAACTTGTACCTTAAACGGTGTGGCGTTTCCAGAGTAGCTGTTGGAAGCCGATGCGTCGCCTCTGGGTAGCCGCTGAAGGATCTGTGCAAAGCTATCCATCATCGCGTTCCTTTGCCGCTCGAGCGCTTCCTCGAGCAAGATTTTGATAGGATCTCCTGCCCCCTCGTCTTTCTTCTCATCCGCCATGGGAGGCCGTCGAGATTTGCGAGGTTGGTCTTGCAAAGGTTCGACCAGTTCAAGACCTAACTCCTTATATCCCGACCTCGTTGGGGACATGCAAAGAAAAACCGAGAAAAAGCAGACCGCTCTGATACCACTGATCCGGATTTAAGCAGGAACGCAATAGATTACATAGATAACCATAAATACAGAGATGCGATAACCATAAAAACAGAGATGCAACAGAAATAATAATATGCGATAACCATAAAAACAGAGATGCAGCGGAAATAATACTTCATTTCACTAATGGAGAATACTGAAATATGCTTACAAATAGAAATGACCCAGCTAGGGCGATGGTAGCTTATCTCTGAGAAGAGATGTGTCGGCTACATGCCTCTGAACTGTTCCGAACTGCGTTACAATGAGGCTCGAGGGCCTATTTATAGTTGAGAAACAATGGAAAACCCTTCACATTCCAAAACCTAACCCTAGAAGATGAAAACGCCAAACTATGGGCCCCGTTTGGGTAAATTGGTACATCAACTTCCCGGGGTCGTAACTTTGGCATACGATCTCCATTTTACGCGCATGATAGCCCGTTGAAAAGATCTTTCTGAGGACTATAACGCAAACAACGATTTTTTATCTAAAAAATCGCAGAAGCAGGATTTCCTAAAAAACGTCGTTTAGGGCCTCAAAACGGCTCCTGAAGTTTAGGACCCGAAAACTGCTAAAAATAGTAAATTGTGCTATAATTAAGGAAACTGAAAATGTCAAGAGGGACAATGGTGGGGGTCTAGGTGGACTTGGCAGGTGGCCACCAATATCCACCTGGATCATATTTGGCAACTTGAAGAATTTTAACAATCCGCATCCCCGTAGGGCGTCTAATGCCTCATCATTGTTCATAACTTCATTATCTATGGCTGAGTGCTCTCTTTCACGCCATGTGAGAGTCATCTTGGAAGAAAAAATCATTTTCATCCGTTAGTTTTGTGTATAAAATTTGTTTGCTGCGCACACGCGGGTTCCCTTGTATACAGTCGCGTGTAGGGCCGTCGTATACGCGAGTTCTATATAGCCAACCCACGTGTACGCCGCAGAGCAATATTTTGCAAAAGTCTAATGGTGAAACATTAATTAAACTTCCTAAAAACTATCACAATTAATTGCAAGACAAGTTTAGTGCTTACCTGGAAGTTTTCGGCAAGTTTGAACGGTTGAATAAGTCACGGGGAAGTTTGCTCCTTTTGCTCCACAATTTTTGCTCTCCAAGTCAAACGGTGAAAATGGTAAGTCCAAAATTTCTTTTTATAAGTTTTGAAAATGCAAATTTTTTTTTTCAAAATTTTATTTTGTTTGGTTTCATGTCACTTTTAACTTGGGAGCTTGGAATGTCGAGATTGGGTTGTTTTTCAGGACATTTTGGACATTTTTCGACGGTTCGAGACGGTTCCATGACTACTGACTCGTCATGGCAGGTATCGTGTTCTCACTGGCATATAGGTTAGGGACACCATTTTTCCGTTGCATTATGTATACTAGCCTCCATTTGACCGATACATCTGCCGTAGGGTCGACCCCATCATGTTATGGTTCGTAATCCATTTTCACTCGCCGATTCTTTAAATCATGACATGATGGTAGAGCCATCTTTTTACATGGGCATCCTAGTTAGCACCTCACTGACATTTGTTGCCCATGCTACTTCGTTTTGAGTAGGCTCGGGAGTCCTCTGTAGTCCCGCCATGACTTATGCGTTAAAGACTCATTCTTCTTTGCTTCTTCGCTTCGTTCTGGCCTTATACCCTAGAGGCTCCTATGTGTGTTGAGTTGTACTTCTGCATTGCATGTTGACCATTTGCACCTTTTGGCCTATAGCCGGCTTCACTTGGACTCGTGTTTAAGCCAACTTTTGACCATGACGTCTGCAAAATCAACCTTGCATACCCTTGACTTCTGCAGCTTGACATACCCAGATCCGTGGAAGGAACTTACCTCTGAGTGTCACCGACCAGTTTTTCACCTCCCTGCATTGAGCATAGGAACGTTCCTTTCCCAGGAACTAGATCATCTGTTTCATCGACACTCGTTCTTTCCACTGTACCATAGCATTCTTTTATTAGAAAAAGACAAAAAAAAATTAAATATTCCAAAAAAGAGCGGGAACAGGGACATTATTTCCATTTATTGTTGGCAGCTAGAGTCAGTCGTGTCACCCTTGAACAAAGCACTCAAAACAAAGTCTCCTCCGCATGGGTGGGATTTAGTTTGACTTAGGTACGCCATAACCTTGTTATCGAGTCAGTGCTCCCCCGATTGGTTATCTCTTCCAAATCATATGGAGGGTTCGTTCGTGCCTCCTGCATGACGAACTTATACAGATTCATCATATGCTACCACATAGTCACATTGAGTCGTGCTTTTGTTCAAGGGAAGTTAGCCTGAGTCGGCCTTTCTGCGGTGTCTCTTGACTCATTTTTCAGTCGACCATCCCTGGTTGTCAGTGTCATGTCTATCATCACATCAGTTATATTGGTCCTTTACTCGTGCCGGTTTGAGAAGGTCCCCATTGACTTCTTGCTGGCGGGTCTTATCCTTATCGACGACGACACCTTGCTCTGAGGACAGGCCTAGAGCCGCACCCTGGCCCTATTTTCATTATTGATAGGTCACCTTGTGCTCAGCATCGATCAGTATCATGGGTCTTTGACTGAGTGGTTTCCCTTGTGTTCGACATCAGCATACATTATCACACATTGGGATTCGTGCAGTACCTTGGTTTCCATTTGACCCTATTGGTGGATACCTCACCTCTGTGTCGGCTTTCATTATTGGTTGGTTCAGAGGGTTTTTGCCGTGCGCTAGCCACATCTTGTGTACGCCAGAAACGTACTTCGGTTGGGTTACTACATCTTTTTCGTCTGATTCCTTCCACATTATTGGCCTGCGGGTTACACTCGCGCTAGATTGATGAAGGATGCCTTAATGCCTTCCTTCTAGCGGATCTTTCCCTATCGACTCCGACTCATTGCTCTGGGGCAAAGATCTAGAGTCCATTTGGTAGTACCTTGGGGTTTGCAGTCATTACTGGCAGATTCCTCACTATCGACAGTGGGAAACCATCATTGTCTCCTGATTGATAGATTCTTACAGGTGTTCGACTTCAGCTCATCTATTCACACTTGTTAGATTGTACTGGGTACCTTGACGCTCATTATCATTATCGGTGAGTAGTCTCGCGTTTGTTAACGGTATACATCAATGACCAGTAATCAAACGATTTCTCACATGGTCGACTTCAGATCATTTATTCCCATGATGTAGAAATGTACCACGGCGGTCGGTGAAGACCTCAGGTTGTATCAGCATTCATTGGTTCACTTGATAGTTGCTCCTGTTACTGCTAGTTGATACCACTCCACCTTATATGTTGCAGTCAGTCATGGCGACATTCTATATGCTGGCACCTGAGTTTGTAGTGTAGTACCATCCTATTCCATCATGTTCAGTTGGTACCTTATGGGATCAGTCTTTGATTTCAGTGATCCATTGCATCTTTCAGCATCATTGACAGTCTTATATGTGGTATTCAGACATGTACTTACTCATTATGATCAGATGATCCATTATGTATTTTCCAGTCGTTTATACTTGTATACTTAGTGGATCCGCTTGTACTTGATATGCGGACATGCTTTACTTTTCCTGAGCATGGGTATGCCCGCCTCAGACAGTGTTTCTTTCTGATCTCCTTTTGGTGGCTTGGCAGGCTGAATTCTGGTGAATTCCTCCTCGATTTTTCGGCAGAGTTCCTTTCCTTGTACTTACTTAATATATTTCGGCCATCATGTTCCCCTTCTGACCTCATACATTAGGGGGCATCTGTTATAGCTCCAAATCTCACTCTTATGGTTTGTGATGCTGCACTTATGGCCTAGGGCAACCCCTCCTTCCAGACCTAGTCCAAAAATTTTAAAAACAATATTTTATTCCCTATACGCGACATTGCCCTGAGTTAAACGCGTGTACACGTGGGTCTGTCATACCCAACCCGCGTGTATCTATTAAAACACTTAAAAAAAATAATAAATTCCTCTTTTTCGGGCAGAGATCGCGGGTTTTACCTGCTGGATCACCTGTTAGTGCCCGTGGCCCAACTGTTCCCAACCAACTCCTAACTAAAAAACTACTTTGGAGAGGGTATAAAAAGACATCAAAGGGAAGGCCAAGGAGAGAGAAAGGAGAGCAAGATTATTATGCTGAGATTTTTCCCTTAGACCAGGTCTGAAGTCCTTGGTGCTTTCTGCACTTCCCCATTCTACATAGGAAACCCTTGTTTCCATGTGTATTGGTGATCATTCATCCTTGATATCATCATTGAGTAAGACTTGGAAGGAGCTCTTGTTGGAGGCTTGAGGCTGGAACAAATCTGGGAGGAAGCTTTGCTTGGAGCCTGCTGAAGGTGTTCAGGTGATATCTTTCCGTTATATGTACTTTATTTGCCTTTATATATAAAGAAACACGCCTTTGTTCCCGAAATAATCTTTCTTTATGCTTATGAGATTCTTGTTTTGAATTCTTATGCAAGTGGTTACTTAAAGATTTTTATAACTAACTTTATAGCATAAAGATGGTTTATATATAAGTATTTGTACATGTACTATTGTGTTCTTTGATTTGTTTGTCTTGCAGGTCAAAGGAAGAAGAAGGGAACTCCAAGAAGGGTTTGGACCCTAAAGGCCTTCTCGAACGTAGGACCTTAGGTACGTACCCTAAACATTAGAATTTGCTTAAAAGTAAAAATGATGGTTGTGTGTGTGTTTCTTTGAATAAGCAATTTTCAGTCTAGTAGAGTCTTAGCCCAAAGGACCCTAGGGGTACTTTCCCTTCAACCACCAGCACCCACCAAAAGGTAGCTCAACCACCTGATCATATTTACCAGGTACCACTAGAAGGAAGATTCGACTTACTTACTGAAGGATCTAACCCTCAACACTTCCATGGACCAAGTTTCATAAATTTTTACACTAGATCCACCTAATACACCACATCAAAACTTGTAGGCTACCTTTCATCAAATTTTCAAACTAGACACACTACCATCATTTAAGCCCAATACCAAATATGAAAATTCAAACTTATCACTGGAACAAATCACTCAATCATTAAACCATATGAATCAACTAATCACTGAACCAACTGAGACCCAAATAAACCAACTTATTCTGAAACAATCAAAGTAGTTAGATCACCGTAACCATAATTTCAATATTGAACCCAAACATTTCATCAACTCACTGAACCAACTAAAAACCTTGATCAATAAAATGTGAGAATATATACACTACTTTACTTTAGAAAATCCACATGTATATGCGACTTTGTTGAATCATACCTGCATACACATCTCAAATTATTGAGCCCTGAAACTGAATCAATGTCATTCTGAAACAAACACTCAATTACAACCTGAACCACTAAATTATTCTAAAATAATCAGAGAACCATCATAGATCTTCAATCACATATAGCTAGCAACATCATCACTCTTCAATCAATCAACTCAACTTCAATCATTACTGTTAAACCTAGATCATCAAGTATGACTTCATTGACAGATAGCAGAAACACAACAAGACTTATTAGACTGATCATACATCTTATTCAACAAAACCATATCTTATATATGTTCTTTCCACAAAACACTTCTGAGTGTATGCACCCTCCTCAAGAATCAAACATGCATACAGATCTGTCCAAAGTGTAGAATCGACATGCGACTTACCAGCATTAAACCTATGTATGTATGTGCCTTTCAGGTTATCAAACCCACATATAGATCTCCAACTATTGACTAATAGCTTGGCTGCACATCAGACCTTCAAAGCAAACAGATATCTTCACATACATAACAAAACATGCATCAAACACAAATATTACATATCAAATCAATCCATTATCAATACAGTCATTTCAGGTCTATTGGATTTGATCCATCATCCAATTCCTAGGTGCATACTTAGTTTTAGATCAAACTATTCATTAATATCCCATTACATGCACACTTGCTATAGATCTAGCTATGAAATCTTCATTAATTGCACACACAGGTACTTTGATCTTCATTTCCTTATATAACTTAGCCATTATCCAATACCATAGGTCAAAACCACACTAATGCCAATGGTATACTTTGATGTTATCAAATATACATTGATGGGCTCAATACTATGGGTCAATACCATGGTAAAGACCCTTTCTATTTAAAATACCATTATGTGGAAATTTTACGTGACGTCTCTTTTTCATATATGCATGTGCACATGCCTTTGCTTCACAAAACCCACGTGTACCTATCAAAATGTCCCCTTCAGAATTCCTTTGTCTCTAAACTACTATTCCTTTGTCCAAACTCTATATCATATCTAGACACAGCCTGTTAACATCTTCATCAAGTAGGATGCCATCAAAAGGCAACTCATCAAGTAGGTTTCCAACAAAATTAGGATTTCTAGGTGCATTTTCTCCTTCTCCTTCACAAACCCCTTTCCACAACTCATTGAAAATCGAGGTGTGCCTTATCTTCCTAGACCACTCATGATAATTTTCTTTTCCAGAGACAAATACTCCCACAAGGGAGATGATTTAATGAATCATAAAAAAATATTATGCTCTTTTGATTTCCAAAATAGTTGCAACCTTACTTTTTTTCCTTCTTGACTAGGTAAGAAACTTGTTAAATATATAAATGGAGAAACTTCACTTTGCACTATGTCAAAATTTTAATATATACCACCACTCATAATGTTTCACCACTCATATAAGATATATCATGAACATATATCATGTCCACCACTCATACCATAAGAATTCCACCCACTCTCATATTATATACCACAACTTCAACATATAAAAGGATTTTGAATTTGTAAAATATATGAACCATATCCAATCTTTAACATAACCAACACATATAACATAAATGGGATCTTCACATTTATTCATTACCAACACAAATATTTCATATATATTGAGAGCATCAATTATTGGTGTTTTAAAATAGGTTAATGTAGGTTTGGAGTGATTTTCAACGTCCATATGAAGCCCATCCAGCACATAATATAAAGCACCAGAATTATTTATATCAGCTCCAAAAGAACGCATACCAAACATACGTAGGCATACCAACATATGCAGGAAACTAATGCACAGTCGAAGAAAATCACTGCATACCATACGTAGCAAACAACAACCTTCGCACATGAACTCAAAGCATTACTTGCATAACATTA
Source organism: Pinus tabuliformis (assembly GCA_031772625.1). NCBI lineage: Eukaryota > Viridiplantae > Streptophyta > Pinopsida > Pinales > Pinaceae > Pinus > Pinus tabuliformis. The sequence continues at coordinate 130,865,937 of CM062818.1, forward strand.
ATAGAGATGTGAGACTACAACACTTGACTTCACTGGATTTTCATACACGGTCATACCATTTCAATGCATATAATTCCACCTAATTCAATGCACATGTAACTGTAGGTTCAATGCAACTGTATTCATAGGTCTCAACGAACTATTACGCACCATTCAACATAGAGATACAATGAACAGGAACACCTAATGCTCAAATCAACGCCAAGGGATTTGAATTGATAGAATATGGCAGAGAGCAAAGGGATAGAATATGGGAGACAAAATAAGAGTTATAATAGAAGATGGAAACCAAAAATAGGGTTGGCTCTCATACCATGCAAGGCTAGGAGTAATGTTGAATGTGATTGTTGTATTTTCATTAAGATAGAATATGACTATATACAGGGAGAGGGAGACTATTGGGCTTCATCTGGCAATGTCTCTCTGTCTTCCATCTTCTTTTATTTTTCTATTTACAATATTTACATAGGATTAATAATCTTAAATATTAGGTGTCAACAATGATCTAGGTGGATATTGGTGGCCACCCACCTATCCCACCTAGACCTCCAATTAGTTTCATTTGTTTCGTGTTTATTTCAGCATTTGCTATTTTTAGCAGTTTTTCAGGTCCTGAACTTTCGGAGCATTTTTGACCCCCTAAACGGTATTTTTTGAGGTCCGCAACAGACCCATAGCCATAGGTAAGGGCCAATGGAAAAACCCGTAGTACATGGAGAGATATTTCCAACAAGGTATCATACGCGCCAAAAGGAGATAATATGACCAAGTTATGACCCCAGGAAGTTTGCTTCCCAACTAACCCCGACAGGGCCCACAAACTCTTGGTGTTACATCTCCTAGGGTTAGGGTTTTGGTTTTTTAGGGTTTTCTCATGTGTTCTAATAATAAATAGGCCCTTGAACCTCATTGTAACATAGTTCAGAGGCATGTAGCCGCCACATCTTTTCTCAGAGATAAGCTACCATCGCCTGAGATAGTCTTATTTCCATTTTGTTTGTAAGCATATTTCAGTATTGGATATTAATGAAATGAAGTATTGTTTATGCTGCATCTTTTTGTTTATGTTTTTATATGTAATTTGTTGCGTTCCTGTTAAATTTATATCAGTGGTATCACAGCGGATTTCTCTTTCTCATTTTTTCTTTGCATGTCCCCAACGAGGTCAAGATATAAGGAGTTAAGGCTTGAACTGGTCGAACATTTGCAAGACTAGATTCACAAATCCCGACGGCCTCCCATGGCAGAAGAAAATAAATATTAGGGGGTAGGAGATCCTATCAAAATCTTGCTCGAAGAAGCCCTCGAGTGAAAAATGAATGCAATGATGTACAACTTTTCCCAGATCGTCAGTGGCTACCCAAGGGCAACGCATCTACTTCCAACAACTACTCTAGAAGCACCAAACCCTTTAATGTACAAGTTAACTTTGACATTCCCATATTTTAGGGTTAGATAGATGTGGACACCATAGATAAATGGTTAAATATGCTAGAAGGATATTTTTCTGTTCATGATTTTTCTAGCCAGGAAAATATTACTTTTTCTCTTCTCAAAGTTGCCCCCCACGTCAAGGACTGCTGGGAAACCTATTGCGAGCAGAAGAATGAAAGTATGCCCTCACTATTTTTGTCCACACCAACTTGGGATTCATTTTGGTATTCCATCAAGGAGTAGAACTACCCTATCAGGAGCTATGAGGATAAATACATAAAGTGGACCACACTGCGATAGGGAAAGGACCAAGACATGCTGAAGTTTACCAATTTTTTTCATACCCTTCGCACAAAGTCGGGTATCAAGGATTCTAAGAAACATTTCACACTCAAGTACCACGAATTCCTACACAAGTACATCTAGGATGAGATGGAGTTCTTGGACATCTCCTTTCTTAGCATGATGTACTGATACATTGTCAATATTGAGCATAAGCTTACACATAAAAAGCGAGACTTTGGATCTGTGAATCTGAACCAAGGGAAAGGCATCCCCAAAACGCAAAGTAAAGGGAAAAGATAAGGAAGGAAACCTAGGATAACCCAAAAATGCCACAAGAAAGGAACAACACATTAAGGCAAATAAGGACACTCAAAAGTGGTTTGAGTTCCATAAGAGCTCCACTCACAACACAAGTGACTGTCGGGCCAAGCAATCACTGGTGGTTGAGCTGAAGGCTTCTGAGTTTGATGCATGTTCTGACTCTAAGTCAGAACCCAACAAGGGGAATGAAAAAGGGAAGCATATCATTGACGTAGAGCCTAGTGCCACTATGGACACCCCCAAGATCTAGAAGATTGAGCCTGAAGATCCAGAGGAAGGGGAGTGCCTATTCCACTCACAGATGTGGGTGAAGGGTTCTCTGCTGCAGTTCATTATCGACAAGAGGAGCAAAAAGAAGCTCATTTCAGTAGAGGTTGTGAAGCAGCTAGGCCTACTAACTAAAACACATCCGTAGTTGTACACCATCAGGTGGCTTCACCAAGGACAAGATCTCCACGTCATCCAGTAGTGTCGCCTTCCCTACATCATTAATCCCTTCACGGATGATGTATTTTGTGATGTTGCTCCTCTTGAAGTTTGTGATTTATTATTAGGAGAACCATACTTATGGAAGTGGCATTTTGTATATGAGTCTAGGCCTCACTTGATTATTATTTCTTTGGCTACTAAGTTATACAGGATACTGAAGGTAGCTCCACCTACCACCATCTCTTTGATCTCTGCTAAAAAATGCAGTAAGGTCATCTCTGAGACTAACAAATTTGTTTTCTTTCTGATTCAGTCTCAAGCTAAGGGGAAGGTCATAGCCACATCCATGGCCCTCAGGAAGGGTTCCTCCAAGCAGCAAAATAAGGTGGATGCAGTCGTTGAAGAATATGGGGACATCTTCTCCTCACCCACAGGGGTACCCTTGCATTATCTGGTCAAGAATTAAATCAATCTAACACCCGGAGCTCCTATTCCAAATGGGCCAATATATCACTACTCCATTTTGGAAACTGAAGAGATCAAGTGGAAAATCCAGGTGTTGCTAGAAAAAGGGCACATCCAACCAAGTTCCTCCCCTTGTGGGAGCTCGATTGTACTGGTACGAAAGAAGGATCGAATCTTCAAGTTTGTGATTTATTATTAGGAGAACCATACTTATGGAAGCGGCATTTTGTATATGAGTCTAGGCCTCACTTGATTATTATTTCTTTGGCTACTATGTTATACAGGATACTAAAGGTAGCTCCACCTACCACCATCTCTTTGATCTCTGCTAAAAAATGCAGTAAGGTCATCTCTGAGACTAACAAATTTGTTTTCTTTCTGATTCAGTCTCAAGCTAAGGGGAAGGTCATAGCCACATCCATGGCCCTCAGGAAGGGTTCCTCCAAGCAGCAAAATAAGGTGGATGCAGTCGTTGAAGAATATGGGGACATCTTCTCCTCACCCACAGGGGTACCCTTGCATTATCTGGTCAAGAATTAAATCAATCTAACACCCGGAGCTCCTATTCCAAATGGGCCAATATATCACTACTCCATTTTGGAAAATGAAGAGATCAAGTGGAAAATACAGGTGTTGCTAGAAAAAGGGCACATCCAACCAAGTTCCTCCCCTTGTGGGAGCTCGATTGTACTAGTACGAAAGAAGGATCGAACCTCGAGGCTTTGCATTGATTATTGGGCATCAAACAAAATCACTATTAGGAATAGGCATCCAATCCTATGGATTGATGACCTGTTAGACTAACTCAAGGGGGCCAAGTATTTTAGCAAGATTGATTTGAAGTCAGGTTATCACCAAGTTCCAATAGAGCCCACATATGTATGGAAGGTTTCCCTTAAATCTGAGGAAGGCCTTTTTGAATGGTTGGTTATGCCCTTCAAGTTGACAAATGTCCCCGCTGCTTTTTTTGAGGGTAATGGATGACACCTTTCAGCCCTTCACCAACTCGTTCGTGGTGGTTTATCGAGATGACATCCTCATCTTTAGCAAGAGTTGGGAAGAACACTTGTAACACATTCGGAGGTCCTTCAAACCCTTCAGAAACACTAACTGTGTGCCAACTTAAATAAATGCACCTTTAGCATGAGAAGGGTCCAATACTTGGGGTACATCATAGATGAGCACTGCATGCATGTGGAACCGACCAAGATCCAAGTCATTCGGGATTAGCCAGCCCCGACCACTCTAATGGAGCTTTGTAACATTTTGGGCCTTGCAAATATTTGTCGAAGGTTTGTGTTGGGATTCTCTGATATCACTTGGCCTTTTAGTCAGACTAATATGGGTGAGGCGAAAGAAAAGTTATCATGGTCCAAGTCCCAATAGAAGGCGTTCATTGAGTTGAAGTGCCTCCTCTGCTCTACATTGGTATTCACACTACCAAACCTGTAGCAACCATTTCAAATTGAGACAGGCACCTCAGACTATGTCATTGGTGCAGTCCTCACCCAACATGTGCATCTAGTGGCCTATCATCATGAAACCTTGTCCGATACAATTCGGAATTACCCCACCTATGATAAAGAAATGTATTCCATCATGCAAGCTTGCCAACAGTGGAAGCACTACATTCTTGGGAAGGAGACAGTCATCGACACAGATCATCGATCTCTTTAGTTTATACAAACAAAGGGGAAGTTGTAAAATGATCATCATCAAAATTTATCTACATATCTGCAACAATTCCATTTGAACATTAAATGCAAAAAGGGCAACACCAATTATGTTACACAATGCCTTAGCTGACCCCCCGTTGCAACAATGACTATTGTTCTCAATATTTCACCTCCACATATCATATGCTAGTATATGGGAAGCAAGTTCCGGATTTCCATCTCCATGGCGCATTATGATGCTACCTAGGCCACATTTATGTTCCTTCAAGCGAGCATGCCAAAATAATTTGGGAGGCACTAAAGTCGGATTGTAGGACACATTGGGGTGGAGAAAACTATGGTTGTACTAAAAAAGTAATTCTATTGGCCCAAAATCTGACTAGATGTTGGGAAATATATGAGATCATGGACACATTTTCTAAGATGGCTATATTGGCAGCCTACAAGAAGAGTATCACAACATGCGACATTGCCAAAATCTTCTTTGAACTAGTATGGGTACATTTTGGGATCCCATAGACCATTATATTATATCAGGATAGTAGGTTCCTAAGCTCATTCTAGTCAAACCCTTGGACACTATTGGACACAAGCCCACCGAGTCAATTGCCTTCTCCCCGGATTGATGGCTAGACAGAGGTCCTCAACAAGATGATAGTGCACATACTTCACATGTTCAACTACAAAAAACCTCAAGCCTAGGATGAGAGTCTTCCATATGTGTAGCACAACTATAATAGATCTCTCCATACCTCGAATGGTCGTAATCCCTTTCAAGTGGGTCTAGGATTTAAACTGTTGTGTATGGTTGATGTTACCATGCCTTAGGAAACTACACGGAAATAATCCACACATGTATCATCTGAGGTGGATAAAGAGACCAAATTTATTGAACACATACAACACATCTACCAGCAGGTTGATGACATCTTAGAGAAGTCAAATTCCAAGTACAAACAGTGATATGATCAACACTAAGTGAAACACAAGTTTGAGGTGGGCGACAAAGTATGGTTGAATTTGTAGAAAGAACACCTTACCGGATCCCAACGGAAGCTCAAACCACTCTGATATGGGCCTTACACTATTACCAAGGCTATGGGAGATAATTATTTTTAGCTCAACATTCCCCCATTCCTTGGTTTGCACCTAGTGTTCAATGTGGACTGCTTTCGACCATACCTCCCACCATTATTGTACACATAAAACATTGCAGAACAACTCACACCAAGATAGTTAAATCCATACTACATGGAACAGGCCACAAATGATCAGATTATGTACACATAGGTCAAGAACACTCGCTAGCGGTAGATCCAACTATATTGCATTGTCAAAGCTGGCCAACTCCTACACCAAGGCAAGTGGATCACGAGGGACCAAGTTCAACATAAATTTCCTCACCTCATGGAGGCTCTGCACACAATGAGGACCATTTCTTCCTAACGGGGAAGGAACAATCCACATGGATGTTGGTGACCACGAACCTATCCCACCTAGACCTCCAGTCAGTTTCATTTATTTCCTTATTTATTTCAACATTTACTATTTTTAGTAGTTTTTTAGGTCTTGAACTTCTGTAGAAATTTTGATCCCATAAATGACATTTCTTTTAGGTCCACAGCATGCCTCTAGCCATAGGTAGGTTCCTGTAGAAAAGCTTGTAGTACTCGAAGAGACCATTCCAACAAGATATCGTATGCGCCAAATGGAGATAATATGACCAAGTTATGATCCCAGGAAGTTAGCTGCCCAACTAACCCCAACGGGGTCGACAAACTCTTGGTGTTACATCTCCTAGGGTTAGGGTTTTAGTTTTTTATGGTTTTCTCATGTTTTCCAATAATAAATAGGCCCTTGAGCCTCATTATAACATAGTTCATAGGCATGTAGCTTCCACATCTCTTCTTAGAGATAAGCTACCATCGCCCGAGCTAGTCTTATTTCCATTATGTTTGTAAGCATATTTCAGTATTGGATATTAATGAAATGAAGTGTTATTTTTGTTTCCTCTTTGTGTTTATGGTTATATCTATAATTTTTTACGTTCTTGTTTAAATTCATATCAAACAAAGTGCAAGGACTCAATCTTTCAAGAAGTATTGATTCATCGCATGGACTACATTGTCTCCCTGATTTGACCCGCTTATGGATATAGTTTCCTCTATTTCTTTTCTTCGATAAACACATTTACAAATCTTTCCAAATTACAATTGTTTCAATTCAGGAGAATTATAAAATAAAATTTCTAGTTTAAGATAATCAGAGTCTTAGTTTTCATCTCTTGTGTTGCTCTATTGGTAGTAGGATTGGACAGTAACCAGACCAAGACACTACAGGAGAAAAAGCATTGCTTCATTGCCAAAAAACATGAATAGTACTCCGGTGAATTTATTTGCTTCACCTCTCTGCACAGGAAGACTTTCTCTTCTTTCACCCTTTATTTATTTATTTATATGATTGTGCTTAGGCATTTATTTATTTCATTAGGGCAAAAGAGGGATCGCGACTTATTGAGATAAGAAGAGGTTTTTCCTCATAGAAGGTTATATATACCTCTGATTTTAGTTTTCTTGCTATTGATTTCCCCCTTTCCCTTCTTCTATTCGATTGGATCAGAAAGAAGAACATCATTTATTTGCAACATTGGGTTAAGGAATGAATCGAACCTAGAATAGATATAGGCTTTATGGTTCCACCAAAGGATTTCCATCTAGAATTAATCATATTTTCCATTCAAACTTCCATGAATTTAAAGTTCTGTGTACTAAAGATAGATAAGAGGATGATAGATAAGCCAAGAATTTTTCTTCATCATAATTTCCCTTTTCAAACATTGCCACATTGTATTATGAGCCAACAAGAGACATCTTTCATGAAAAGTCCAATTAAGAAAAACACAAAAGAAAAGGATAAAAAATAAAAAATAAAAAAGCCCAATAGAAAAGAAAATGGAGGTTGAACATAAAGCAACCTGGAGACAGAAGTAAGAAAATAAAATAAATGTAGAGACTTGGTGGAGATAAAATGTAGGACTTGTGTGAAAAGAGAAACTAGAATACAACTAAACATACTACTAACCTGATGAGTTAGAAGGTCAGGGTCAAGTGTAATGAGATTTCCAATGTAACCACTGCAGATTCTCCTGATTTGCAAACACAAAGATACCAACAATTATAACCAATATATAATAATGTGTAAAAGAGAACATAAGATCTTGAATAACTTGCACAAAATACTGAAGGTCTTTCCAAAAGGCAGAAAGATGAATCATAAGAACTACCTTAACCACCTAGAAAACTCACCCTTTCGATGAGAACAACAATCATACAAACCTCAAAGGCTTCGTGTGGATCAATCTTCATCGATGTTGTCCTTCTTATCAAACATCAAGAATGATCAAAGCTTATTATTAGCAATTGTTCTTTCTAAGTAAGATGCTTCCAACGAGTCATATATTTGATCATGAAATTCAAAACAATCCTTTTGAAACCCCTGAAATTATTGAGATAATGAGCTTTGGGTTAGCACGCCAAAATCATAAGGAGAATCAACAAGCTCAACCAATGTAGGACAAATATCATCAAATGTACTTATGGAAAAATTATTCATTGAGTGACAGTTTTATTACCATTTTTAAGACCATGTTGATGGATGAACATATAATATTCTTGATTCTCCTTTAGTTTCATTTGTATCAAATTATAAACCGGAGCAATAATATGAAATCTTAGGATATTAGGAGAAATCGTTGTCGTTGTTAATCAAGGAAATTGGTTGAAACATCATGTTGACAAAAGGTTAGAAGAATATGTCAAATGAACTATAGAATCCATTTCAGCATGGGGGTTTTAGTCCACTATATGATTCAAGACTTGGATGCTACTCAAAGGGATTGATTGGGACACAAAAAAATTGATTAGTTCACTAACATTCAAAATGTAGATTAGGAGCTTATTGATCACCATAGCACTCAATAGATATGAATTCTTCAGCTAAAGACAATCTTTAAATTGATCAACTTCACAATTATGTGCATCCATGAAAGGCATAAATTGCAATCCCAAGTTAGATACAAGAGGTATACATGAAGATGAACCAACTAAACCTGAATCATTTATCTTATTAGAAACCAAACCTTGAATGTTAGAAAAACTATATATGAAATACTAAAAATCTTTCAAGAAAGAGTTTGCATCCAGTGAAATAATATGGAGGGAAGAGTTATGCGAGCAAGCCCAGATCTGACATGGTTCAAGGATCTTACCAAGATTGTGAGAAGCTAACATAATCATCAATGAGAGTTGAAGTTCCTCGACTTCGTGACAAGCTCCTGAACTTTGAAAATATAAATAAAAAAAATTTGAGAATTGAGTTAGATCACAAATTGCATGTGGATAACTATTATCAATTACATGAAAAATATTGCCATTATCTAGATGGAAGTCATCTACCTCACCGGTTTGATCAATTTTTACAACTTCAAAAAACAAATTACTCAAGTGATAATATTCTTCTAATAAAAAATCTAGAGGTGTATGAATCAGATAAGTTTGATGGGTAATATCACTATCATGATTCATTTTAAAATTCAACTCATCAGAAAGTGAATCCGCAGAGCATGAAGTATCTTCAACATAAGAAATAAGATACAAGGAATACTGAGCTAAAAAGGAATAAGTTTTCATAAGAGAATCTTCTTTAACTAAATCAAATTTAAGATATACATCTTTAAAAACAAAATCTTCTTGAGAGACCAAAATATTAGTTGGTGCACTTGGACTTCCATCACCATATATATCAGCAGAGACATCCTCATCAAAATACTGGCTCCCCAAGACTTTAGAGTGATTAGGAAAATCAATTTCATTTGAATAACTATCAAGATTAGTAGATTCAAAATCAGCCAAGAATGGAGAAAACCCATCTTCACACGGAGGAATTTGAAAAAGAGAAGAAATATTGAAAGAAACTTCAGCTTCCTTCTCCTCTACCTGCAAAACATGACTACCTTCCACCTGTTCACTTCTTTGATTTACAAGATATGGATTGGGAAGATCAAGGGACAAGGGGTCATGAGAAGGAGATGATAGAGGATGACATGTATCAAAATCACATTTAGGACTGAATTTATGAGTGTTAATATCTTCTAGTGGAATGTAGGTATTAATATTCACCTTAGGCTTCATAAACGATTCTAGAGTTTTGTCCATCAAATATAATTCATTTAAGGTAGAATAATATTGAAGAGACAAGTCAACATTTTGATTTTCATATTTCCAAAATTTGACATCATCACAAGGAGGGACCCACATTGGGACTAAAAAGGAGGAGGATAAGGAACAAAAGGAATAGTAGGTTCCTCCTCTAAAATTAGAGGTGTCTCATGATTTACAAAATTTGGGGAAGCAGAAACATCAAGGGGTTCAATTCCAACATGTAAAGACAAATGAACCAAGTGCTCAAACCTTGGTTTAAAGAAATCACAATTTGTATCTTCTTCATGAAATTCATAACGAAGGTGAACGAATCGATTAGAAAAATCCTCAATTGATTCACCAAGTTTAATTCTTAGTTGATTAATCCTTTTATGGACATCTCGGTAATCATACTTATTGAAGGATAAATGATGCTCCTTGATGAAGTGTTCAAAAGAATGAATGGAAACGGGTGGTAGGGTATGACAACATCAGTTAAATCAACCTTCAAAGGTGAGGAAGAAATGTACACAAACCACATCCTCACAATCATATTCATAATATTCATGGAATTTAATAAAAATAGATTCATTCTCAGCAATATATGTATCACCCTCACCATCAAACTTGAATTGAGACAAGTTATCAAACTATTCTATAGAGTTGAAAAGTGTACTAGGAGATAGGTTAGAAAAATATTCCTAGATTATGATTTAGGGATGATCCATTTACGATAAGAGATTCAATACAGACTCAAGGCACAACCTGTCATCTTTCCCTCCGTCTAGTGCCAACTGATGATGATGTTGGAAATCTTCCAACCAAGGCGGTCTCCCCGTTGTGAAGTCTTAATTAGACCTCACACAATTTGGAGTAGGAGCACGATCTGAAGTATCAGCATGGCCACCATAACTCAAAGATTTTCCCTATCTGAAATGAATAACATAAGAGAGTATGCACATAAATTTGAAATAATCAAGTAAGAGGACATCGTGAAACACTAATTGTAATGTGTAAAATGATAGTTTCAAAACAGGAGAGAGAGGATTGAGTCTCTAGAAGGAAGTAATAGTACTAACTTAGTAGAGACACATGATAACATGAAAATATATTTAGTTATATAGCAAAGTAATTCACATAGACACAATGATCATTAAAGAAAATGAAACACATATTCAACAAGATAAGTACAAAAGCCACCAAAATAGTTCAATTTCATTAGTACATGTGAACAAAACACATACCCCCAAATATATAAGGAATAGTCTTACCATATTCATGATACATGCATGAAAATGTGTTGGCTCATTGACCTTCTAATTATTAGGTGAAGGATCCAAGTACATAGCTATAATGGCGAGCCACTAGCTCCTATAGTGAAACATTAAGTGAATTATTGCTTCTCCAAAGAATGATCTTCTTTCCTATGCTAAGAGAGAGAAGCCAAGGCTAACTCTCAAAAGGCTAAGCCTCCTAAATCCCTTTTGTTTAGTTATGAGGTTGTATTTATAACAACAGAATTGACCTTTCATATCCCCATGACTCTTGAGCTTCCCTCATTATTCTTAGACTTCTAATGTGACCTATAGACTTCTATGTGACTTTTGGACTTTTCCTAAAGACTCTTTTATCCATACATGACTATTTGAATTTTCATATTCCACATATGACTCTTGGACTTCCCAACATTACATTTTGTCCTTTCCTTTTGATAATTACATCATTAGATATACAAATAATGTGGAAAAACACATGGACACAAATGAAATTATAATGGCACTAGTATAAGTCACAACCGAACAATGATGACATGGACTCCATGATGAAATGGAAATGCCAAGTTGTTTCTCCTATTTCTTTGTCTTCAATCTTCACGAGAGGTTTGTTCAATGATTCATCTTCATGAAAGTTCTTCTCTGTTCTTGATCGACCTCCAAGGGCCTAAATGGTATGGAGTCTTCATGTGGACTTGATATTTGGTCTTTTGTCATAAACTAGTGTCCCTTCATCTTCTTGCTCAATGATCATCTTGTCTTCATAGCCTCTGTTGGCCCTCATTTTGGGTCCAGTTTTGCTTAAGGAAACATACTTAATCTCTATATTTTCCATCCATTTACCATCAATACACCTCGTTTCAATGTATTTATGCATATTTACATATTTAAATTTAATTTTTCATTTTTTAGAAGTTTTTATCAAAATTGAATTTCAAGTGCATTTTTGGTAAGAATCAGAAATTCCCGTAATAGCTATATGGATGTCATATTTTCAAGACACCTGGGCATGAGATGGATACATTTAGGGAAATATTGAGAACTAGTACTGAACTAACTCCTATTGGTTTGGTCAAACCAAGCTTAATCAAGCCCGGTCAAAGCTGGTCAAACAGGACCAGTCATTCAGAAAATCCCTAGGAAATAGGGCAGTTTTATGATTTCATGGGATTTTCCATATTTTTAGTGATAGGTTGGATGAGTTCGACTTGGATAGGTGGATATGGATAGATATAGTTGTTAGAGATACTTTAGATCATTTTTTTTCATAATCTTCTATTTAAGCCAAAACTTTGAAGGCTTATGCATGTAAAATTTGTATAATTTTATGTTGAGACATCTGAATATTTGAAGTTAATTTGAGGAATCTGTTCTACCTTCATCTTTTTTTTCAATGATGTGGATGATTGACTAAAGTTTCAGTAGTTGATAATCTCTTCAAGTATGCAAATCAAAGGTGGAAGGCCACCACTCCAAGCTAAGTACACTTCATTGTTAAACAAGCTTTATTTTCATAAACTAGTTGCTCCAGATTTGTTTACCTGTTTTGCTTTAGATTTTCTTACTTGATTTGATGTATGATGATTTATTTTTTCTAATTAATATTGGTTTATTTATAATATTTATATGAAGGGACAATCCAGTGTTCAAGTTGAACACTCCTTCTATTGGATTAATGAATAAAAACTAGAGTTCATCTTTCTTGCTTTCAAGTAGTTTTATGAAATTCCAGTTTTCTAACAATAGCATTATGATGAATGAATTTGTGATGAGGAACATCAAGGATCTCCTAAGCTAGGAGCCGCTTTCATTATTTATTTGTGCATCTTAAGCTATTTTCAATTAATGGTTTTCGATTTCTATTCATCAAGTAATGTTGTAGAAGAAGGGAACAAATGGATCTCCTAGGTTAGGAGCCACTTCATCTCACATATATTGCATCAGTGAATTAGAAATTATTTAATTATATTATATTTATAATATGTATTTCCTTAGTTCTTCATATTTTATCTTCTAATCTTCACTACATCTGATACCCATACATTTTCGGTATGCCTCCAAGTTTTACAAACGAGGATTGATAATGAAATACTTGTGTTAATTTGTGTTAATAAATTAGCCCAACATTTTGGCACCGTTTCCGGGGAGGCATTCATCAACATAGTCAATTAGAGGATAAAAACAAAATCTAAAAAAAACACAACAAAACAAAAACAATAAAAATTTAGCTATGTTATGTTTCTCTTAGTTATGTTTCTTTATGCCTAGAAATAGAGATCAGAAATGTAGATTTATTAAATGAAACCCCCCATGCATAGAAGTAGGACCATCAAGACTAACTACACCAGTTGCTGGTAAACCAACAATAGAGGAATTAGAAGGAAAACAAAGAGTAGGACAAAGATTAACTTTAATTGAGAGACAAACCTTGTTATCCTCAGAGATAAAAAAAAAACAAGCTCCAAAAGAAACACCCACTTCAGAAAAACAAAAGGAAACAAGGAAAATTGTCAAACCAATAGATTAGCCCATTTTTGAACGCTTAGATCAACCTATTTTCAAAAAAAAGCAACAACTTCAACCTCAATTTTCCATCGAAATAGTTGAAACTATGAGAGAAGAAGGGAAGGGATCTGTTATTCTCACTGGAGAAAGGAGACCTGAATATGAAAGACAACAAAGAGAATGGATAAGACAGAGAGAGGAGGAAGCAAAAGAGAAGCTGATAGAAAGAGAGAAGAAGAAAGAAAAATAGAGTATGATAACAAAAGACTAAATGATAATGAACAAGATGACCAGGAACCTACTTTTGGCTTTCCAATATTAGATACAAGTGCAATATTAGGAGAAGAAGTGAAAATGAAAAACATTCCACCTTCTGTATTGCCTAACTTTTATGGAATGTCAACAGAAGATCCTGACTTATTTATCTTTGAATTTGATATCTTATCTAGAACTTATGGATACACAGATGAAACACACAAGATTCGCCTCTTTCCTACTACTTTGAAAGCAACAGCATTAAAATGGTTCATGGGTTTAGGAGAACGTACAATCACTTCTTGGGATGACATGAAGAAATTTTTTCTTAAAAAGTATGAAGCCTATTGCAGGCCTAGGGACTTGAAAGAGGGTGTTTTTATAAAGACACAACAAGAAAATGAAAGTTTAGAGGAGTGTTTGGAAAGATTTTCTTACAATCTTCAAAAATCTAAACAACATTCTCTGAACTCAAATACCATCCACACAATCTTTCTAAAAGGTATAAGAGATGAATATCTTGAAATTTTGAATGTAATGGGCAAGGGTGATATTTCAAACTTGCCACTTCATGAAATGGAAGATCTATGTAAAAAATATTCAAGAGGAAGATCAAAAACTGGAAGGAGAGATATTAGTTCAAAAGCAACAAAATTAGCAGTAGGAGGGGTAACAAGAGTAGAGATAGGGAGTTTGCTAGAAAACTTCAAAACTGATCTTCTAAGTACATTAGGGACACAAGTAGATGTTCTGAAAGCAAACAAGAAGAAAGAGGAACAAGAACAAATCTTAGCAATCTTTTGTCCCAAATGTAGAAAGAAGCATCCATTAAGAGAATGTCCTTTAGATAGTATTCAGGTATGTGGCCTGTGCATAGAAAACCATTCAATAGAAAATTGTCTAAAGTTTAAAGAATTGCAAATGAATCCAATGGAAGAAGTACAAGGAGCAAAAGGATTTTACTATGTGGCACCAAGAAGGCCTTGGCAGCCAAGGATTCCTCAACAATTCCCTCAACAAAACTATCAGTATCCTCCTCAAAATTCTTGGAATACCCCAATTCCGTGGCAAGCTTGGCCTCCACAACAATATCAAAACCAACCTACATAAGGTTGGAGAGGATATATTTATGGAAATCAACCACCTCAACAAATGTATCGTCAACAATACCAACAACAATACTAGCAACAATATCAACAGCCATTTCCATACCAACAGTTTCAACAATATCCACAATCCATGCCATTTCTGCAACAAAATTCCACACCATTATTAACTCAACCACAGCAGCTACAACTGCCTTCGAACCAACCTAGACCAACTCAACTACTAGCTCATTTAGTAGAAAATCCGAGTAACAAAATGGATAAACCTGCATATAATGTGGAAGAAGCAACATATTTTCCAACATACTCCATTCTTCCCATAAATGATGTCCATTTAAGGTCTGGGAAAGTACTGCATAAGAATTCTCCTCCAATCATAGAAGAACTAGCTAAACAAGGAGAACAACCTGAAACATCACATTTAGAAAATCAAAGTTAGAAAGGAAAAACTGTAATAACTCAAACACCACCCTATCCAAAAAGGTTAGTAGAGCAGAAAACTCAAATGTCTCTTCCTGAATTTGATATTTTGGATGAAATAAAAAAGGCTTATGTCAAAATTCCTTCATTATAGGCAATAATAGAAATTCCAACTTATGCTAAAATGGTAAAGGAGTTATGCATCAAGAAAACTAGTAAAACGAAAAAGGATCCTACTACAATCTAAGTCATTGGAAAACTAAGTAGACTCATGTCTACAAAGATAGCAATCAAAAAATATATTGACCCTAGTATCCCTATGGTTACTATTTCAATAAATAATTTTTCAGTTCCAAACACATTAATAGATTTGGGAGCAGCTATAAATGTAATGACTACAGAGACAATGAAACATTTAGATTTAAACAACATTATATCTACTACTACCATTTTAGAGTTAGCAGACAGATCTAAGGTTATACCAGAAGGAATATTAAAAGATATCATAGTCTCTCTGGATTCGTGGGAGTATCCTGTAGACTTCCTCATTTTGCAATTGAAAACAAACTTAGGAGGACATCCTCTAATCTTAGGCAGACCGTGGTTAGCCACTATTGATGCCTTTATAGGATGCAGATTGGGAAGTATAATTATTGCACATGGGGATGAGAGAAAGCACATCACACTTTATTCTCCAGCACAAGCACCTTCTTTAGTATCATGATTGAAGGACAAGAACAACAACAAACAAAATCAATTCTCAGTATTAATCAAGTCTTTGACCTAAAAGAATAAGAGGAGAATGAAGATCTATTAGATCTTTTCATCTCAAAACCAGATATTTTAGAGCAGCTTAGAGTAACCCAGTATGAATCTACAAGTAATCTTTTGAACCATTGTTTTCAGGAAACCTGCACAATTCAATCATTGCAAGATTCATTCACAGATATTTTTCCTGTAAACGCAATTACCAATTCAAAAACTAAAACAATAGAGATTTATCCTGGAAAACATTTGAATATTGGTAATAACTTATGATCATCGCAAGAACAAAAGGTAATAGCATTGTTACAGAAATACTCAAAAGCTTTTTCCTGGGATTACAGAGATATACAAGGAATTCACCCCAAAACATGTATCCACCACATCTATACTGATGACCATATTAAACCAGTAAGGCAGCCCCAAAGGCGAATGAAACCCATGATGAAGGAAATAGTGAAAGAAGAACTACAGAAACTATTGCAAGTTGGATTCATCTATCCTATTACTGATAGTCAATGGGTTTCTCCCTTAGTGGTAGTAACAAAGAAAAATGGGAAGTGGAGAATATGTGTAGATTACCGAGAATTAAACAAAGCAACATTAAAAGATCATTTCCACTACCATTTATTGACCAGGTCCTAGATTCATTAGCTGGGAAGAAATTATTTTCTTTTCTAGATGGATTTAGTGGGTATAATCAGATTAGAATAGCAATGGAAGACCAGGACAAAACAACATTTACATGCCCATGGGGAACATATACATACAAGGTTTTTCCTTTTGGGCTATGTAATGCACCAGCTACTTTCCAAAGAGCAATCCTTGTAATATTTGTTGATCTAATCCATGAATGTGTAGATATCTATATGGACAATTTCACTCTAAATGGAAACACATTTGACGATTGTTTCAAAAAGCTTGAGAAAGTTTTGAAACAATTCATAGAGAAAAATTTGTCCCTAAGTAATGAAAAATGCTCCATGATGTTAACAGAGGGGATAGTGTTGGGACGCCATATTTCCTCATCAGGAATTAATGTGGACCCAACAAAAATACAAGTCATTGTGAATTTAATGCCACCGACAACTCAAAAGGAAGTAAGAAGTTTCTTGGGTTATGCAGGCTACTATAGGAGATTTATTGAAAATTTCAGTAAAATAGCACTGTCTCTGTTCAATTTACTTGCAAAAGATGTTAAATTCCAATGAACAAATCATTGTCAAAACACATTTCAATTATTGAAAGAAAAGCTATCAATTTTCCCCATTCTTCGAGGACAGAATTGGTCTTTGCCATTTCATATCTCCACTGATGCATCTGATACAGCAATAGGTGAATCATTTGGACATAAGGAAAACTTGTTTAATTATGTTATATACTTCATAAGTAAAAAATTAACACCAGTAGAAGTCAACTACGCAGTCACAGAAGAAGAGATGTTAGTTGTAGTACATGTAGTAAACAAATTCAAGCATTACATAATAGGCTACCAAGAAGCCCCAAGGGTTAGCTCAACTGGTCAAATAAGTGCCTCGTCGTTCGGGAGGTCATAGGGTCAATTCTCCCTGAAGCCCTTGGGGTTAGGCCTAGCTATTGGACTGCAGGTGTCCGTGAACCACCAGAAAACAAAAAAAAACAAGAAAAAAAAAAAACAAAAAAAACAAAAAACAAAAAACAAAACAAAACAAAACCAACCTACCAAGTGTTCATTTACAGAGACCATTCAACAATCAAATATTTAATGAATAAAGAAATCACAAATGGTATAATTACAATATGGCTATTGTTAATGCAGGAATTTAATATTACAATTCAAGATCGACTAGGGAAAGACAATCAAGTAGCTAATTTCCTTTCAAGGCTTCGTAAACCTGGTGATCCAAATAATGTTTCAGATAATTTCCCAGATGAACATCTGTTTGCAATAACAGTCAAAAAACCATGGTTTGCAAATATAGAAAACTATTTGTCCTATAGAAAGTTACCATCCCAGTTCACAAAGAAACAAAAATGAAAGATAATTAGAGAAAGTTCTAGATATAGCTGGTTCAATGGTGATCTCTTTTATACTAGCTCTGATCTGATAATAAGAAAATGTGTTAGAGAAGACAAAATATTAGAAATTTTGAAATCATGTTGTGACAATCCATGCGGTGGTCATTTTGCAGACAAGCGGACAGCCTACAAGGTGTTGCAACTGGGCTACTACTAGTAAGCAATCTTCAAAGATTCCAAAGAATAGGAAGGCCAACAATATTAGATGAAATGCCAATTAAGCCAAAAGTACTCACAAAGCCATTTGAACAATGGGCTCTAGATTTTGTGGGACTAATAAACCCACCATCAAACGGAAAGAAGTACATCTTGGTATGTATTGATTATGTAACTAAGTGGGTTGAGGCAAAGGCAGTAGCAAGAGCAATAGAAAACACAGTGGTCACATTCCTCTTTGAGGAAATCTTTGTCAGATTTGGAGTACCAAGATAGATTGTAACTGACCAAGGCACATAGTTCACTTCCAAGCTTGTTCGTGATCTTACAGAGAAGTACAAGATCAAACATAGAAAATCAACACCGTACCATCTACAAGAAAACAGACAAGTGAAGTCAACAAACAAATTCCTGGAAAATATCATGGCGAAGACAGTACAAATGAATAGGAAGGAATGGTCAAAGAAATTAAGAGATGAAGCATGGGCATATAGGATAACATGGAAAAACACAACTGGGTTCAGTACATATCAGTTAGTATATGGAAAAGAAGTCTTCTTACCCATAGAATCTCAAATACACACATTCAAGTTAGCAGAAAAGTTAGGACTTGAATTATCTGAAGCACAACAACAATGAGTAATTGAATTGAATCAACTAGATCACTAGAGATAGCAAGCAGTGGAGCACACAACTCTTGTGTAGAAGCAAAGGATGAAATGGCATGATCAATTCATCGAAAACAAAACATTCAACAAACGAGAATGGGCATTATTGTTTGACTCCAAACTCAAAGATTTCAAGGCAAATTTTACAACTCATTGGCCAGGTCTGTATGAGATAGAAGAGATCTTTGATAATGGAGTTGTTAAGATAAAAACATTTGATCAATAATCTACTTCATTTGTAGTTAACAGACATAGGCTTAAATTCTACAATAAGCCTATCAATAAAGAAGATTTTATGAAACAAATGTCAAAACATACCGATCTGGAATTAATGGAATAGCATAGAAATATGCCTTCCATTATTCCAGAAGAAGAATAAAATATAATATATATATATATATATATATAAAACAAGAAAGAAAAATATAAAATAATAATAAAAGTTTGCTTGTGAAAACCAGGCAACTGGTACAAAGGAAACATGAATTCATGAAGGAAAACCAACTAGTTTGGCTTGCATGAATTCACAAATTTTGTTTCACTCTAATGGCAATTTGACTTTGCAGAATTTACCCTCGAAAACAATACAAGAGTTGAGGACAAGTCTTCACACAAGCAAGGGGGAGTTGCAAAAGAAACTCAGTTTGAGTAGCTGAAAGTTTGAGCAGTTGAATTGAAGAAGGAACTTGAATTGTATTGTAGAAGGGACTTGAAACATTATTGGAAACATTGTGTAGAAGGGACCTAAAATGTTAGAAGAAACATGTATTATATGACAAATATTGCATAAAAAATATACATGACAAAAGGGACCTAAATAATCAAGTACCAATTGCCGAAGGGACCTAAACGACATCAACAATCAATGATCCTGAATCAATGATGAATGCAAGAACATGAAGTATAAATAAAGTCTACATTTCAATCTATCCTAGATGATCCATTAAAGACATTTTCACCTATTATTTGACCAGAAGACATCATCAAATACTATCAGGGAGTAAAGTACAGTGAGTAAAAAAGTTTTGCTCTTGAAATTTCAAAATTTTTAAATTTTTTTAGAGATTGTTAAGATTAATTTAGTACCTGACATGCATATTTTACCTACATTTCACTACCTTCATTATTATACTCATTATATTCCTATTATCCTATTCATATATATTCATCTCCATACCCATTATTCTACCCATTTAATTCCATAAACATACTCCAAATACCACATATTCATTTCATATTCCATATACACATCATATTAACCCTAAGTATTTTTCTTTTGAAAAGAAAATGGATTAAAATATAGGGTCCAATAGTCAAACCCTAGACCTACAAAACCATACACAAGTTAGTGTCATAAATTTAATTTTAAATATGACCTTAACATGGTCATTTTAAAATTAAATTACATATATTGAAATGTGCGCATTATGAAATAATACAAGTCAAAGGAAATCGAAATAATTCATTTCGATAAGTTATAATCAAAAGCGCATAAAACAAATATGATGCTATGAAGTGTAAGGTTATCATAACACAATGAAATGAATAATGTGATGCCATAATGCAATAAAAACAAACATTATGAAAATGTTTCGGAGGCATAAGACATGGGGAATGGATATGAAGTGGAGGTATGATGAAGTTTAACGGGCATAAGGCCATGCAATAGAACTATAATGAATTTCAAAGGCACGACGATCAAATCACAATGCACTATGAATAAAGTATGAAATGGAATAATAATATGAGCCGGTGGAAATGAAATGTATGGCAGGATGACTATACGGTAATATGAGTAAACAACAGTCAAAGGTTAAGGTAATGAAAATCCGAGACGTGGAGGTAAGCACCGTGGGTAGGTACATAGGACAACCATGAAGGAATGCAGGATAGCCACAAAGGGGAGCAGTCAGAGGTTGAAGCATGTGGGAATGGTCAACCAAAATTTGAAAACACAGCAATAAACATTTCAACTAAAAACAACACTGTGAGTTTTTGCATTCAACCAGAACTCATACACTGCACCTCTGCCATTTTTACACACAAACCTCTGTAAAAATCACTTTCTCTCCACCATCATAGCCATTTGCAGGCTCAGGGAGAATGATGAGTGTTGTATAAGATATTAGCACACATTCAAGAGTCGGAGGAGAATGGTTTGATAGAGAAAATGCAGAAACAGAGGAAATCAAACTGAGAGAAGGAAAGCAAGAAATATAGCAGTGGAGAATCGAAGAGATAAGAAGAATAAGCAGAGTAGATTAAGGGATAAGCCGAGAAAACTAGCAGTCATGTAAGAGAAAGCGAAATTAACTAAGGAGGATCTCGTGTGTAAGAAGGTAAGAGCAAAACCCAATTTCTTTCAATAAATGCAGCAAATGTTTTGATGAGGAAATCTTGGGATTCTTAAATGCAGACACAAGGTTGACTCCAAGATATAAGATAGTGCTTCAACCACTGTTTACGATTTGTCATTGCTATCTTACATTAAGAATCTTCCATCAGTAAAGACATAAGGTTTTTGAATAAATTTTAATAGTAGAAAACATTATGAAATGCAGGTTGATTGAGCCACGACACAGAGGGAATCACGGCATTCCATTGTAAGAAGGTAAATTGATTCAGATCCTCCATGTTTACTCATGAAATCGCCAAAGTTGGTTGATGAAAAAGAGTGTTAAGTTGTAGTTTGATTGCATAAACACATGTATTCACCGAGTTGGTTGATGAAATAAAGTATTGAATACACAGTGAGTTAGTTATAGTTTGATTGCACAAACAATGGGCTTGATTGCACAAACAGTGAACTCCAAAATGACTTCAGTTTGACATATAAATGAATTTTTTAACCATAGAAAGAAAAAGAAAATCGAAAGGAGAAGCTATATATATATATATATATATATATATATATATATATATATATATATATAGATATATATATATATATATATATAGATATATATATAGATATAGATATAGATATCTATATCTATATCTATATATATATATATATATATATATATATAGATATCTATATATATATATATATATATAGATATATATATATATATATATATATATATATATATATATATATATATATATATATATATATATATATATATATATATATATATATATATATATATATATATATATATATATATATAATTCAAAATCAAAAGAGAGTTTCAATTTTGATTTCTTTTCTATGAACAGTGATATGCATAAGCAGAACATTTCATTTTTATGGACAAAGTAGAGTTTTAGTGAAAGAAAACAGAATAGGGAGTGGTTTTTGCATCAGAGAATAAGCAGGATGTTTGTTTTTGTTTTTCATCTACAAAGAGTAATGTTTTGAAAAGAACAGTGACTTATTGTTGTAGTGAGACAGAGATTAAACAAGCTTGAATTCATTGTTTCTAAAGAGTATCAGGAAAAAGGTAAGCCCTACTACTACAATGTATAACTGAATCAAAAAGATCTCTATGCATGAATGATTTTTATTTTCATTTTCAAAAATGAGATTGATGACAGTAGAGGGATATATCAATTGGTTTTCAGAAAACATGACTACAAGAATAGAACCAAAATTCTAGATTGAGCAGTGGAAGAAGGAAACAGTAGAGAAATTATATCAAGCTGGGCTTATAGGTTTTCTTCAGAGGTTTAATGGGCATAGTGAGAGTATAACCAGGGAGTTTGTAAAAAAATATGCCCATGATCAAACTATGGTAGGAAATTTAATCATTCCATTGAATCCAGAATACATCTCCCAAGCATTAGATCTTCCATTGACAGGAGAAAACTATCATAAAGGTCTACACTTCAAGGAGAAAACATGGAATTTCTTCTTAGAGAAGAAGAGGAAGGGAGTCTTTGATATAACTAAAGGCATACCTAGGGAATGGTTTAACGAGCCATGGGGAGAGTTAGTTTTGATCATTCAAAAATTCTTCACATGTGATAGAGGACATAGTGTGGCACATCTATACCATGTCAAGCTGTTCCAACACATTAAAGGAGAAGTCAAAATAAACTTTCCATATTTCTTCTCCCGAAATCTCATAAATATGATAGTCAGTGAAAAATGAGAATAAACCAAAAGAAGTTAAAGTTTATCATCAGGGACTAATAAAAATTCTTGCAAAGTATCAAGTAAGAACTCAGGGCATAATTTGGAAAGAGTTTTTAGTCCAAAACTAGCATGAAGAACAGGTCATAGAAGAACAGTACAAAACAAATCAGGAAACCAGAGGCATGATGAATTCACCACTCTATCCAAGAACCAAGTCTAAGAAGCAAAAAAACATTGTCATGATTGAGAAAGAAACATCCTTCATATCGACTCCTAGGAGGCATAGGAGAAAGAGCCCAACAGAAACAAGTAGCAAGGATCAAGAAGTACAGATTGTAGAAACACTTTCTACAAAGAAACAAGTAGAAGGCATAATTGAAAGATTGGAGAAAGAAGCTTTAGAAAAAGACTCATACTTTGATAATGTAGAGGCCACATCATTTGAAAAAGATACACAGGAATTAGAAAAAGAGTTGCACTTGCGAAAGATAAAATAATTGACAGATCAGTTAGAAATAAACAGGAGTTTAGAGAAGCAATTGAAGAAATAAAATAAAAAATATAAAAAAAATATTGCAAAGTTAGTCAGGAAAAATGAAAAGCTCAATGAGGAGGTAGGAAAACTGAAAAGAGAGAATGATTTACTTTGCAAATAGGCTTTCAAGTGGCTAAAAGATAAAAACATGTGGAAAAACAAGTATGAGAAACAGAAGGTCAAAGCTACTATTTACAAGGAAGAACAATGCAAGGGGATGGATTATATGCTAGATGGAGCACAAAAAGAAGCATCAGGGTCAAACAAATGATTTACAGTAGATGTTAGAAGATCCAAGAGGAAGAAACAAGCATGAGGACATGCTTGTGAATCAACAAAGGGGAGATGTTGGCCATCATTTTTGGTCAAGTTTTGCTTAAGAATACATACTTAATCTCTATATTTTCCATCCATTTACCATAACATCCACCTCATTTTGATGTATTTATGCATATTCAAGTATTTAAATTTAATTTTGCAATTTTTAGAAGTTTTTATGAAAATTGAATTTCAAGTGCATTTTTGGACAAAATCAGAAATTCCCCTAATAGCTATATGGATGTCATATTTGCAAGACACCTGGGCATGAGCTATATACATTTATGGAAAGATTGGGAACTAGGACTGAACTAACTCCTATTGGTTCGGTTAAACCAAGCTTAATCAGGCCCGATCAAAGCTGGTCAAACAGGACCAGTCATTCAAAAAATCCCTAGGAAATAGGGTAGTTTTATGATTTCATGGGATTTTCCATATTTTTAGTGATAGGTTGGATGAGTTTGACTTGGATAGGTGGATATGGATAGATATAGTTGTTAGAGATACTTTAGATCAGTTTTTTTCATAATCTTCTATTTAAGCCAAAACTTTGAAGGCTTATGCATGTAGAATTTGTATAATTTTATGTTGAGAGATCTGAATATTTGAAGTTAATTTGAGGAACCTGTTCTACCTTCATTTTTCTGTTTAATGGTGTGGATGATTGCCTGAAGTTGCAGTAGTTGATAATCTCTTCAAGTGTGCAAATAAAGGGTGGAGGGCCCCCACTGCAAGCTAAGTACACTTCGTTGTTAAACTAGCTTTATTTTCATAAACTAGTTGCTTCAGATTTGTTTACTTGTATTGCTTTAGATTTTCTTACTTGATTTGATGTATGATGATTTATATTTTCTGATGAATATTGGTTTATTTATCATCTTTATATGAAGGGACAATTCAGTGTTCAATTTGAACCCGCCTTCTACTGGATTAATGAATAAAAACTAGAGTTCATCTTTCTTGCTTTCAAGTAGTTTTATGAAATTCTAGTTTTCTAACAATAGCATTATGCTGAATGAATTTGTGATGAGGGATATCAAGGATATCCTAAGTTAGGAGCCTCTTTAATTATTTGTTTGTGCATCTTAAGCTATTGTCAATTAATGGTTTTTTATTTCTATTCATCAAGTAATATTATAGAAGAAGGGCACAAATGGATCTCCTAAGTTAGGATCCACTTCATCTAACATATATTGCATCATTGAATTAGAAATTATTTAATTATATTTATAATTATAATATGTATTTCCTTAGTTCTTCATATTTTATCTTCTAATCTTGATACATCTGATATCCATACATTTTGGACATGCCTCCATGTTTTAGAAACCTGGATTGATAATGAAATACTTGCGTTAATTTGTGTTAACAAATTAGCCCAACAGCCTCCCTAGTCTCTTATAGCATAGTCTCCTTCTACTCTTTTGTGTGCATCATCATGTCATGTCAAGATGTAATACCTGCAAGTGAAATCCACTCATGACAAGTGGACATTAGTCTAAACAACTCCTAGTCTAACATGCTTCATGAAAATCACTTATGGAGCTAGAACAGGTTCCTAAATTGGTAGGAAGGATCAGGTATTGTACAATGCAAAGTTCCTAGTGGCCAGGAGTGGAGGACTAAGGCTTGAGGCTATGCAATGGGAAATTTTGGAGGCCTAGGCAAGATGAATATGTAGTTGAGGAGCCTAGTGAGGTAGTATTGAACCTTGACGTTGTCCAATGCACCGTATAGGAGAGAGAGAGGCATAGGAATTGCATCATTGCATATCTCAAAGAGGTAGGATGACAACATGAGGCTTTCCACTACATAGCCTGCAGAAGGAGGCTAAATGGTAGGATGAAATGTGCAGTGGTGGAAGTCAAGTGGCCAGGATTAGGCATTGATACTACGTAATACATAGTCTTTGGAGGCAAGAACTATAGATTGCGTAGTTCCAAGAGGCAAGGGATCAACTTGAAGGTTAACACTGCACATTGCATAGTTCCAGGGGATTGAGTGAGGTCAAGTTGATTGGGTAGGAACTTTCTAGAATTTGAATAAGTATGGGACCAATGTGGTAAAAGTGAGTAAGGATAGAACTTGAACATGATCACACACTGAGAATAATAGAAGACACAACATTGATCACTCACTACAGAAGAATAACATGATCCCACAAATGTGATGGCAATCCAACAAGATCCTCTAAGTGTGACACTTAGAATGTACTTTGTGACGACATTGACGACACTAGTGCTACATCACACAAAACTTTGAGAATGGATATAATCCATGTCTGTATGATAAATAGTACCTATTAACACCAAATTTTCCTCTTCAAATGAACTATAACTCCACCTTTTATGATGTGCGACACTTTCCATGTCAAAAGACAACACTTACGAAAGTAAAAGAAAAGTTCAAAGTACATGTGGAAAGCCTTAAAGAAAGTGGAAATGACACATGCGAGAGTGAATATAACATGAAAAAAACACCTATCAAAGTGAATGCAAGAAAAAATGATAGTTATGAACATGAAGGTGACACTTGAGAAAACAAAAGTGTGCCATAGCTACAGTTGAGGAAAATTTGCGAAATGAAAGTGAAATTGCATTCGAAGTGAAGGAGATTGTTAATGGAGAGTCCACACTAACTCACGATATGTGTTTCAAAGTACAATGTACTTATGGATTGCGCAGTCACTATCACTAATGATGGTCTAGGCCTTACCTTCGAGGGTTGTGCAATGCTTATCTAATCTTGCATAGAAATATGAGTGTTTGTGAGTTCATGATAGATATAACATCTGTGATTGTAAGGCCACACCTTATCAAACCATCAATAATATATTGAACTAAAGGTCACATTGAACATTAATAATTAATATTTTTTCATAATAAGAATCACTTAGTTATTATGTAATTGTGTTCCTTCATCTATTTCAATGTAAGAATATAACATAAGAACTCATGGATAAGTTTCCCTTAAAACCAATTCCAAAAAACAAAAGAAGCATGTTCTCTTTTCACAGTTATACATGAGCTCTAAGTAATACTGGAAATAAATTCCTCCAAAATTCCATATGTGGCCATTAAGCTTAATCAACCTATTTTATCCCATAGATAATGCTAAAAAGGTTCCACTTATTAATTTTTGAAATCATAACCACAAAATTATGCCAAAATAACATAAAATATCATGCTTCTATTACAAAAATCACATTTAAGGGTACGAGTATTAACCTACATGGAACAAGGCATCAAAAGGAGGAATATGCCTCTGTTCATTAGAAAAATTTAGTAAATGTGATATGCTTTTGAAATGGTCAAATGGAATCACAAAATATATTGACCCAACAAAATTTCCGCATTCATCAACTAAAAATTCCCAACCCCAATTATTAAGGAAAAAAATCATTTGCAAAATGGCATTTCTTCAATCATGAGACTCGTATAATAAAAGTTGTAGTAAGAGCAGCTAACGTTACAATTCAAAAGCATATTCTTCTTCAAAAAGTGCTAAGTAAAACAAAGGACCTACCAAACTTGGGCACAAATAATTGTTTGCTACAATAATTTAAGCATAAGACTACACCCATGAATATGTGTAGCTCGTACAACTTATTATTCTCACTTGCAAAAGCAATTAAACCCTTCGGAAGTGGTTACTGTAAAATTGTTTGCAACAACAACCCATTTTTTTCATGATAGCTTTAGATGATAAAAGTAACAATTGTCCTACTAAGATATTCTCTATTTACACTTCAATAACTTTATACTTTTTTTGTAAGTTTAGGTAGTTCGTTTTCTATTTATAAGCCGCAAACTGAGAACACATACATGACATAGGTCGCCACAACTTGCCCAATGGGAAACCAAGCTATGAACCACCTAAAAATAACATAGACCGTCCAAAATTGGTATGTCTGTAGTCTTTCTAGCCAATCTATGTAAACCATACAATTAGAAATAGACTTTTTATCTAATGTTCCTATAGACATTCAGAAATATAGAAGATATTATCCGCTAAAAAAGAGCACACTGCTAATCTGAAAACAGAATGAGGCTAAGTTTACTCATCCTGATCTTCCTGGTCAGTTTCCACCGTTGCTGGGTTTGCTGCTGAACCCCCATGCACAGGTCCCCTGTTTGCTACTCCTGGGGTGTTTCGCTCGATACGGTCCAATCTCATGTCTTGCCTGCAGAGCTGAAATTGTATGGTCTCCATGTCTTTCTTATAATCAGGCATGTCTCTTGTTATTAAGGCCATGCCCATTGAGACCTGCTCTACTACCTTGCATAGCAACTTCTTCATAAGCCAATACAAGTACAGTGTTTGCTTATACCGAGTCATTCGACCCCTTGTGCTACTTGGGTCAGAAACCATGCAACTCCACTCTTCCATTTCCTCCTCAGGCTCCTCCTCCTTCACTTTTGCTTCCATGTCTTCAATTATTTCTCTTGTGCCTTCATCTATATTTCTCATGTAATCTGTGGCTGCTTCGTGAATGGTTTCATTCATCGGTCGACAGCCTCGCCGATTACCCGGGGTGCTACTATTCTATGGTCCCAGGCAGTTGCTTGTCTGTCCTTGGTGACCGTGACTACGCCCTCGACCCCTTCTGCGACTTGCTCGGGCCATCTCCCTGCTGCCTTCTATCTATTCACAAGACGAGAAGTAATGTGTTAAAGTAAAATCCTTACCAATCCAAGTGCCAATCCACTCCGAGTTAGGTTGTTCATGGGTACACTTGCCTATACCCAGTTCACCTAGAAGACTATCCCCGCCCCTCCCTCTGTTTCTCATTGCTTGTCCTTCACGCAGATTTTTGTGATTTGTATCTCAAATATCTGCCTGCTCCCCTACTCGAATTCACCCTTCCCCATCCCGGTTATTCTGTATAAAGCCTTTAGCCATGATCCCATCTACCCTTTCAGCGTTGTCAGAGGGCTCCTTCTAGGGAGGCAGTAACGGCTTACAAGGGTTCCCTATCAGATTTCCTTCACAGTCCCTTTTCCTTATGCTCTTCTCATTGGCTTCCTTTAAGAGACTGCTATGTCTAATGCCTTCACCCTAACTTTCCGTCCTCATTTCCTCTCTGTTATTTCACATGGTATATACTCCTGCTTCCCCCTTTTGTCATTGCTTATTTCTTTACCCTTCTCCTGGGTCCAGTCCCAATGCTCAAGCTTTGTCATGCTCTGAGGTTTGGACTGATCACTCTTCCTATTCCCCTTGACAGGACCCTTTTCGTCCTCCCTTCCTCTATTTTTAACCCCCCTAGTATACTACCAACAGTGGAAACAATAACAGGAGGGCAGCAATTTACATACCCAGTAGCACGATCCTTGTTTGCTGGTGTAGGATGTGGCTCCCTTGTCCCATTCCTTCCGCGCTTCCCTTCCCTTCTATCCTTCCTCTTTGCTCTGCTCCTTATATACTTCCGCATACCACCACCCTACTGTGTCGTCATGCCATCATCACCATCCTTCCCCCCACTCTTTGACCTAACATTCCTTCTACCATCTTTCATTACCAAATGGCAGTGCCTTTATGCGTACCTCTGAGCTCTCATGCAAGCTATAATGACCTGTCCTTGTTCCATCATTCCTCTGATGTCGTCATTATGGCGCATTACCTTGTCTGTCACCCCGATCGGGGGTTTATTGTACTCCTTTTGGTTTCTTTTAGGCCTTGTCATCATCCTTCACTAATATATCCCTTAGTGGAGACCATCATGTATCATTTGGGTGTATGGGCCAGGTTTTTTCCAGGTTGCCCGATTGCAGTTCGCTTCCCCAGTTGGCAAGGAAATCAGCTGCCTTGTTGCCGTCCCTTTTAACATGCTTGATTATGATGTATTCGAATCGGTTCATAATTTCACCCACC
Source organism: Pinus tabuliformis (assembly GCA_031772625.1). Taxonomy (NCBI): domain Eukaryota; kingdom Viridiplantae; phylum Streptophyta; class Pinopsida; order Pinales; family Pinaceae; genus Pinus; species Pinus tabuliformis. Next base: position 130,895,757 of record CM062818.1, read on the forward strand.
TCCTGTATGAGACTCGCAGTTCTCCAGCTGTGACTAATATTTTCCCAATTCATTCCAGTATGCAGCTTCCTCATCAAGTTGATGGCCATTAGGGAATCCCCTTCCACCTCTAGTTTGTTATATCCCATCTTAACCGCAATTTTAAATCCCTGTCTAGCCGCCATTAGCTCTGCTTTGTTGTTGCTCAGTCTGCCCCCGTAAGCTGCATATATCAGCCTGGTCCTGCCCTGACTGTCTCTAAAGATGCCGCCCATCCCTGCATTACCTGGATTACCTTTAGAAGCGCCATCAAAGTTCATTTTGATGAAACCTTCTATTGGTCTACTAAACCTCTGGGCTTGTACCCCTTGTGTGCTTGTTCTTTTCCAACCCTTTTCTCTTACCATCTCTTTTGTTAAATTTAGCTGTCTCAAGATCCTGGTTTCTTGTATCGAGGCATTCCAGTCCTCCTGCTACCATTCCTCTGCTAGTATGGTTTCCCTTATGTGCTCTATTATTCCTCCCCAAACCTTCTCCACTATTAGTGCTTCATTCTTAAATATCCTTCAATTTCTTTCCTTCCATATCGTCCATAGAGTGAACCCCATTGCTAGCCCCCAGGCTCTATTAAGGACTGGGCTAGTAAAATGTCCATGGCCCCAGTGTTGCACCGTCTTTTTTATACTTTGTGAGTTTCTATTCGTTCTTCCAAAGATGCCAAGGAGGGCATTCCATTGGCTTCTTGCGAACTGACAAGAATTTAGTAAATGCTCTATGTTTTCATTTTCTAACTTACAGAGTTCACAACGAGCAGGACCCTGCATCCCTCTTTTTTGTATTTGATCCCATGTTAGTATTTGACCCTTGAAAGTTAACCAAAGAAAGTATGCCACTTTCGGCCACCACTTTCTTTCCCATATTTGTTTCCACAGGTGTTGATTACCTTCCTGATCCGTTTTAGTCTTCAGGTCATATGCCTCCTTTACCATGAAGCTTCCTTTCATGGTGTGGCCCCATCGCAGGATATCATGTCCTTCCCTGACCAAAAGCTTGTGCGATGCCATTTCCTCCATATAGTTTCTCTTCTGATCTTCTTCAATATTTTGTCCCCAGTCATCCGGATTTTTCCATACTCTCTAGTTCTCTTCTCTGTGGTCTGCTTTCAGATAGTCCTTCACTTGATTTAATCCTGCATCTTTTGAAGCTTGCTGAATAGTTCTGAGTTCCTGTTTTTCCTATAGTTTGTTCCATTGTTGCCATGCCTCGTCCCAAAATTTTTCCCTTTGACCATCTCTTATCTCCCAAAAGGCATGATTTGTGATTAGGTCTCTATTTTCGCTGGCTAGGTTCCAAACATTGGAACCTCTTCATTTTTTTTGTATTCCTTAGGATCTCTTCTAGTTTTACTGGCATATTATACTTCTTGGTCCATATTTTCTTCCAAAGGTCCTCCCCTCCTGACATCCACCTCCACCATAATTTTTCTCCCATGATTTGGTTTATGAGGTATGGGTCCTTCAATCCTAGACCTCCATCTTCCTTTTTTCTGATCAACCCTTGCCAGGACATTAAAGCCCATTTTTTCTGTTGTTGGGCTCCTCCCCATATAAATTTCTTCATTATTTCTACCATTTTATTGCAAGCTCCTTTCGGTGCTGCCATCGCCGAGAGTTGGTATATTGGTATGGATTGGAGAACTGCTTTAACAAGGACTATTCTTCCTGCCATGTTCAAAGACCGGAATGCCCAGTTGTTTATCCTTCTTTGTAACTTCTGTAAGGTGTACTGCCAATTAGCCAGCTTTAAAGAGTTGGTTGACAATTGGATACCTAGGTACTTAGTTGGGAGCTCTTCCACCTGGAAGCCCATCAATCTTGATAGAAAGGCTTTGACTGAGGCTGGTGTGTTAAAAAAGTAAGCACTGGATTTCTCTTTGTTGATCTGAGTACCCGAGGCTTCCATAAACAATTCCAGTATAGTCCTCATCCTTTTAACTTCCCTTAATGATGCCTGGCAGAATAGCATTATGTCATCCACGAATTGTTGGTGGGTGATAGGGAGATCATTCCCCCATGCCCTAATTCCTTTGATTTTATTCGTCTGCACTTCTTTTTTAATATACATTCCTAGACCTTCGACTTCTATGATAAAGAGGAAGGGTGAAAGAGGGTCTCCTTGTCTTAGCCCTCTTGAGGCATTGAAGGTGTGTGTCAGGGTCCCATTTAGGAGGATTGAGAAAACTGGTGTGGATATCATTGCTGAGATCCAATCTACACATCTTCTAGAGAACCCAAAAGCTTCCATTACTTGCCTTAGGTATTCCCAATTCAATCTGTCATATGCTTTGGATAAATCGAGTTTAAACATCACCCCTACCATTTTTTTGGTTTTTAATGAATGTACCACCTCCTGGGATACAATCAGCCCATCTAGAATCTGTCTTCCCTCAACAAAGCCTGTTTGTTCAGGAGATATGATGCTAGATAAAACCAGTTTCAGTCTCTTAGCAATTATTGTGGAAATAATTTTGTAAATAACATTACACAGAGCAATCGGTCTAAAACCATTAGGTTCATCAGACTGAGCAGATTTAGGGATGAGGGTGAGGAGAGTAGTGTTGAGACCAGGACATACCTTTTGGTTCCTCCTAGATTCTTCTGCCACTGCTACGATGTCCTTGCCAATAAATTTCCAAGCTGCATGGTAAAATTATGTTGTGAAGCCATCTGGTCCCGGGGCCTTGTTTTTCTTGAGCCCTCTTACCACTTCCTCTACTTCATCTGTCGTGACTGCTCTCATTATTGCAAGATTTTGTTCTTTTGATATTTTCCTTGGGATCTCATGACATATTCGATGGACTGCCTCCTGTCTATCCACTTGAGGTTCAGTTAGGAGGTTTTTATAGTAATTCACCAAGGTCTCCTCCATTTCCTCATGTTGGGTTTTTCTTTCCCCTACTTCATTCTTCAAAGAGAAGATTCTATTGCTCTGCCGATGTTGGATCATTGCTTTATGGAAAAATCTAGTGTTTTTTTCGCCCTCTTGCAGCCAATTCACTCTTGACTTTTGCCTCCATAATATTTCTTCTTGCTTCCGTCGTTCCTCTAGTTTATTGACTATTCTGCCTTCTTCCACTTCTAGGGCTTGGCTTCTCCCATCTCTTATGATTTCTTGTTGTATTGCTTCCATCTTCTAATTCAACTGTTGTTGTTCCCTTAGTATGTTTCCAAATTCCTATTGATTCCATCTCTTAATGTTTTTCTTTAGTTCCTTCAACTTACGTTGAAACGTTTACATTTTATTTCTACCCCTTTGTTCACTCTTTGTCCACCATTTCTCCATTTTGCTAATGAGTTTTTGGTCCCTGAGCCAAAATGCCTCAAATCTGAAGGGTCTCCTTTTCGGGCTTGCTTTAAGGTCAATCTCCAATCTTACCGGCCAATGGTCTGATCCCATTCCTGGGAGTATCATTGCCTCCATGAAAATGTCTCTGCTTACTATCTCTTCCGATATTAAGAACCTGTCTAGTCTGGATGCAATTTGATGTCTGCCTCCTCTTCTGTTGTTCAAAGTATAAATTCCATTGACTGTTGGAAGATCCACCATTCTTTGATTGTTTATGTAATCCCCAAACATTTCCATACCCACATCCTCCCTACGTATTCCACCTCTTTTTTCATTTAAATCTTTTATCATATTAAAGTCTCCTCCTATTATCTAGGGAGTACTCTGATACAAACTTCTCACTTTTATCATGTTATCCATGAAATTTTCCCTCTCTCCTGTTATGTGTGGACCGTAAACTCCTGTGAGCAGAATCCATTCTTGTGATCCCAAATTACTGAATTTACCTGATAGTATTCATGGCATGCTGATCCAATCATCAAATCAGACTTCCTCTAGGTTCCAAAGAATTTCCATACCTCCTGCGCTTCCTACAACATCTTGACCTACTACTTCATACCTGGGTTTGAAGTTCCCCATAATCTCTTTCATTTTTTTTTCACTAATCTTAGTTTCTTGTAATAGCATAACACTGGGTTTGTCTTTTTTCAATCTGTCTTTCAGATATCTCTGTTTCCCCTTACTATTCAGACCCCTTATATTCCAGGTCGTGATTATCATTTCAATAGTTTGGTGGGTTGGTGAAACACCTCCGATAGTGGCACCACTCGGCCTGAGTTAACTAACATCTCCCCTACCATTTGTATGGATTCGCTCATAGGTCTTCTACCTCATTTTTTTCCTACTTTGCCTATTTCTCCCATCTCTAATCCTTGACCCCCTTGTGATCCAAGATGCTCTGGTTGAGGTGCCACCAACAATCCTTTTTTCATTTTGTATTGTTTGAACATTTCCTTAGAGAGATGTTTTTGGTCTTCCGGTATGAATCTTTCATCCAGATGTCGCCACTCCTGTAATAATATTTTCATTACTTGTTCCTCTTCACTGTATTTTTCTTTTTGAGTGTCTATCTCCATCTAAGTTTGCTCTGTTTTCTCTTTGATGATTTCCACCTCCCTCTCTTCTTCTGTGATTTCCATTACTTGCTCTTTCCCTTTGTCTTTCTTGTATGGTTCTTTTGGCTCTTCCTCATTTTCCTCTATTGTTCCTTCCATTTCTTCCTCTTGTAGAACTGCATATTTATTCTGGTTTTCCTTCTCCTTTTCCTTCAATGGTTGCTTATGGCTTTCTGGTGTTTTCTGATTCCTTTTCCTTCTTTGGACTTCCTGGAATCCCTCTCCCTTTTCTTTGCTTGATTCTTCTGTCTTTTTGTTTCCTGGAAAATTCTCTGAGGTATTCAATGGGCAGGATCTAACAAGATGGTCGTATTTATGACACCTCCTGCACCAAAATAGTATATGCTCATAATCGATGGGCTGTTGCCATACTTCATCATGGTATTCTACTTCTATGCAATCGAGGAGGGGCTCAGTGATGTTCATGTACACACATATTCGAGCATAAGAGATGTACCTTCCTTTTTTGGTTGTATCAACCACCTTGACAAAGGTTCCAATCGAGTTGCCTATTCCTTCTAGTATTTCTGGATCCCAAAATCTATTGGAAGCCCAAACAATCGAACACAGATCAGTGCCGCCATCATGTTTTCCTAGTCTGGGTTATAGCATTCCTCCCAGTGCCTCATGAATAGGCCCGCATAAGAAGTATGGTCCCTCTTCAAAGACCTTTTCCTTGTCTACAATATTTGCGAACAGTACTAAGAAAAATCCTCTAGCACCAAGTTTCAGCTGAATGTGTCCTTTAGGTTGCCATTGTTGTTCTATCCATTTTATCAGGTCTTTTTCAGTTGGCCAAATTCCTATAAATTTACAAATCAGAGCATGATCTTTCATGTATTCTCTGTACTCCTCTAATTTGTTATTAGGAATGACGAACCTGGGTTTTTTGACTGCTCGAGGAAGGAATCTTCCTCCTAGCCCTGCTTGCCAGTGCACTCCCATCACTGGTGTATTACCCCTTCTGCCTTGCTGCCCGTGATTTCCTTGTTGGCTTTCCTCTCCTTCTGTTACATTCTTCTAGGAGGGGCTCTCACCCCCCTTTATAACTCATCCTACCCGCAACAGGCCTCCTTTACCTTCAGTGTCTCGATCCCCTATAATGCTTGCTTTGACTTTTGTCCTGATCTGCCAAAACTATTTTACTCTGTTGTTGTTGCAGGTTTGCTAGGGAAAACCTGCATCAAACCCTAGCCACAGCGCCTTCCATCGTCAAGCAACTCTCCCTCACAATTTGATCACACTTCAATAACTTTATTAATTCATTTCCAAATTCATATAAAACTTTGTAGACATAGTGTTAAATTGGAAACTAGGGCCAAACTCCATGTGGGTCAACTTACTAATGGCAACTGATACTTTTATTGGATCCCTATCGTCGACAGGTGTAGGATTGATCCAAATATCATCCGATTCTGATAAGTATTTATGAAGATATGAATTTATTTTGTTTATGTAATTATTATCAACCCGACCAGCTCTTATGTAGGCTCTAGAAGACCAAACGTCATGTCTATTCAATCATCCGCGTTTAGTATAAATAAGAGAGGATTTGAAGTCATTTGGCAACTCTCTTCAAGTGATCTCCTCTACACGTCTTTGGTTTTTGGAGAAGGAGATACACTCTGGATTATGTTGGCCTAGTATGATGATGCCATGATGGAGAACGTAGTGATGAACTAATACGTTGTACTAAGTAGCCCTAATCAAAGTCAATGGATGCCTTTGTGTCGCTGTACATAGAGGAACATATACGCTATCAATGATATACAGGTTGTAATGGAAAGATATACAACACAACTGTAGAGGATATGTTTAGGTAGTAAAGCAAGCCACAGTCATAAGGACATGAGGCTGCAGTCATGAAGAGTCAAGTCGCAGTAATGAAGAGGTATCCACAGGCTTAAGAGTTCTGGCCAAAGTACGAAGAGGAGTATTTCTGTGTCTTTAGTTTATGATCTGATTGGCTAAGTAAGGAAGGAGGCTAGCCGAGTTTGTAAAGAGGAGTTCTGGGCATAAGGGCAAGGGTTATTCTCTATGCACAGGCTGCTGAGTGATTTTGAGTTTTATAATGAGACAAAAGTTTGTTTTGAGAGGGCCGAGAGGCCCAGCAAGGAGCAGGAAGAAGGCCGTAGTACCCTTGACCATCAACGTAGGAATTAAAGAGGTTTGAAGGCTGTATAGTAGGGCTGTCGTAGCAGCCACAGAAAGCCCTAACCAGGGCTGAAATTTCAGGATCTTGTGCATTGGTCGAAATGTATTTGTGGACAGAAATATGATGTCTATCATAGGTATGTGCTTGTCTTTTATAATGATGTATTTGCTAGATATTATGGTCCAGATTAGACAATTTGTAATTCTGGTGTAATGGGTTGTAAGAGGATGCTTGGTAAAGTTCCAAGTATAGTCCCTTGAGAGGGACAACAAAGGCTGTTAAAAGGTAGATGATTTGGAGTCTTAAAAATGGATATATGGAAGAGCTTAAGGGTAGTCAAGTGGGCTTATTATCAGACCCCATCTTCTGTATGTATGACAGTGAAATATGACAATATGACAGAGTTTTCTGACAGTGATCTTCTGCGCTTATTGTAGTGTCACTTACTCTTATGACAGTTATGCATAGCAGTGATATTGTTCTCTTGACAAGTGATGAATGGAGATGATATATGGAAGAGATATTTGTTCCTATGAAAATAATGTTTGGGCAGCAACTTTAGTGATATTTGGACAATGTTTCTGATTATGATGTGACAATGATATATAGGACAACATGATGATGATGCATAGGCAGCGTTATAAGATCATGAACATGAAGGGCAGCAGCATGAGATCATGGACATATAAGACAACATGATGATGATGCATAGGCAACATTATAAGATCATGAACATGAAGGGCAACAGCATGATAAGATCATGGACATGGGCAGCATGATGATAATCACAACTATTGCAGCATGGCGTCATATGCAGTGATGTAGCAAGTGGACCTAGATGTAGTACTATGATAGGTGAAGCCGTCACCTTGGAGAATCAGTTGAAGCAGAATGTCTTCAACTGATCTCATCGTTATACGAAATGATCTATGCTAGAACTAGATAAGTCAAAGTGTTGACTTCTGTTGTAAATGTATTATCTCTCTCTCTCTCTCTCTTTCTCTGCTGAACTTTGAAGATAAAAGAAGATTTGATCAAAGGGTTTCCCCACACATTGTGGGGTTTGTCCCTGGCTTGCACCACATCTTGTGTCCTCTTGTCTTGGCTTGTCTTCTACGATTTATATTTATGTTCTATATGTAGTTTACTTTATGCTGATGTGATTGCTAATATGGAAAAGTAATTAAATAAATTGCTCCAGCATATAAAATACCCAAAATTAACATGGAATTAGAGCTAAGGTGAAGACAATTTCGAAGCAAGAGTGAAAGAGAAATCATCGAAGACAGTTGGGAAAAGACAGAAGGATCAATGGGTTCCTCTTAATTCACCTAGAGTGAAGTTGAAGCAGAGAATGTTATAAGAATGACGCAGCGGAAGCTTCTGATGACATACCTAAAGATCACTTCATTGGGATGTTCAGATCTAAGGGTGGATGGAAAGGTATATGTCTTGGTTATGAGTTCGGCCCTTATGCGAAGAAGTGTTCGAATGACAGAGATGCAAGTCATCAAAGACATGGCCAACTCTTCAAGGAAGCAAGGAACCCCAGGTAAGAAGAATCAAATATTGTTTCTAATAAAGAAGTGTTATCTTGTATTGGCCCTCTCCTTCAGATTCTTTGGGAATCTAGAATATTGATTGTAGTGCTTCAAGGAACTTCATTGGATAGAAGGGTTCACTCTCTAATTTGGTAGAGATGGAAACAATCATGGGATTACACTTGGAGCCGATGCCACCTATCCCGAAAAGGGAATGGAATTCAAAGGTTTTATGGTGGCATTCATCAATGGAAAGGTACGTGTTTGAAAATCGAATTTTCGAAGATGTTTTTGAGTTCAGGGTTGTATCAAGTTGCAGGATGTCCACTGGGGACCATGTCCATTGACACAACACCAGAGGTCTTTGAGTCAGATGGTGAGAAAGATGCCTGAATTCAAAAAGAGCATGAAGATATAGGTCTGAGATGTATCGAAGGAAAATATTACAAGGGGACCATTCCCCCTCATGTAGCAGGTGCACAGGTTTGGAACAACCCATGGAGTTTGAGATTCATGAACAGGAATCTCATGTATACAGGTGGAAGAAAGCCCTCTATAGCTTGAAGCAAAACACCTGAGCATAGTATGAGAGGATCAACAGTTGTCTGATGAAGCTAAGATTCACTAGGAGTGATATCTATCCAAACCATCCAAAGGTTGTGGATGAAAAACCTCTCATACTGACACCTATGTATGATAGGTGCAAACCCTCTCATTTGTAGACGACAGAGGAAGTTGGATTCTGAATGTGGAAATATAAACTCCTAGCCTGTGACTACCTCGAAGATCTTAACTTTCAGAGGTTATATGATGGACTTGATTTGGGAATGCCTCTGAGTTTCATTCGCATTGATGTTCTTGGTGAACCTTCGTTCGGACATATGTTTTGCAGTTAGCATGGTGAGTTCATATTTGGTTGAGCCTCACTGGATTGGTGCCAAGAATCTTCTGTGATATCTTCAGGGCACAATCTCTCATGGATTGAGATACACTTCCAGAAAGATGAAATTGCATTATTATTCAAATGTTGAATGGGCAGGCAGTGTGGAGGATCACTAGAGCACTTTTTAGTGCTGGTTCTCTTTGGATTCTACATCGATGCAGGAAGCAGAAGTCGGTCGCTATAGGCACTGCCAAGATTGAATACATGGCTACGAGTATGATCTCGTATGAAGCTGCATGGTTGCAGAAGATCTTAAGTGAGCTGTTTTTCTCTATGACAACCAGAGGTGGGATTCGATTATTGAGGAATCTTGTATTCGACAATTGCTCCACCAGACAGATATCAGATACTGCCTTATCTGGGATATGGAAAGTTGATGAGCAAGGAGGCGATATCACACTAAGATGAAGTACAGGTTGCTAAAGCCCTGGGGGAAAGATCAAATTTGTGATCTTCCCGAACAACTTGGAGTCATCGAGAGACCTTTGTAAAAGGGTCCTGCATGTTGCATACATTGAGCTCTAGGAGCTCTGGGCGGGCTTGCGGTTCTTACTGGAGCAACATATGACCATAGGGTGACTCACCCTCTCCTGGTGGTGTGCACTGGAACAAGATGATTCGCTCTCTTGTGGGATAAGATGATTCGCTCTCTTGTGGAACAGGATGATTTGCTCTCCTGTGTAGCAGGATGATTAGTTCTCCTGTGAGGCCTGGATTTATGTGTTATCCATGGCGGCCTAGATTGATGTGTTCTCCATGGTGTTTGTAGTAGGATTGATGTGTTATCCTATGAGGATAGGATTGATTAGTTCTCCTATCGAGGCATCCTACCCATGCAGTCTGGGATTCATGGGAAGTACCTCTCATCTGATCAACGAGCAGGGAAATGAAGTTAGGGACCACAGTAGTGTCGATGGATGTATCATTGTATCTACCATACTCCCTATGCTAGGATGACCTCCATTGATCTGGGATCAATGATACTGGTCTGGGACTAGTGGTAGGAGTTGTACCTTACAATGACACTAACTTCGAGTCGATTGAGACTGGTCTGGGACCAGTGGTACATACTCTGAGACTGACTTCGTGTCAGTACAGGACTGGTCTAGGACTAGTGAGAGTGGTACATACTATGACGCTGACTTTGGGTCAGTTGAGACTGGTCTGGGACTAGTGGTACACTCTCTAAGCCTGCGATACTGGTTTGGGACTAGTGGTAGGAGTGGTACCCACTATGACGCTGACTTTGGGTCAGTTGATACTGGTCTGGGACCAGTGGTACACACTCTGAGACTGACTTTGGGTTAGTGGAGAATGGTATAAGACATTCTCGATCAATTCTTCTTCTTCATAGTTTAGCAGAGCAAAGCCAACAGAGCTGAGCAAAGCAAATCAGAGTCAGCAAAGTTGTGCATAGCAAAGCCGAGCCAGTAGAGTTGAGTAGAGTAGAGCAGAGATAGAAAAGATAAGATGAGCTGATTAGAACAGAGCTAGCAGAGCCAGTAGAGTTGAGCAGAGCTGGGCAGAGCAGTACAAGGCACTGATGGCAGAGATAGTACAATCGGACTTATGGATCACCGGATGGAGTTCTCCCTAGTTGAGAGGGAGTGTTAAATTGGCAACTAGGGCCAAACTCCATGTGGGTCAGCTTATTTATGGCAGTTGATATTTTTATTGGATCCCTCCTGTCGAGAGGTGTAGGATTGATCCAAAGATCATCCGATTCTGATAAGTATTTATGAAGATATGAATTTATTTTTTTTATGTAATTATTATCAAGCTGGCTAGCTCTTATGTAGGCTCTAGAAGCCCAAACGTCATGTCTATTCAATAATCCACTTTTAGTATAAATAAGAGAGGATTTGAAGTCATTTGGCAACTCTCTTCAAGTGATCTCCTCTCCACGTCTTGGGTTTTTGGAGAAGGAGATACACTATGGATTACGTTTGCCTAATATGATGATGTTGTGATGGAGAATGCAGTCATGAACTAATACGTTGTTCTAAGCAGCCCTAATCGAAGTCAATGGATGCCTTTGTGTCACTGTACATAGAGGAGCATATACACTATCAATGATATACACGTTGTAATGGAAAGATATACAATGCAGCTGTAGAGGATATGTTTAGGCAGTAAAGGAAGCTGCAGTCATAAGGACATGAGGCTGCAGTCATGAAGAGTCAAGTCACAGTAATGAAGAGGTATCCGCAGGCTTAAGAGCTCTGGCCAAACTACGAAGAGGAGTATTTCTGTGTCTTTTTTTTTATGATCTAATTCGCCAAGTAAGGAAGGAGGCTAGCCGAGCTTGTAAAGAGGAGTTCTAGGCATAAGGGCAAGGGTTATTCTCTATGCACAGGCCGCTGAGTGATTTTGAGTTTTACAATGGGACAAAAGTCTGTTTTGAGAGGGCCGAGAGGCCCAGCAAGGAGCAGGAAGAAGGCCGCAGTACCCTTGAACATCAACGCTAGAACTAAAGACGTTTGAAGGCTGTATAGTAGGGTTGTTGTAGCAGCCACAGAAAGCCCTAACCAGCACTGAAATTTCAGGATCATGTGCATTGGTCGAAATGTATTTGTGGACAGAAATATGATGTCTACCATAAGTATGTGCTTGTCTTTTATAATGATGTATTTGCCAGATATTATGGTCCAGATTAGACAGCTTGAAATTCTGGTATAATGGGCTATAAGAAGATGCTTGGTAAAGCTCCAAGTATAGTCCCTTGAGATGGACAACAAGGGCTGTTAGAAGGTAGATGATTTGGAGTCTTAAAAATGGATATATGGAAGAGCTGAAGGGTAATCAAGTGGGCTTATTATCAGACCCCATCTTCTGTACATATGACAGTGAAATATGACAATATGACAGAGTTTTCTGATAGTGATCTTCTGCGCTTATTGTAGTGTCACTTACTCTTATGACAATTATGCATAGTAGTGATATTGTTCTCTTAACAAATGATGAATGGAGATGATATATGGAAGAGATATTTGTTCTTATGACAATAATGTTTGGGCAGCGACTTTAGTGATATTTGGACAATGTTTCTGATTGTGATGTGATAATGATATATAGGACAGCATGATGACGATGCATAGGCAACATTTTAAGATCATGACCATGAAGGGTAGCAGCATGATAAGATCATGGACATGGGTAGTATGATGATAATCACAACTATTGTAGCATGGCATCATATGCAGTGATGCAACAAGTGGACCTAGATGTAGTACTATGATAGGTGAAGCCGTCACCTTGGAGAATCAGTTGAAGCAGAATGTCTTCAACTGATCTCATCGTTATACGAAATGATCCATGCTCAGATCCAGATAAGTCAAAGTGTTGACTTCTGTTGTAAATGTATTATCTCTCTCTCTCTCTCTCTCTTTCTCTGTTGAACTTTGAAGATAAAAGAAGAATTGATCAAAGGGTTTCCCCACACATTGTGGGGTTTGTCCCTGGCTTGCACCGCATCTTGTGTCCTCTTGTCTTGGATTGTCTTTGGTGATTTATATTTATGTTCTATCTGCAGTTTACTTTATGCTGATGTGATTGCTAATATGGAAAAGAAATTAAATAAATTGCTCCAGCATAGAACATACCCAAAATTAACACATAGGAAGCTACATCCATTTAATAATATATTCATAAATTTCTAACACATAAAAGCTACATTCATTAAGACATTTACTCTAACAATTTATGTGCATAAAAGCTACAACCATTGAGGCCTTTTGACAAACAATTTGCAAGCATGTAATCTACATTCATTGAGGCATTTTGTCAAGGACTTGGAAGACACAATCTGTTAAGGCTAATTTTGAAAATAATTAGCTTTGATTTTTACTCAACTTATTTAACTCATAAAATTCATAAATTGAACTTCAAATGTTGGCATATTAAAATAGGGAATTTCACTAAAAACACGATAACAGGGAAACACAGTTGGTAGCAACAATGTGCAAAATCTTCAAATTTATGCTTTAGGTTTTGGAAATATTTTCTTTATTGAATCAAATAGGGTTTATAGGTCCAAATGGTACATATATCCACTGATGATGTCTTGAATCATTATGAAACAATTCACAAATCCACATCTTTAAAATAGCAAGGACCCTGACCCTAGAATCTCATTTTTAGATTTTGTCAAACACTTGGAGTGAAAACTTCATGTACAACTCAACATGAATAAAGGAAATCTAGAATTATTTTATTATGAGTTGTTAATTGAGTTATTGATACTTATATTTAATAAAACATTATACATCCTACAAAGGTACTTCTCTTGACATAAATTGACAAGTTTATTGTAATCATTGTTACAATTTTACAAACACATGGCATCCTTGAATGCTATAGCCATTAAGATTTTCTGTCACTTAGTTTGCAACATAAGTTATACCAAAAAATTACATACAATAAACTATATCTATTGAGAAATTTATTCAAAAATTTAGTGTGAAACATTTTATTCAGATCTAAGTTTCAACCAACAACCCAATTCACAGTAAACAAGAACCATGTAATAAATTTCTAAAAGGCACAATGAAATGCTATCAAACATAGAATATTGGCTTAACGTAATAGATATGACTTGCTATGGAGATAAGTCCATTACAAGCATAATTTAAAACCTTGGCAACACAATTTCGCTTTAATTCCTTGCATGTAAATTCTCATACATAGCTGACATGAAATTGTTAACTCATTGTTGATTAACTCAGAAATATCTGTCTAAATATTTAAAGTGGAAATTTCCAATAAATTTAAAATTTCCACAACACTTTAAAACTAATAAGAAACCAAAATTTCAATAAAGTTTATAGATATAGCTGACAATTTATAAATAATAGTCCAAAAAGATGAGTGTATGCTTCATCTCCAATGCACTTACCAACTCATTGTGAACCATTTAGTTTTCCACCCAAACATGTCCAAGTATAACTTCTCCCCATGGAACCCTCGAGTTGTAAAATCTCACAAGAAATACCAAAATATAGCAGTAGAGAGATATACAAGGCATGTTGAGGAAGATAGGTTTCACTTCCTCTCAATACCACTCAATTTCAACTCCATTGGGTAGAGTTACCTAGTAATTTGTATTAGAATTTGGCTACTCTCCAGGTCTCTCCCTCTCACAATCTTTTTTAAATATCTCCAATTCTTTGTATCACAATGGACCTCCCCTCTCCAAGTGAGAAGAAATGAGACACATATATAGGAGGAGCAACAAATTTTTGTCATAAAGGAGGAGTAATATGCATGCCCTGAGGAAGAGTAACATATTCCATTTTGAGGAGTGTAACTCATGTCATTAAGAAGAGGTATGCATGCCTTAGTTAAGAAGAGTGTAACATAAGCATTAAGGAGAGTGTAAGTCGAATATTTTATGACTTTCCTTTAATTGGTGCCAAAGGAATATGCCATGTCTTTGATGAGTGCATAAGAGAGTGTAATGTATCATTAAGAGAGAGTTATGAAGAGTCATGAGAGTCATGAGGGAGAAATATGTCAAGTGATTGAGGTTATGAAGGTGACTTGTAATTCCCTTTAATAATAATATTATAGTATCATAAAGGATAATAATAATAATATTCATGAATAAGTTTGGATTGAAATATTAGGATTGATTAATGATAAGTTAAGTGATTTTCCTTAAACTACACTTTATTACCAATTTATGCAAGGTGATTTACTATTTTTAGAATGTCATACTTGAGATGCTAGACATGACTTTCTTTTTTTAGAAAGTCACTCTAGAATTGTTAGAAATGAGGTTTTATTAAGGAAATCCATCCATGAGCTGCATATGAGTAGTATTTTCCTTCTGGAGAATAGGGATTTTGCATCCTTATTACATGCATCTTTATGCCTTCATAGCTTGAGGACTTTATGCCCTGGTCTACTCCACGCATCTAAGATTCCACATATTGATCTTTTAAATATTCATGACTCCATGCTGTAATCCATTTATTATATATCCAAGACTGCACGTCTTTACCTTTCATCTATTTAGGACTCCGTGCCCTACTTTCCGTGGCTTCTCATATACTCTTATTTGAAATTTTGTGCTTCACCTTAAGGTATTGATTGTGAGCTCATTACCATTTGATGGATTTTTGGTAAGGCCTTGTTCCAAGACCAAGAATTGTGCATGACTTTCATACTCAATTTGGTTTTTAAGAAGTGACTTCCACAGTCATTTATAATTTCAACATCCTTTTTTGCAAATAACCATGTTCCCTACCACATCATGCTCAATATAACATTAAGCATATATAATCATAAAAATCATGTATCATGACATCAACATTAATTTATAATTTGAGCATCCTTGTTTCCAAATAACTAGGTCCCCTGCCACATTCTGCTCAGTACAATATTAAGCATATATATTTATACAAATCATGTACCATACATGAATCATAATTAACCATATTTTCCACATAACCATGATCTCCCATGGATATATGTTTCTTAATATTATATCACCGTCCATGTCATGCACATATGTATAAACTAGGATACCAAAAGAGAAAACATTGATAATATGCACTTAACCAAAATCAATCTTTATCATAAGCACATAGGAATCGTATGACCTAAACCAAATCTATAGCATACAAGTGCATATATAAGTCTTGCAGGCATAATATTTATATCACTACATCAAAATCACGTTATGCAAGTGTCATCAAAGTTATCTCACAAGGAAGGGACACTAAATACTCACCCTCTTGGGCTAAATTTGGCCTAAAGCTTTCATTCACACACACACACACACACACACACACATATATAGATATAATGTATCTTTCTAAAATCTAATCAGGTTGTACATGAAGACAAAACATATCATTATTAATCAAGTACCATGTACAGTCATGCCATACTAGATGGGTTTTTACGTACACCCTAATACATACTATACCAAAACAATCAATTAATCAAGAATTTTATATCTAGATACTACTATTCGTAAATGATATGATAATTATCTCACATTAAAAATGATTTGTTTTTCCCTATCTAATGCATTAAGAAATAAATAAGCTTTCATGTGTCATTCTCTTAGGTTTCTATAGAAAAAATTGAGCTTGCCAATTAAAAAAAAATCCCACATTAGTTGTATAAACAACAATGATGGTCCATCCCATGTCACAATACAATTTTCATACAAAAATAATCAAACAATCCACATACAATTTCCAGTGAAGCTATGCAGCAAAACATGTGATATATATAACCCCTTCTCAATCCAAATTTCCCCTTTTTATTACATAAGACACCGTTGAAATCAAAATCTTTATGATAGACCTAATTTTCTTACTAAATGTTTACCCCTTAAGAAAAATCACAATTTGAAGTTCAAGGCACATTTTTTTGCTTTTACCTTTTTATTGTAACAAGCTAAGCTTCCAAGCAGTCCTCATAGACCCACTCTTGTATTATAGACCATTCATTCAATTCCCATAATCTTAAGTATTATTCGCTTCTCTTACTTAAGAATCAATTATGAATGTCTCTATTGGAAGATATTCATTCCAAATAAAATTAGAGATATCTTTTTGCAAACTTGTAATCAGGAACAACTCTCATAATTACGCAAATATGATATCTATATTATTAAATCTATCTTGATAACAGCAAGCCAACCTATTTTCCAACTATAAAAACGCTCATGATTTTTATTCAATAACTAATCAATTCATTTGTTTTAATTTATTATTCCTTACTATTAATACATACACAAAAAAACCCTATCGAAGCCATACATTTCTCAAACTATGAAAAATAATATTTAGACCATCACAAGGGCATTTCTATCCTAAAACTAAGATTATTTTTTTTAAAGGAGAATTACCACCCTCTAAAAAGATTACAAACTTTTGTAGGACTTCTCATACAACTATACATCCAAGCACAAAATCCATAAACCCAACAATCTCTTCCATTCCACATACAATACAATCATCTTAGGTTTCTAAATCATGCAACCATTCCAATGCAGCAAAATGTGATCTCACTATCCTTCAATTTCTCCCTCAAAAATATCGCGAGCACGTATTCTTTTAAAACAAGAACTCAAATAAGTTGTTCATTAATCAGATACCTTTTCCTTTAAGTTCAAATAAAACAAAGTTCTCACCACAGAAATTGCTTATCTCTAAACATGTTATTCCCTTAACAATTTATAAGTTAATCAAATTTCAAGAAAGCAGTTCAATAAGTTCATAAACAATATGAATTTTTACTCAATCACCTAGATAATAATTGTTTAGAGTAGTTCATGAGTTCAATCCTCATAATTTCTCTAATTAATTTAGTTGAATACAATTCAACCAGTATGTAGTTGATAAAATCATTAAGGGGATTGTTATAGCTTTCCTAGACACAACAATATGAAATTTTCTTTAAACATGCTAGATGTAATTTGTGCTAAGACAATAAAAAGTATATTTCATAAACTTATCAGAATAACATTTTTCTACATTTTCAAGCATTTGAAAATCAATTTAATTATACCTAAATCAAGAACATACAAAAGAATTAAAATACTAGAGGATATATACCTAGTTTTGTTATACCGAAAATTCTAAACCACCTAATGGTGTACACTATACCAATATTAGCATCTTTGTTTGTAATACAAAGAAAAAAATGGATTGAAATCTCAAGAAAAATCATGTTACGAATGTCATCCATTTAAATTTAATTGCACATAATTAATCCTCCTTAATCATGTCGATGAGATTCCATCAAAATAATTTGTTCATTCTAACCAAAAGAATTACTTAGCTCATAGATATATGTTAGTATGGATTCCACACCCATACATTAGCTCATAGATATATGTTCGTATGCATTCTACACCCATACATAAATTAAGGCAAAAATAACCTTTAAGTTTTCCTTAAAATGTATCTCAAATCGATTCACACACAAGTCATTTAAGCCTCTTGTTTATTAGGGAGGGCATACCACAACTTAGCATTTGTGTAATTTCAAGTTATTTGATGCAAAATCTCAATCCAAAATACACAACCTATGAAATACACAAAATCATGTCAAATAAATCATAGGAATTCCATTCTTATTCGTTAAGAATATATTTGCAAATCATATTTTAACATATCAATTTAATGGACATACATTAGTCATGAATCTACATTCACAGTTAAAAGTGACATCCTTCAAGTTAAATTTCGTTAAGTTTCCATTAGTGTAGATAGTAAAAGAGTCAAAATTAACATGATGAACTCAATCATCACATTAACTGAATCTCAACCTTACACTTGTTACACATTCCCAAAGCATACACACCAAAGTCATCATACTATAGTCTAGATTAAGAAAATATTTTTCTTGGTACATACAATTTTAGCTAATAAACATTACTACTAAGCACATATCACATTGATAATGACATATGAAGCCATTCATGTACTCCACATATCTCACTCACCGATTAATAATCAAGCCATTCATATGTTTGGGTTTAACCCCGACTTCTAAAACACATTATTTCCCAGCATGTCTTTAAGTCATTTAACATATTTCTAATAATTTGTCTTAATAAAAATATAAAGTAATTTAAGAAAGATTCTTTTCTCTTTCACGAGTTCCTAAATGACATAATAGTAATAATATCTCGTATGCAACCAATATGCTTCCATGTCAACATAGACAACAATTCAACATGCATGCAAAATCAATGTTCATACATCATCAACCTATAAGCAAGCATGTTGGCCCATGAGGCCCTACTGTTGTAGCTCACTCTGATACCATATGTAAGGTCCCACCTTACCAACCATTAATAATATAGAGAAGTAAAGGTTGCATTGAACACTAATACTCAAATTTATGTTTTCATAATATGACTAACTTAGTTATCATGTAATCATGTTCCTTCACCTATTTCATTGTAAGAATATAACATAATAAGTTAGGGATAAATTCCCTTAAAACTAATTCCAAAACACATTTATCCTCAACTTTAAAAGAAGCATATGCTCTTTTCATACACATGTGGGCACTAAGTAAGACTGAAAATAAATTACTCTATAATGCCATATGTGAGCATTAAGCTTAATCAACCTATTTGATCCCCTAAATTATGCTAAAAAAGTTCCACTTATTGACTCTTGACATCATAACTATAAAATTATGCCATGAGAACCTAAAATATCATGTTTCTATTACAAAAATCACATATAAAGTTATGAGTATTAACCTGCATGTAAGAAGGTAACTAAAGGAGGAATATGCCTCTCTTCATAAAAAAATATAATAAATGTGATATGTTTTTGAAGTGCAAAAATGGAATCACAAAA
Organism: Pinus tabuliformis; assembly: GCA_031772625.1. NCBI lineage: Eukaryota > Viridiplantae > Streptophyta > Pinopsida > Pinales > Pinaceae > Pinus > Pinus tabuliformis. The sequence goes on from CM062818.1 coordinate 130,915,232, forward strand.
GATATTTACCAAAAACATTTCCAAATTCATCAACTAAAAATTCCCAATCCCAATTATTAAGGAAAAAAATTACTTGCAAAATGACATTACTTCAATCATGAAAATCGTATAATAAATGTTGCATCAAGAGAACTAATGTTACAGATTCAAAATCATATTATTCTTCAAAAAGGGCCAAGTAAAACAATGGACCTACCATAATTGGGAAAAAATAATTTTTCCTATAGCCATTAAATCATAAGCCTGCACCCATGAATACATGCAACTCGGACAACTTATTATGCTCACCTAGACAAGTAATTAAATCCTACAGAATTGGTTACTGTTATACTTGTGTCTCGTAGGCAGTTCTTGGTTGCAAAAACTATGTCGAGAAACCAACTCGACCAGTCTTTACATTCAAGCTGGCCCTTGAACTAGAGGGGGCTCCCTCAATTGTTACAAGTCTTTGTTTAACGATGTTCACTATCACTAGGCAACAGCCTATGAAGCACAATGACCATATTTATGATTTATTTTGGGTGGTTTCTAATGATTGTCCAATATCTGTTTATGAATAAATTCCTCTCTTGTAGAGACCTTGGTCAAAGTTCCAGCATCCAATTGGACAGAATAACATGTTTTTTAAAGAATTTGATAGAAGAATATAAGGGAATTCATGATAATTAAGTGGTCATACTGAATACTTAATCAACCAGATAGATTGGATGCATGTAGAAGATTTCTACAACCAAACAAAACACATTCAAAAGCTAATAGAAGGCAACAATTAATATATGTAGAGGAATTAACCAAGACAAACAGTTTAGTTAATTAATCTCTTTATATGGTTAAAACTTTGCAAGGGATTTCAGAGAGATTGACACCCAATCTATTCCTAACCAGATCTCCTATGTTACTTTGAACATGTGCATAAAACAAGGTATGAAAGCACTAGAAAAAAATATAGGAAACACAATTTCTGTCAAGAACTGGAGCTAGAATACTTCACTTAGGATTTCTATAATAAACTATTTACAAATTTACAGTGTTTTTGGCATCAAAAGCCAACGCATATTACATCTTTACATAAACTATTTTATAGAACTTACATAACAATTTGCAAAATAATAGAATAAATCCTCATAATTACAATATTGAGAGATATTATAAATATCTTTTAAGTTAATGCATGAAAAATATAAACTTTAGAAAATGCCCAGTGAAGCCTAGAAAAACTATAGGCAAATTTGCTAAAATCTAGGCAAAAATTGAGTGATCTGGTCAATTGTCTAGCTGGAAAATAGAACAGGTCCCTTTGTAGATTATCATCGGTGTTTCAACAAAACAGGTCCCTCTGTATAATTTATCAACACTTCTCCTGGATGTCTTCTGCTGCTCTGTGTTTGTCTAGAAAAATTGTTAACATGTAGGCTGTCGTCATTACTGATTTTGTCATCTAACATATCACTAACAAACGAGAGATCAATCCTTTTGAATATTGCTCACAATAGAGAAGTCAGTGTCTCTATTTCGTTTCAAAATCTCTAACAGGCATGTTGTCGGCATTTTTTGTAGGTTTTTTTTATTGATCGGTATGCATAACTTTGTTCAAAATAGTTGACAGACACACTACCAAGCTTATCAAAAACCGTTGACAAAGACATTGTGAACTCTCCCTATTTGCATACAAAATTCGCAGGTCAACTATCAACGAAATGAGAAAACTAAGTTTTGGATTAAACAAGTGGATAAAAATGGTTCTAATACCGTGGCACATTAGCTAAGTGTACTAGCAACCTCGACTAACACATTCAACTTATCTAATCTTTGTTTCTTGTTTTGTCTAGTCTCCATGGGCTTTGCTTTGGCAATCTGTTTATTTCTTTTCTTATTGGGGCTTGCAGGCTTCTTCTCAGACTCTGTAGAACTTTTCTTAGACTTTGCAGGTTCCTTGTTGATTATTAAGTCTTTCAAAGGCACATCATCTATATCAATGACTTGTTTAGCTAACTTTGGGTTTCTTCTAAGCTTAATTTTATATCACAGTTGGTTTTTTGGCCTACTATGCGTATTACCCTCTCTGAATATTAGGTGTTGGTTCATTTTACCCTTTTTCTGTCACTAGCTTTTTGCCCTTAAAATCTCCAGGTGTAGTTGTGTCTACAAGGGATATTTCCAAGGGTAAAGTTGAAAAACTAGTGGAGCCATTGTCAATTCCTGGACTTCCCAATGATGTAGGCTTTGGCTTATGAAGTCAAGCACTCCTCCTTTGATAAACCTTGTGAATTTTTGGGGCAGTTAAGATGGATGGGGTTTTTGAGTCTTCAAACATGATAGGAGTTTGAATAGGAACTTGAGTCTGAGTTTTCTTCATCCTCCTGATGGTTTGGGGTCTACCCCTTTTCCTCCTGGCAGGTTGAGGTTGGAACCCTCCCCAGGAAAGGAGGTGGTTCTAGGTCCTCCCTAGTTTAATAAGTTGGCTTTCTATTAAAAAATTTAATAGTGCCTTGTGAAAAACAAAATGTGATGAAGGGTCAACCCTAGACCTGTACCTAGCAGCCATGATCTTGAGGCTTTCTAGCAAGTAGAAGCAGGGATTAATCCTAATATGCCCATATAAATCAGCCAAAAAGTAGAAATGATATAGATTGACTTTGTTATAATGACCCTCACAAGTAAAACATTGTTGGAAAAGTTACAAGGGGACATACCATTTGCCTTGTAGCCAGTCCTTTTGAACCTTGGCTTTCCAGTTCTTTGCTTTGTGCTCCTCTTTAAAGGAAGACAAAACATTTATGACAACTAGGATATGACTATGAAAGACCCTTTATCCATCATGGGTAGAGTTGTGGCTTTGACAATAGTGTGCTCTGTGACTTCAAACGCTAAAGCACCAACCTCTGCATGGATACCATCGAACCTTGTTGCAAACAATTGAGCTATGAAATCATGATACTCAAAACACAGATAGAAGAATTGACTCCACCATGCCTTCTAGAAAAAATGTAAGAGATCAGGATACACATCTAATAGGTTCGGTGCTTTAGGCTTAACTTGGTCTAGCATGCCTCCCTTTCCCATTCTGGTTGGCCTTATCCATGGGATTCGATGTTGTGTCCCTATAGTGGAAATAGTTTCAATTTCTAAGTGCAAAACTCAGATATTTGACCAATATAACTACTTACATAATATGGGGTGCAAGATACATTGAATGCAATTATGTGTTAAGTTAAAACTTAACATCAACCTTAGTCATGATTGCAAATCAGAGCTCGTTTGATACAGAGGAATTGATCACATGATGTTCTCAATAATTACATCAATAAGCACGATTAAATTCATACTTTACCCTTTAGAACATAACAGAGACACATGTGCCCAAAATATTGACACTGACGTGGTCAACAAAATCATCATTATACATATTTAAAAATGACTTAATCACTAACAATTGGTCTGTCGATGAAAAAAATAAAATAGCACTATCCTCGTTGTTAGAAATATTCGCTTTCCAACTATATCGAGTCCCGAATTTCTATTAGGAGTATTAACCTGTTTATTACAACCTTAAATATTGACAACATAGCTGTCAACATTTTATAAAAATTTAAAACATGAAATTTATTATGATCTCTTTGACCAAAACTTGTGCCCTGTTCTCTCTCCCTCAGACATTAGGAAAGTGGATTTTAGGGGAACACCTTGGCGGTATATGGTTTCAAGTTGAGGGGATGAGAAATTCGTGAGAATATGCCAAGTGATAAAAGGTGGTAATATCAAAACAAGACTTCGGACGCCCCCCAGCTATTAAAGCTCAGATGACCTTGGGGGTGCCGAATTGGAATATAAATGATTGATTCCCAAGATCCAACATCTGCCATTGAAAAATGTGAGAAATTTAATGGTTGAATTAAAATAACAATGCTAATTTTAAACTTAAAATTTTATAAAAATATATCCGATGATATATTTTAATAAAATTAAAATTAATACTATTATAAAAAAATAACCCAACATCGCGTATTAAACCATTTTATCCATGAAAAATCACATATGTGTGATAATGTGGCCATATAACTAGTAAATTACAATTTTTTCTTGTAACTTTTAATGGTGTCAAAATAAGTTACAACATTTACTATAAAATTGTTTCCAACAAAAGTCCCTTTGCTTTCATGATAGCTTTAGATAATAAAAGTAACTATTTCCCTACTAAAATATTATTCATTTACACTTCAACAACTTTGTTAATTTATTTTCACATTCCTACAAAAATTTGTAGACATGGGAAGTTACATCCATTGAATAATATATTCATAAATTTCTAAGACATAAAAGATACAATTAGTAATACGTTTACTCTAACAATTTATGTGGATAAAAGCTACAACCATTGAGGCCTTTTGACAAACAATTTGCATGCATGCAATCTACAGACAATGAGTCATTTTGTCAAACACTTGGCAAACATAATCTCTTAAGGATAATTTTGACAACAATTAGCTAATATTTGTCCTCAACTTATTTGACTCATAAAATCCATAAATTGAACTTTAAATGTTGAAATATTAAAAGAGAGGCTTTCATAAAAATATCAACAATAGGAAAACACAGTTGGCAGCAACAATCTGCAAAATTTTTAGGATTTACGATTTAGGTCAAGAAAAGCATTTTTGTGGAATAAAATAGGGGTTTATAGGTCCAAGGGATACGTATACCCCTGATTTTGTCTTGAATCATTATGAAAAAACTTGTGGATGCACAACTTTAAAATAGCAAGGACCCCGACCCTGGAATCTCATTTTCATATTTTTTGAAACACTAAGAGTGAAAACTTCATCTATAGCTCTACACAAAGAAACGAAACCTAGAATTATGCTTTTCTGGTTTGTTAATTAAGTTCTTCATACTTATATTTAATTAAACATTATAGAGCCTGCAAATCTACTTCCCTTGACATAATTTGACAAGCTTACCGTAACCAATGTTACAATTTTACAAACACATGGCAACCCTGAATGCTACAACCATTAAGACTTTCTATCATTTAGTTTGCAACAAAATTTATACCAAAAACTTACAAACAATAAAATACATCCAATAAGGAATTTATTCAAACATTTAGTGTGCACCAATGTATACAGATCTAAGTTTCAACCAGCAACGCAATTCATAGTAAGCAAGAACCATGTAATAAATTTCTAAAAGGCACTATGAAATGCTATCAAACATAGAATATTGGTTTCAGATAATAGCTATTACCTACTATGGACATAATTTCATTATAAGCATAATTTGAAAACCTTGGCAACACACTCTTTCTAATTCCCTACATGTAAATTATCATACATAACTTCCATGAAATTGTTAATTAATTGTTGGTTAGCTCATAAATACCTTTCTAAATATTTAAAGTAGCAATTTCCCATAAATTTAAAATTTCCACAACACTTTAAAACTAATAAGAAACCAAAATTTGAACAAAAGTTATAGATATACCTCATATATATATGCGTGTGTGTGTGTGTTTGTGTGTGTGTGACTTGAAAAAGTTGAGAGTATGCTCCAACTCTGATGCCTTAGATAAGAGTATGCTCCAACTCCAATGCCTTTACCAAATCATTTCAAACCATCTAATGTTTCACCTAAACATATCCATGGAGAACTTCTACCCCTAGAACTCCTGTGTTGTAAAAGCTCGCATGGTACCAAATTACAACAATAGAGAGATATAAAAGGAAAGTTGAAGAAGATAAGTTTCACTTCCTCTCAATACCACTCATGTTCAACTACATTGGGTAGAGCTACTTAGTAATTTATATTAGGATATGGCTACTCTCTAGTCTCTCCCTCTCACAATATTCTTTAAATCTCTCTAACTCTTGGTCTCACAATGAACCTCTCCTCTCCAAGTGAGAAGACATGAGATACGTATGTAGGAGGAACAACCAATTATTGTCATAAAGGAGGAGTAATATGCATGCTTTGAGGAAGAGTAACATATTCCATTTAGAGGAGTGTAACTCATGCCACTAAGGATAGGTATGCATGCCTTCGTTAAGGAGAGTGTAACATATGCATTAGAAAGATCTTAAGAGGAATCTTTTATGACATGCCATTAATGAGTGTAAGAGGAATATGCCATATCTTTAATGAGTGCATAACAGAGTGTAATGTATCATTAAGAGAGATTTATGAAGAGTAATGAGATTCATAAAATAGAAATGTGTGATGTGATTGAGGTGATGAAGGTGACTTGTAATTCCTTTTAACAATAATAATAATAATTAAGTCGAGATTGAACTATTAGGATTGATTAATGATAAGTGCTTTTCCTTCAACTATGCTTGATTGCCAATTTATGCAAGGTGATTTGCTATTTTTTAAATGTCATACTTGAGATGCTAGACATGACTTTCTATTTTGAGAAATTCACTCCAAAATTATCAAAAATTAGGGTTTGTTAATGAAATTTATTCTTGTGCTGCCTATGAGTGGTATTTTTCTTTCATAGAATAGGTATTCCAAGTCATTATTACATACATCTCTGTGCCTGTGTATATTGAGGACTTTGGACCCTAATCTACTCCAACGATCTAAGATTCCACATCCTGATCTTTTAAATATTCAAGACTTGATGCCCTAATCCTTTTATTATAGATCCAAGACTCCACGTCTTTATCTTTCACAGATTTAGGACTTTGTGCCCTAATTTCCAAGGATTCTCATCTACTCTTCTTTGGAACTCTGCAATTTGCCTTAAGGTATTGACTGTGAGCTTATACCCATTTGATGGTTTGTTGGTAAGGTATTGTCCATGATGAAGAATTATGCATGATTTCTGTAGTCATTTTTGGTTTCGAAGAAATGAATTCCACAGTCATCCTTGTTTGCATATAAGCATATCCCCTACCACATCCTTCTTAGTAAAAGATTAAGCATATATAATCATACAAATCATGTGTCATGACTTCCATAGTCATTATAGTTTGAGCATACTTATTTGCAAATACCCATATTCCTTGCCAAATCCCTACTAAGAACAAGATTAAGCATATATAATCATACAAATCATGTATCATCCATAAATCATAATTAACCATATGTTCCACATGACCATGATATTCCATGGATCTATGTGTCTCAATCCTGGATCACCATCCATGTCATACACATATTTCCAAACTAGGATACCAAAAGAGAAATCATTGACAATATGCACTTAACTAGAATCAAAATTTATCATATGCACGTAGAAACCGTGTGATCTAAACCAGGTATATAACATACAAGCATATACATAAGTCTAACATGCATAAAAAATATATTACTACATCAAAATCACCTTCTCCAAGTGTCATCAATGATATCCCACATAGAAGGGACACTATAATGAGAATGTGACTTTGACACTTAAAAGAATACTTAATACTTTGTGAAATATTAGACGATCAAGAAATGACCATCGGACGAGAGATCGCAAGATCCTTAGTAGGCTCCAAACTTCAAGTATAAGAAAAATTTTGGAGGGTGTTTGTCGCAGCGACAACACCTACAAAATAACGATTTCCAAAAGTTCGATGTTGGAATCCCTATCCAATATCACTGTCTTGGGTATTCCATGTAATCGAAAGATTTCTTTGATAAAAGCCCCTGCCACTTTTGCAGCCTTATAAGTGGACTATACAGGAATAAAGTGAGCAGATTTAGTTAATTTTTCCACTACCACCATAGTAAAATCTTGTTTTTTTCTTGTTCTAAGTAAACCAATAATAAAGTATAGGGATATGACCTCCCACTTCCATTATGGAATTCGTAAGGGATTCAATAATCCTGTTGGATGTTGATGTTCCATCTTCACTAGTTAGCATTCCTAACATCTTCTCAGACATTCTGCAACCTCCCTTTTCATTCTTTGTTAATTTCATATTCCAATTTACTTCCTTGTGTAGTTTCACTCCTCACGTTTTCATAAATATTTATATAGTTCTAATAATTTATTGTTGCTCTTTTTACATGTTCTGAAAAACTTGTTTCAATTTTACTTACCCCTATCTCACACAACGTTCTTGAATTTTAGCATCAAGCATCATCCATCATGTTTTCCTTCACTTTAATACACATTATATAAAAAGCATATTCGCTTAACGATGCCATCCACCTAGCATGTCTGGTATTCATGTCAATTTGGATGAAAAATTATTTCAGACTAATATGACATATTATCAATGTGAACTTTTTACCCATTAAATAATTCCTCCACATTTTAAAACCATGGATAATCGTTTCTAACTACATATCATAGACTACATAGTTTCACTCATGTTTTTTTAACTTGCGAAATTCATATGCTATTACATGTCCTTCCAACATTAATACTCCTCCCAGTCCTTCTGAATAGGCATCAGTGCACACAACAAATTATTTATTTGGGTATGTTATTTGTAAGGTATAGTTTCTATGGTTAGAAAATTCTTTAATATTTCAAAGATTTCTTGGCATCTTTGGGTTCATTCAAACCTTAGTCCCTTCTCCTGCAAGGAAACTATAGGATGGGATATTCTTGAAAATCCTTCTATAAACCTACAATAATAATTAGTTATCCCCATAAATGATCATACATCTGCTACATCCTTTGAGGCTAGCCAGTCGAGTATAGATTTTACTTTCTTCGTGTCCATAACTATGCCTTCTTTAGATATTACATGACCAAGATACTATATATTATCTTGGTAGAATTCAAACTTACTAAACTCTGCATATAATTGGTGATTACGCAGAGTTTGTAGCACTATCTCCATGTGCTGTTTGTGATCTTCCAATGTCTTAGAGTATACCAGTATTTCATCTATTAAAATAAACACTAACTTATCTAAAATCTTGATGAACATGTTATGCATTAAACACATAAACATGACAGGAATATTTGTGAGCATGAAGGGTGAAATTGTAAATTCAAAATTCCTGTATTGTGTTCAAAAGGATGTCTTGGGAATGTAGTCTCCCTTAACCCTTAGCTGGTGATATCTAGATCTAAGGTATATTTTTGAAAATATTGTCGCTCCTTTGAATTGATAGAACAAATCATTAATCCTCAACAGAGGATTCTTGTTTTTAATGGTCAAATTGTTTAATTGATGATAATTGATGCACACCCTAAAGGTTTTGTCCTTCTTTCTTTACAATGAAGAACTAGTGCATCTTTTATTAAGCATTTCCTGTAGTTGCATTTTTAACTTTTTAATCTATGGTATGCTCATTCGGTAAGGAAACTTCGATACCAGGGTTGCTCTTGGTATCAAATCTATGGATAAATATATCTCCCTCTTATGTGGCAAACCCAAAATATCATTAGAAAACACATATGGGTACTCTCAAATAAAATCTAACTTATCCATAAGCTTAGTCTTTTCATTTACAGACTGATCCTCAACTTGTATCGGAAAACATTGGCACACTTTACGTGCAACTCATTTTAACTGCAATGTTGCTATTTTTCGTATAAATATAGACCTAGGTATGCCCTTGATGACTTGTACTTCTCCACTTTCTATTATACATGTAACAATTTTATTTAAATATTCAACAACATACCAGCGACCCTCTAAACAGTTCATCCCTATCAACATGTCATAAAAGCCCAAAGGCAATATGTTTAGGTTTATGGTGGTCTAGATTCCATTCAAGATCACTCGATACATCTTTCCCTACTTTATTACCTTCCTTTTTGTTCACGTGCCTAGCTAAAATAACCACAAATTTCTTTATTTTTCAGATTTAAGCATGCATTTTCATAATACCTAAGAGTTAATATAACTTAGGTTGGCACCAATACCTATCAATACATAAATTTTTTGGTTATAAATGGTACCTTCATGTTACACCATCGTGGATAGATGATTTTCTTGACGTCCTTCCAATGTTGTGTTAATGCGTGGTACACTCCATTCTATGTCATTAATTCTAGAAGCATCATGTAAATGTTGTAAATTTTGCACAATTTTATTACTATAAGGAGAATTTCTCAACAAATGGGGTTCTCTACAACCTCAGCACCTTAACAATTCTCTTCCCTTAACATTTCACCTTTTATTATCTTTTTCCTATTTAGTCCCAACTTCGGACTAATTCTGCACCTTAGATGTCTAATAGCCATTTATCTTCTAGTTTTGACTCTTATCACTCCTTCCAAATTATTTAGACAATCCATATTTTCCTATCTTTGCTACCTGATTCATCTTGTCTTTTTTCTTACTCAACCAAGGCTTTTTTCTTTCACTCCTTTGTCTGGACTACTGATAACAAATTTGGGAATTTTTTATTACTTCATCCATGGTTTTCCGATTATCATATTCGATTATTTCCTTGAAAGAAAGCATAAGACAATTCAAAAACATTGTGCTTTGTTTTTTTCTTCCTTAACATAGGGTACATAATGTAATAAATGGGTAAACTTTGTTTCCAATTCATCCATCCACATTTTTCCCAATTATAAGTCATGAAACTCCTTTTCTTTGTCATGCAAATAACACACAATTTGGTACTTCCCTTTAAACAATCTCTAAAATTCCTCCCAATATACTTCTTTTCCCTCTAAATTATGGATAGTCCTCATTTCCTCCCACCATAAGGACGTGTTTCCTTGTAGTTGGTATGTGGCCATCTTGGTCTTTAACTTTGTGGAGTAATCATACACTTGGAAATATCTATTAATATTTAACAACTAGGCTTCAACCGCTTCTTTTGTTTCCCCATCAAAAGTTGGGAGTTTGATTTTTCGAAATTCCTCATGAAGCTCTACCTTCGTCCTCTTCCCTGTCTTATCTTGCTTTTTCGAGGATATATGCTCCTATGTCTCAACCATTTTTCCATATTTATTTTCTACTACATCCTCATCAATCTTACATTTGGATGTTTCCCCTCGATTTTCTTAATCCCTTATTATTCTTACGGTTTCAAGGTTTTATTTATTAGTTAAGTTTTTTATCATTTGTTCTTGTTTTGCATTAGCTTTTAGAAATTCCTCATGCCCTACATGCATATTCATTAATTTAGTCTGTAGGTTCCTCATCATATCCAACAGTTCTCTCATAGGAATTTGTTCTTGTTGACCTAAGTGTACATATAGTTCCTCCTCTTCAATATGTGTGTCATGTGATTCATCCATTCTGTCTACTCTAGCTCCATAATACTCGTGCTCTCTCTCCTTTGTATACACACAATTATTTATTAATTAGCAAAAATGATGTTAGCCCAAAAGGTAACGGTTTTTTCAACCTAACTATTACCCCTATAACATCCCTCTATAACATCCCTCTTTGAAATGATTATTACAACAATAGAAATTTAAAAAATCCAATAAAGCATAATTTTTTTCGTTTCTTAAAACTCTTGTCTTCCTATTACTTTCCCGCATTGTCATTTCTAGGCACATTCACAGCTATCAAATGATTATTACAACAATAAAAATAAAATAAAAGATCGAGTGAAACATAATTTTTTTTTGTTTCTTAAAACTCTTGTCTTCCTATTACTTTCCCGCATAGTCATTTCTAGGCACATTCATAGTTGTTAACTCATTGGTAGAAGAAGAAGACCTATGCCATATAACATTTGAGCAATTTATGTATAGCAATGAGTAATACTCGTGTCTATTACTACTATATTCACATTCTTATATACAGAACCCATCATTTATTTTTCTTTAGAACAAGACTAGGTATGGTTAAAACAAGGTTTGATACACCTTCGTATGTTTATGAGATTTGAAATATTTTAGTCGATCTATTTTATAAACATCAAACATCATTATACGTTATGTTGAAAGGGTCTCTATAAAAATTATCTGAACTACCTACGAAATAATTCGTGTGCTATGGAAATTGTGCCATTCATTTTTAACTTACGATGGTACTTGACCTTATGGTCTTAGCTGTACTTAATTTGTTTATAAGCATGTCATCAATCGAATGCAACGTTTATATAAAGTTATATCTCTCAGATATGGGTTTATTGATAACCATATCCACGTTATATTATTGTAATGATAGGGATGTTGTTCCAGCTGTTGTTTATAATAATAATATGTTATTTGATTGACCATCCACCGTGCTTGTTGACCTGGAAATGTGTGTACATGCATTTGAAAATGGTATTACCAGTTGTCCTTCCACATTGTAATTATTGTTGGAATTCAGAGGCACAGCAATCTAAATAAATACACAGCAGAATAAATCAAGCACATAAACACAGTTTTTAACGTGGTTCACCCAACCAATCTGGGCTACGTCCACCAAACATAGGCATCAGGAATTTATTAATCAAATTGGAGATTACATCAAGAAATCCTCACACTCTCTTAGCAAACATCCGAATGGTTGCCTGTTAAATAGCCTAGAGAATCTAATAGCCTCATTAATTCCCTCACATCAAATATAGGAGGCATTAACTCCCTCCCAACAACCTGGAGTTAATCTAGGACCTGAATTCCTATTGTTGTCACCAGCTGAGATTTTTCCTATTTCATTACAAACAGAAAATCTCAACAATCTCCACCTTGACAACAATTCCCCTGATGCCGTGTTATTATTATTTTATCTTTTCTGCAAGCCAAGAGAAGCCAAACACCAGCGTAGCTTCTCCAACAAAACTGGTTTCGTGAACATGTCTGCACAGTTCTCCTTTGTATGCACCTTTTCAAGAGAAACTCCCCTTTCAGTGATAACTTGTCTTACAAAATGATATTTGATTGGAATATGCTTTGATTTACTATGATAGGCCGGATTCTTAGCCAAATGTATTGCACTTTGACTATCACAAAGTAACCTGATGTTGTCCTGTAACGTACCAAACTCACCAAGCAAACGTTTCAACCAAACCGCCTCTTTGCAAGCATGAGAAGCAGCAATGTATTCTGCTTCAGTAGTGGATAAAGCAACAATGTTCTGTAGCTTTGACATCCAGCTTATAGCTCCACCTGCAAGAGTAAAGACGTACCCTGAAGTTGATCTTCTCTTATCCAAATCACCTGCAAAATCGGAATCAACATATCCGCAAACAAATTCACTACTCTTATTGTAAGAAATACAATAACTACTTGTGCCTCTCAAGTACCGAAGCACCCATTTCACTACTGACCAGTGTTCTTTACCCGGATTTGCCATGTACCTGCTGACAACCCCAACTGCATGTGAAATATCTGGTCAAGTACAAACCATCGCATACATTAAACACCCTATTACATTGGCATATGGAATTCGAGACATATAATCCTTTTCTTCATCTATATTAGGACATAAACTCGAAGAAAGCTTAAAATGGGAAGCTAAAGGGACTGAAACAGGCTTCACATTATTCATACCAAACCTCAAAAGTATTTTCTCAACATACTTCTGTTGTGATAGCCACAGCTTACCATTACTCCTGTCTCTGAAAATCTCCATGCCTAAAATCTGTCTTGCCGCTCCTAGATCTTTCATATCAAACGTCCTTGCCATCTGAGTCTTCAACCTGTTGATTTCTTCAATGCTTTTGCTTCCTAAAAGCATATCATCAACATATAACACTAAGATAATGAACATGCCATTATTTAACTGCTTAAAATAAACACAATGATCATATTCACTTCTTACATATTTCTGACTCAACATGAAAGAATCAAACTTCTTATACCACTGCCGAGGCGACTGCTTCAGGCCATATAATGACTTCTTGAGCCTGCAGACAAATTTCTCATTGCGATGGTGAACAAACCCTTTCGGTTGTTCCATATATATTTCCTCATCTAAGTCACCATGTAGAAATGCAGTCTTAACATCTAACTGCTGCAACTCTAAATCAAACAAAGCCACTAATGCTAACACAATTCTAATTGAAACAATTTTAACCACTGGTGAAAATATCTCATGAAAGTCTATGCCAGCTTTCTGAGAAAACCCTTTTGCAACCAGTCTCGCTTTGTATCTGTCTTCCGTATCATTCACACCCCGTTTCAGCTTGAAAACCCACTTACATCCCACAGTTTTCCTGCCTTTGGGAAGTTCAACCAGATCCCACGTGCCATTCTTACCTAAGGCCATCATTTCTTCCTTCATGGCTGCTTTCCATTTGTCACTATTGGAACCTTCTACAGCTTCCTGATAACACAAAGGTTCATCATCATTAGCGATCAAAGCAACTGAAGTAACATGATCATCATACCTTCTCAGAGGGCGTTTGATCCTTGTAGACCTCCTTAAGAATGTTTCTGGTGCTTCCACAATTGGTTGTCTATCAACTGTAGGAATTTCTTCATGATCGCCATCTGAGACCTGTTCATGTCCTCCATCTGAACCCTGTTCATAATCTGATTCTGAAACCTGTTCATGACTAGAATCTGAACTATGGTCGTTATGACTATCATTAGAAATGTTGTCAAACTGAATATGCTAGAAATCAGATACATCATCTTGTTTCAATCTACTATTTACATCTAACTGTACAAGAGAGGATTCATCAAACTTTACATCTCTGTTGATGATGATTTTGTGGGTAGTAGGATCCCACAATCTATATCCCTTTGTTCCATCACCATACCCAACAAAGACATACCTTTTCGATTTCGGATCTAATTTAGTTCTCTGATGTTTAGGCACTAGAGCATATGCATCACAGCTAAACACTCGGAGTTTAGAATAATCACAAGGGTGTCCTTTCCATACCTCTTGCAGAACCTTGCAGCCTATTGCCGTTGATGGAGATCGGTTTATCACATAACAAGCTATTGCCACTGCTTCCGTCCACAACTCCTTTTGCAACCCGGCGTTACTCAGCATACACCTTGCTCTCTCTAGAAGAGTCCTGTTCATGCGTTCAGCAACTCCATTCTGCTGAGGAGTATAAACCGTGGTCTTATGTCTTTCGATCCCTGCATCCTTGCAATAGCTGTCAAACTCCTTGGAGGAAAACTCACCACCATTGTCAGTTCTTAAACATTTTATAGTTCTACTAGTGCTGTTTTCTACCAATGCTCTAAACTGCTTGAAAACTGTAAAAACATCAGACTTATTTTTCAACATGTAGACCCATACTTTCCGAGAAAAGTCATCAATAAATGACACAAAATACGACGAGCCACCATACGACGTTGTAGGGGCTGGACCCCAAACATCTGAATGGATATAATCAAGTATGCCTTTACTAGTATGTTTGCCTGTTTTAAACTTTTGTTTACTTTGTTTATCAAACAGACAATGTTTACAGAAATCCAATTTTCCAGATCTTAGATTAGGAAGTAACTTTCGGTCAGCCAAAATTTTCAATCCTCTTTCACTCATATGCCCCAATCTTTGATGCCATAAGTGAATGGAACTACTGTCATGTTCAAACACAGACACATGATCTGACCCAATTCTACCTTCTAACTGAAATAGATTTCCTACTTTCTTAGCTTTCATAACTAGTAAGATGCCTTTGTAAATTTTCATTACTCCACCTTGAATTACAGTTTTATATCCATTTGAATCAAGTGCTCCTAATGAAATCAAATTTTTCCTTAAATCTGGTACATGCCTCAAATCAGTTAATATTTTTGTTTTCCCATCAAACATTTGCAGTTGTATGCTCCCAATTCCCACAATATTACATGTTACATCATTACCCATGTACACAACACCATCATCAATTGATCTATATGCTTTAAACCAATCTTTATGTATACACATGTGGTTAGATGCCCCGGAATCTAACAACCAATGTTGATCATGTTTTGAAACATTAACAGACAATACCTCATCACTCATACCTGAACCTGATACTGAACCTGTATCTGTGGTGTTGGCTTCCTTCTTTTCTGTCGAAGAGCCTTCTTTAGCAGCCTGCTTTCGCTTCCAGCAATCCTTTTTCAGATGTCCAGTCTTGCCACAATGCCAGCACTTCACCTTTGGCTTCTTTCCTTTGGACTTTGAGCGAGAGTCGCTATGCTTTCCCCCGGAGTGTCTCTCTCGTGAGCGACCTCTGGCCATCATTACCTCTGATGTAGAGGTGTCTGCATTCGACCTCTTCCTCGTCTCCTCAGCCAACAAGGCTCCAACAACATCGTCAAACTCAAGGATGTCTGATGTACTAAAGCTTATGGAAGTAACAAAGTGATCCCAGGATTCAGGCAATGAACATAATAGAGTTATTGCCTTATCCTCTGAATCAAATTTCACATCTAGACTGTCTAATTGCACCAATAAGGTATTAGAAACATTCAGGTGATCAGCAATTCAGGTACCTTCTTTCATCCGCAAACCGTAAAGCTGCCGTTTCAGGAGAATCCGATTTGTCAAAGATTTCGTCATATAGAGCTTCTCAAGCTTTGACCACAAGCCTGCGGCGGATTGCTCGGACACAATGTTGAACAGAACATCGTCCGCCAGACACAACCGAATTGCACTCAGAGCTCTATCGTCCATCTCATCCCATTCATCCTCCGTCATGGAAGGAGGTCTTTTGTTTTTCCCCAACAGTGCTTTCGCCAACCCTTGTTGAACAAGCAGATCGTGCATCTTCACCTTCCAGATCTCAAAATTATTCTTGCCATTAAATTTCTCAATTTCAAAACGGGCACTTTGAGTTTTGGCCATCTTGTATCAACAAAAAAACACAATAATCTCCAAAACCAACGTTTAAATACCAGCAATTTAAAAAACCAAACTGCCTATGCCTCAAAAAATATCTTCCGTTTGCACTTCACACAAAAAATTTCTGCCTATGCCAAAAAAACTGCCTTATTACAGTATATAAAGACCTCCGGCAAAAACAAAAAAAAAATTGTTTTATCAACTTTTGTTTCAAGTATTTTGATGGATGTCCTTGAAATGTCGTGGGAGTACGGTATTGAAAACCCTGGTTCCCAAAATATATACCCCAATATATTTTAACACCCCACCATTAATATTAATCCACCATTTAACATGCGTTCACCCACTTTAACTTACTCCACCATTTACACTTTCCATTACCTTAACATGGTATATATCACATGCGTTTCCACTTTAACTTTTTAAACATATACATGTAAAGCACAACGCATATATGGAAAACTACGCCGTGTTATGTTATATATTCATGCTGGGTTGCAAATATAAATCAACGTTGTTTTTCAAATCCATACCCACGCTGTTTACCAAAAACAAAAAACAACACGCCGTTTATCACATAAATCCGTGCTGTGTTTTTTTTAAAGATATATACACGCAGTTACAAACATATCCACGCTGGTTTATTATTGGTGTATATCTGCACCGTTGGTGGATGACTCGCAGGTGGGTCACTCGCATCAGTGTTCACTAAAAAAAAAAAACGCGCAGGGACAATAGCTAGAGGTCGCACCAGCAATGTAACATGTTACATACGCACCAGCAATGAAACATGTAATACGCACCAGTATTACATACGCACCAGCAATGTAAACAACAGGCTCCACGCAATTAAAACATACCAGGTATCAGCGCAGCACCGCACAACAACCCTCAGCACAGTCCGCCAGCGCTAACAGCATTCACACGCAGGCAGGTTCACGCCCGCACCAGCAGAGTCCGCCAGCATCAGCAGTCACGCACGCAGCGCCTCCAGCAGGCAATCTCAGCACCTCTCGTCCTCCAACATTGCTCTGATACCAATTGTTGGAATTCAGAGGCACAGCAATCTAAATAAATACACAGCAGAATAAATCAAGCACATAAACACAGTTTTTAACGTGGTTCACCCAACCAATCTGGGCTACGTCCACCAAACATAGGCATCAGGAATTTATTAATCAAATTGGAGATTACATCAAGAAATCCTCACACTCTCTTAGCAAACATCCGAATGGTTGCCTGTTATATAGCCTAGAGAATCTAACAGCCTCATTAATTCCCTCACATCAAATATAGGAGGCATTAACTCCCTCCCAACAACCTGGAGTTAATCTAGGACCTGAATTCCTATTGTTGTCACCAGCTGAGATTTTTCCTATTTCATTACAAACAGAAAATCTCAACAATTATGTGACAATTATTATGATCGACAGTCTTGATTCATTCGTAATATCGGATGAGTGGGATTCGACTAATTTTGGTTAGCTTAATCACGTGCCCCCATTCCGCTGGTGGCTCCCATTCTCTTTGAACCTTCTCGGAGAAAGAATGCTCTGCAAGGTTTTCTATGAAGTTAGTCTGCGAACCCTATGGGTTTCTCCTTGAAAACATATAGAGGTTCCTTGCATTCTAGCCAGCAAGTTGCTAATTCCTTCTGCCCAGATTTCCTAATGTTACCAGGTCACTCAATTTCTTTTTTTTTAATGGTAATTCTCGAAGACCCTTCGTTATATTATTTGTTAAATTTCTTTGGTTATTATGCATTATGTGATATTACTTTCTATCTCATGAAAGAATTCTAACTCTTTATGTTGTCTCTATACTAACAGGTTAGTGTCTCCATTCACATATGGGTTTCACACTAGGCACTGAAGAAAACGATCTGTGACTTTGTGGTTTGACTTTGTTATTCCATGCTCAACTACTTGTTGCAATGGTAAGTGGGCTTTTCACCCTTAAATGCTTTTTGAAGGAAAATATCACCTAGGTAGTGTTATCACCTAGATTGACCTCAAGCTGAAGGGAGGCAATTTCTAGGGTAACCACAAACCAAGCTTAACCTAGTAGCTAGTCCTACTAGGTCGGGAGAGGGCTCTCTCCTTATGGTTCTCAATCAAGATGACTAGATCAAGAACAAGATTTTATGCTAGGTATAGTAGCTCAAGGGTTTTGATTGAAGTTGTTGACGTTTTTTCCAAATCAAGAGGAGCTGGGAAATTTGGGTGTGAGAAACTAAGTCAAAATTGTAGGGGATTCTATGGGGCAAGGTAGGTATGAGCTTCAGCACTTTAGGCTTCATGGGGTGAAATGCTAGACTAGTGAGGAGCTAAGAAGGGCATGAGCAAGTCATGAATCCTTCATAAACAGTAGAAAAAACATGAAATATTGGTGTTTTCCCAAGGCAGAGCATTAAACCTAATGTATTCCACCTATCTGACTTGAAAACAACCAATCAGAAGCAATTATATGAAATAGGCATACATAAATAACATGAGAACATAATAACAGAAGAAGAAACACATGCTAAAGGCCATACCACAGGGATCCCATAAAAATAGCTACAACTTTATTAGTTTCCTGCCAAAACTGCTACAAAGTGATATGTGTTCAGTACATGAGCATCTAGCTGAATCCAACCTCTGTCAATGACAAAGAAAATACATGATATAGACATTCAAATCACTCATCCTAACCATCAGGGATCAAAACCATGAGAAGAGGAGTTGTTTCAACCATTTCTAAACAAGGAACAGGAATCTAGGCAGTCAAACAACTTGCCTCTAAAAGAGGGGAAACTGATTCATTACCCTCAAAACCACTTTTAATATAATGAATCTACCATATAATAGTGTTTGACCATCATATTTACAATACATGACATTAATTACATCAGTAAATCATCCATCATGAGAGAGAAATCATGAACATAGTAGAAAATTGGCAAAATAGGCATCCTGAGCAAAATTTGCTCTACGCACAGCGCCACTGGTCCTACGCATAGTGCCACTTTCAGGCCACTTTTGGAGGCCTTCCCATCATCCAAATTGAGCCCATGATAGCTCATTGGAAAGGTCTTCACGTATATCTTTTGGAACACCTAGAATTTCTGCATTTGGAGCTCATTTGACCCCTCAAAAGAGGATTCTCCCAAGGCTACTTTTGTGTGTCCAAAAACTGGTAGAAAGGTCAATTTTTGAGTGTTTTTGGACCTTCTAGTGGACTAATCTTGCTCCAAAAATTCTGAAAATTTCTAGGGTGCATGTCCTTGATGCCCTGAATCCAAAAATGAAAGCCATTTGTCCATTGGGTGCCCTAGAAAAAGTGCAGTGTCGGTGGCGCTGCGCTTCTGGGCAGATTTTCTATGTATTGAATTTCCAAAATTCAAAAATGACAAAATTTCTTCAAAACTGCCCAAAATTGGTATGAGGCACCACCATCAACTTCTTTTATTAGCCAAGGAGGCTTCAGCAAACATCTTTAATCTATCCTCCTCCTTTTTGCCTTCTAAAGCCCTCCTTAACCTAGCCTTCAACTTTCTGATCCTCATGTTACAAATTTTATTGCGAGCCATGTAGTGATAAGTCATGTGTCTAAGCATTTGGTTGTCCCTGTTGGCCTTCTTTAACAACTCCTCAAGGACTCTCTCAAGTCAAGTCTCTCTATCGTTTTCAATCTCCTACTCAATAGGAGTCAATGTGACTTGTGTCTCTTTGCCAATTTGCCTTTTTGCTTTGAGCACTTCCAACTCCATGAGGACTTGTTTGTCACTCAACTATTTGTTTTCCTGTTCTAAGTATGTGATGACATACTTGGCCCTCTCTAGGTTATCCATCAAAGCTTGTATTTGAGCTTCCCTTTCCTGTATGATGATGTCCTTGATAGTTTCC
Source organism: Pinus tabuliformis (assembly GCA_031772625.1). Classification (NCBI taxonomy): domain Eukaryota; kingdom Viridiplantae; phylum Streptophyta; class Pinopsida; order Pinales; family Pinaceae; genus Pinus; species Pinus tabuliformis. The sequence continues at coordinate 130,935,705 of CM062818.1, forward strand.
CTCTCCTGAGCTTCTAAATCAATAATCTCAGTGTCATGCTGCTCAGGCTCATCATGTTCTTCCAACTCAAACTCCCTTTCTTGCTCATCATCCAAGTCATCCTCCTGTACCTTTTCCTTCCCTTTGTTTAGCTGCTCAACCTGTACCTGCTTTGTCGATGTAGAAGGCAAAGCCCCTTCCACACCCTGTGGAGATAACATATGCCTATGGACTGATGAAGAAGGCAAGGTCCCTTCCACATCCTATGGAGCAAACACTTGCCTAGCAGCTACAAACAACTTCCTTGTACCTCTCTGATATGTCAAATATACTGGCACCTCAACAGTTTTTGTCTCTTTGTGTTCCTCTCCTGTTTTCACATGAGTAGAGGGCCCACCTATTTCTTGCACCATGGATGGAGGAATCTGAGGTCCCTTGAACATGTCATGAGCAATGAAAGTCTCCCAAGGGATATTGAGAAGATTGAGATGGTGAAGAACAATAATCTTGATCAAGGAGTAATGATATATGTTGTTCATTTGCTGAGGGTATGGCTTCTTCTGCACAAGGTAAGCCATCTTATCAATGTTTCTAAACAAAAATTAGGGGAGGTTCAACATCTTCACCCTTGTAAAGTGCATGAGGAGCCTGATATGGTAAGTGTACAACCTGGAAAATCTGCCCTCACAAGTGAAATATTTGATGATAATCCTCATCAAGGGGACATACCTGTTCTCCAAGAATTTGAAAGGGAAAAGCCTCTTCACCTGACTTTTGTACTGAGGCTTAATGTAAGGCTCATAATAATGCTCATCAAGGTCCTGAGCCTTATACCATTTCTCACCAACATCAGGAATCCTAGTGGCCTCTAAAATAACAGATGGTGACATTGTGAAAGTCACCCCAGCAAGAGTCACTTCATTGTTGTGCAGGTGGGCTACAAAGAGTCTAGCCAATTCATGATGAAATTGTACTCTCTCCACTAGTTCATAGAATCCATAACATTGAAGGTGTCTAAAACATGAAACTGCCAATGGAGAGGCTTGTAGTTCTCTTAGGTGTGGGCTAATGGAGAGGCTTGTAGTTCTCTTAGGTTAGTTGGCTCTTCTCTTGTGATTTTGCCTCCCTTATGAGGTTTTCTATGTTGCCTGCTCCTCTCTGCTGAACTATCACTTGCTGTATTCTCCTCATCATAGTCATAGTCACCTCTATCCATGTTTAACCAGCTTCTTAATTGCACAAATTTTAGACAATGTAAATGGGGATGAGTGGTATGCTCTAGGGTTTGTAGGGATGAGTTTGAGTGAATTTATGTAGTTATGGATAGATCATAAACCATGAGAGTGAAGGGAGGGTTTTTGGGAATGAGGGATGGATGATGGAATGTAGATGAGGGTGAAGGGAATGATGGGTAAAGGGTTTTTAGTTATGATGCTAGGCAATGGAAAAACAAACTGATTAGGATTTATAGAGGAAAATTAGGGTTTGATAATAGGAGTGGAGGAGATGTCCAAAATATCAAATGTGCAAGCTAAACATTGAGTGAAGAGAGAGCACTTACTTGTAAAAGGTGAATTTGGAGGCAATTAGGTGAAAATTTGAAGTTTGAAGCATTTTGGTTGCTTGCTGCCCTACGCGTAGTGCACTTGCCGAGAAGCGCGATGCCTACTCCTACGCGCAGCGCCCTTGTATTTTTGCACTGGTAAAATTCTCCCTATGCACAACGCATTGCCCTACGCGCAGCACCTCCTTCCCTATGTGTTGTGCCAGGCAAATTTCTCCAGAAACGTAGTGTCGGTTGCCTACGCGCAGTGCCGCCTCTCTTTTGTTCAAAATCACTTGAAATTTTTCCTTTCTTCTCTCCTTTGAGGTCTTTGGCTTGCAAGATAAACATAATGATGTAATAATAGAATGAGAGGGTTTATATATGGGTACCAATTTGATTTTCACTTTTTGAAAACCCACTTTTCAAATGTTCTTTGTCTTTTTGATAACTCTGTTTTTAATGCTTGTTCTCTTTTGCTTTTGCAGGTGGATTAGTGCTCATGCTAACTTGATTTTTTGCAGTGGCGGTTGCTAGGTAGTAGGAATAGATGCTTAGGAGCAGCTGGGAATCAATATTACATATAGGAACATGAAACTACATAAGAAATGACAATAAAAACAAAATACTCTATTTTCACCTCAAAACATGTTTTGAGGTGAAAATTACATTAAGCTTTAAAAAGAATAACTTTTGAATTTCCAGATACTATGCTTGAGTTTATTTGGCATACTCATGTCCTTGCTGATCTTTATTGGCATTTAACCATCAAATTTGACTAAATGGAAACCCTAAAACCTAATGGGACCAAACCCTATGACCTAATGAAATGAAACTGTAGAATGAAAATGAACAACGACTGAAGACTATAGAAAAGAGGATTAGCAAGTATATTTCATGAGGGAAAATTGAAGTAACCTCAACCATCAATGGATTGATGACCTAATGGAGTGATGAAAATCTACAGTATGGGACTCCTATTATGCAAATGCCAAAGAGCAGATTTTGATCGCTAAAGGCAGTATGACAAGACTGACACTAATAGGCAGTTTCAATTCTTCTTTTGGGTTCATTTTTTTTACGAAAAGGGCTATCTCACCAATTTTGGCATCCATGAATTGATAGGTGGAAATGACACTCGCACCTCATGGACTCTTATAGGTATAGTAAAATGATCCCATTCACTAGGGTTTCGGTCTTCTCATGTATTTGTTTAATGAAAGAAATATCTTATACTACTTTGGGCTAAACTTGTTATTTTGGCCTTCTTTGAGGTATGGGAGTTTTTGAGGGCAAGGGATTTTTTAATAAAAGAAGGTTTTTTTTTTACACATTTTTTTTTTTTGTTACAAGGGAGTTTAACCTTAATTTAAAAGGTTCTTATATGAATTTTTCTTCTATCTTGTACTAAGTTGTGAAACCCTACCCCCTAAGAGTTGGGTCACAAAATAGTGGCAATTGATTTAGAATTGAAGCTTTCAAAATTATTTTTCAGTTGTATTTAAAAGATAGGTCATCAGCCTTTGGTGTTATACCTCATGCATATGAGTCTATAGAATCCGAAGTGTACTTTGACCATCTTGTTTTTGTATTTCATTAGACCAATATATTGAGGGTTTGAATATATATATTACAGTGCATACAACATAGTTGTTCTCCTTGAAAATAAATGGAGAAATGCTTATATATCTATATCTATCTATCTATCTATCTATCTATCTATATATCTATATATATATATATATATATATATATATATAGATAAACATTTCTCAATTTATTTTCAAGGAGAACAACTATGTAGTATGCACTGTAATGCATTTCAATTTCTTTTATATACTCCAAATTGCTATTTTCCAATTTGATTACTTCTATGGTCAAAGGTATAAAATGTGAAATATGAGGGTTAGATTTTCGCTGTAAAGTTGGCATGATTCACTGTAAAATCTTTTCTTTTATCTATTATATGCATGTATGTCTGCTTATAAACACATTTTTGATTCCCAGAAGGACTTCTTATCAATATTTGCAACGTTTTTGTTTAAAGAACAATTAACTATTTTCTCTCTGTCAATATATTGCTTGGATATCTACTTTATTTGCAGATAGACTTATCAAATGTTTTTAGACCTACAAGATATAACATGGAGAGTTTCCTATAGTTTACTTTATCTATTATGTTTGTATTTGTATTGAAGCTTGATTCTTTTAATGTTGGTTTAGTTTATGTGAGTTATTTTCCTTTGTAAGAGTATATTTTAGACCTAAGAGTTTGAGGGGATATTTGTAATGGGGAAATGTAGACATACTCTCTAGGTCCTAACTAACTTGCACAATACTAAAGGATTTTGACTATAGGTTTCTTTCCCATAGTCTAGCTTGTAATTTGCTCGACAACCCTCCTAGTTTCTTGTAACAAACTGTTATTATACATACTATATGAAATTACATATGAAAGAACTTTTTGTTAATCATTCACTATAACCTTATTTACTATCCATTACAGGAAATAAATGTAGACCATCATTATAAAAATTCTTTGCTCTACAATTATTCCCTTTCCTCTTGACATAGTTCTTAACTTTCCTACAAACACACAATTTGTTTTTTCTCATTCCTTCAAATATATTATTTCTTTCCAACACAAAATTCCTCACACAATTTTTTAAGTTTCTACAAACACACATTTTGACCCTGCCATTCTTTTATACATAATATTTCCTTCTTGCACAAAATCTTCACATAGTCCTTAACTTTTCTACAAGCACAAAGTTGGTTTTTTTGTTTTGCAAAATATATAGTTAGTGACACAATAACTTACATTCAAAACATAGCCATTTATAATTTTTTTATTCAGGTAATTATCCTACACTTATTTGAGTCCTATCTAGAACAATTTAAAGGCCTTCGCATTCCACCCATCCTTGAACCAGTATTCACATGTTCCCTCGAGATATCCTCTAATTGTCAGGAAAGGAAAATTGTAACCCTACAAGAGTTGTCCATTGGCTTGTACCTCCCGAACCTTTAGCATTGTCTTTCTTGATTATCTAGGTTCCACCATACTTTCTCTCCCAAGTGGTATTTCTATGAATTGTCTATATCTCCCATAAAGTTTTTCACAGAACTCACACTCTATGGAATTTATCTCAAGCCATAGAGAAAAAACAACATAGATTGTGGTATGTAATTTGTCTTTCTTCTCTTTTTCTCCTAGAAAAAAATTGTGAGGAGGAATTCTTTCTTTCTAGTTTTCCCTCACTGGGCGAAACCAACTCCAACTGTTTTTTCCTCATAGTTAGTGGTTAATCGCTTGTGTTAGCCTTTTACTTTTTCCTGAGAGGATTAAGACATTAAAAATAATTCCTAATCCCTTTATTGTCAAATAATATTCACATTATCATATCTATCAAATGTCTTTCAAATTTCCTTAGCTAATAATTAATAAAAATAAAATAAAGTCATATAGTCATTTTCCCATGGGTGTTACAGGTATGAGATCTAGGAGAAGGATAATAGCAACAAAGGAAGGAAAAAAAAATGGAGAACTACAACACAATTTTTGGGACCTTGGAGGATTCAGCATGTTGAAGACATTTGACCAAGAGATAAAATCTTTTCCACATGGAGAGTTTGATGAAGGAGAATCAACCCTTACGAAAACTCCTTTTGTTTGGAGATAAAATCTATTCAACCTGGAGAGTTTGATGAAGGATCATCAACCCTTAGGAAAACTCCTTTTATTTGGAGATTTTGGCGAAGGAGCATCAACCCTCAGGAAAACTCCTTTTGTTTACGACCCAAAATGGGGTCATGAGATGATAGAAAGGGGGTTAGATTTTCCCTCAATTGTAAATCTTTATAAATCCAAAATTAGCAATTTTTTTTTAATTACATGTGTGAATATTCCAAAATTATATGCGATAACTGAGCTATTAGTTAGTTTAACAGAGCTGGTATTTTGCTCTTTCATAGCCTTTTTGTAGATGTAGAAAGTGTCTAGGTAAGGTGTTGGGTAGTCTTTAGGAATAATTGACAAATTTCCATTTAGGCTTGGTCTATTAGCAAATATTTTTTTCAATGTAAATATTTGTAAAAGTTTAAAAGGAATGGGGTTGGAAGATAGAGTCTCGAGAGGGGAGGAATAGAGAAAATGTAGCTCAAGAAAGGAGCATGAGAATTATGTATTGGGTACAGAGGACTGTAACATTCCTCTCTAAATACGACCTTTCTAAATTTGAATAGAAACCGAGGGTTCCAACTAATTCCCTGTGTTTAATTCCTTTATCTGAACATATGGATTGATGCCCCGCAAAAATGGGAAAGTGTCTGTGGTTTTGGTTGGATTTATGGTCTGTGAGGATATAACGAGTCTAGTCTCTGGTATAACAAGTGTGAGGAGGAGGAGTTTAGATATTGACCGTATGAGCTAAAACCAATATTAACTATGAGTTATTGAGTACTGATAAGTGCATTTGTTGATTGTGTAGTTAGGGGTTACAATGTGTGTTCCTTGTGTGAGATGATCAAGCGCCTTTGAGCAAGAGTCTGAGAGAAGAGGCTATAATAGAATAGTGTAAGGGTTTTCATAATCAGAGATTGGATGCTAGTGTGAGTCTTCTATGTGAATGATATACCCCATTAAAGGGATAGGAAGCCATGCAGGAAAGAGCCGAGGACAAGACGTGAAAATCTGGATCAAAGGTTGTGTTAGCACCACACAATGGTGTTAGAAATAGTAATTACTCCTGCATGAGGAGTTGGATAAACTTAGAGATTCAGTTAACTGAGTGATTGAGTGTTTGAGTAAGTCAGTTAAATGAGTGATTGAGTGGTTGAGTGTTTGAGTGTTGAGTCAAGTCGAGTTAAGTGATAGATGACTTTAAGTGTGTGATTGCATGTGGTTGCATGTCAATATATTTTAGGAAAGTATCTAGTTGGAAAATGATAAATACGCTTCACGGGTTCATTGTAAGTATCATGTTTTGTGTGATCAATAGAAGAGCAGCAGGTCATGTTTTGTGTTAATTCATGCCTTTTCTCCTCCGACTTTCCAACAAATTGGTATCAAAGCTAGAAGTGTGAGAGAACCTGCGGTTGTATCTTGTAGAGCAGTGTGAGGAAATCAAAAGAGATACAGAAAATGGATTAACAATCGTCTGTGTGCGGGTCGATATTTCGTTGGAAGGGTTACAAGAGTAACGCCAAACTCCTAGTCGTGAATGTCACGTTATTCTTCAAAAAAGCAAAGACTTATATGGTGAAAATATTTTTCCCAAAATTCATTGAGGGTTTCAAAATCCATCTTATTTAGAGAAGCAGGCCCAGTTGTGAACTAAGTAGGGGCTTTAAATCATTATGGGCTCTCTTTTATCATGGAAGGTGCATAACATTAAAAAAATCACAAGAGTTTGCACAGCCACTGTCACGGTCGAAAGTCAAAAGTAGATTCTGGTGCTGTGCATGAATGAAAACTAGCCCGCAGAGCCGCCATATGGAGAAGTTGTGAGATGACCACAACCGTCGTTGTCATGAGCAATCCATAGACAACTGGTGCTTGTTCAGGGTTTCAAAATCAGTGTTTTGAAGAAACAGTTGTGAGCCTGGAAAAGTGAGCATAAGGAAAATTTTAAAAGGTATTAAAGGCACGTGAGAAAGTACAAATTCTTTTTATAGAAAGATCGCATATGTTTTTAGATATTTATTTCAAAACTGGTTTCTATTTCAAAAGGCAAAGTCAAGATACAGGTTCCTTATAGAGTTTTTTGCTGAGGTGCTTTAAAGTTGAAATGATCATGATATAATTTTTTTTATGAGCTTCTGGAGTACGTGTTTTTATGAAGGAGGTTTGAAAAGATATTTTTTTAAGGCTCGTTTTATCTTTGAATATTATAAAGAGGTTTTTTATTAAGGACTCATAAGTTTTTTTACAGGTATTTTTCTATTAAAAAGATAATACAAAAGTGCATGGTATGAAAAGGGTTTTATTTGTATGACAAGTTTAAGGTTTTGGAAAGGTTCATTGGTCTACAAAATGATTTGGCGTTTTTTCAAGCATGATAGTTTTTTGGTGAAGATTGTGCCTTACGAGGGCACATATTGAAAATCATATTTTTTTCGGGGGTGATATGGAACATAGCCTCATGTAATCAGGAAATAAAATATAAAATAGAGTAATGACCACAATCATGGGTCGCAAAGCATAATTGAAGTATATTAAGAAAATAAATCGAAAAGAAGAGGTAAAGATCATTGCCACGGTTAGAGAGGTTCAAGCAGTATCTGAGGAACTGAGAAGTCTAGCAGAGGACAAAGAAGAAATCGAGAGTGATTGGTGTAGCTTTGATTTGCTACCACCTCCTATGTTTACAGGTAAATTTTCTTAGAGCTAAAGAGTTAATTGAGTATAGGTCTAATAACCCATATGATGTAGTATGTGATGTTTTAGCATTGAATTTTATAAAACAAGCATTGGATGAGAAGTGTTTATGCAAGGTAGCAAAAGCTACAATTTCCAAGGAAGCAAGGAAGTTCCTGGAAGCAGAGTTTGGTGCAAGGGGGAGTGACATGCAACAATAGTGTATGTCACAAACAAAGAAGCCAGTCACAGATCTAAGAGGAGATGAGCAAGACTCCGAGAGGAAAACAGAGCTTGGAGTGTCCCACTCAAAAGTGGACGATTATTGTCAGGACCATAAAATTGAAACCCATTATGAAGGAATGAATATGGATGAAGAAGATGCAACAAACATTGCAGAGAGAGAAGCGAGAGCCTCTGTGTGTGAAACAGACGAAGAGTAAATAAATGCTCAAGGACTCCACTGTAAGGTGGATGATGCAGATGATTGTGAATCCCATTGTGATGAGACACATGTGGATGATGACTACAAAGTGATATGTAAACTGGAGAATCCAGCCGCAACTGATGGATTTGGTGAAGTTGAAATTGTCAATGAAATTGACAATGAGCACATGCATGCTCGGATATCCCATCATAGTGTGGATGAACATTATGTTAATGACATGTGTGGTTTCTTTCTAAAACAGGGATTGATTATGGAAATATGGTAAGCGCGATGTCTAATGAAACTTTGAAGGGTGAAGTTGCCACTGTAGTAGCAAGATATGAAGCAGTTGGAACTTCTCATGAAGCAATATGTCATCTAGTAGTAGTTGATGATCAAGAACATGATAAATTGATTGAAGTAGTTACTTGAGTGATTGAGTGTTTGAGTGAGTCAGTTAACTGAGTGACTGAGTGGTTGTAGTGATTGAGTGTTTGAGTGAGTCAGTTAACTGAGTCACTGAGTGGTTGAGTGTTTGAGTCAAGTGAGTTAAGTGATAGATGAATTTGAGCATGTGATTGCATGTGGTTGCATGTCAAGATATTTTAGGCAACTAGCTAGTTGGAAAAGGATAAACACCCTTCACCAGGTTCATTGTAAGTATCATGTTTTGTGTGATCAATAGAAGAGTAGCAGCTCATGTTTTGTGTGAATTCATGCTTTGTCTCCTTTGTCTTTCCAAATCAATATTAACTATGAGTTATCGAGTACTGATAAGTGCATTTGTTGATTGTGCAGCTGGCGGTTACAATGTGTGTTCCTTGTGTGAGATGGTCAAGCACCTTTGAGCAAGAGTCAGAGAGAAGAGGCTATAATAGAATAATGTAACGGTTTGTGTAATGAGATCTTGGACGCCAGTGTGAGTATTCTATGTCAATGATATACCCCATTAAAGGGATAGGAAGCCATGCAGGAAAGAGCCGAAGACAAGAGGTGAAATTCTAGATCAAAGGTTGTGTTAGCACAGCACAATGGAAGCCTTGGATCTCAACGACATATTTCAGTCATTGAAAACATCCATCGGGTTTGTTGGAGTATTGAGACTTTGAGCCACAAGCCAAACCTAATTCACTCATTTTATTGGCCATTTGGTGGCCCACACTAACATCTAAAGTATAATCACTACTCGTTGACAAGGGCTCCAGGTTATTTGTACATTTCCTTGATTTTGGGCAGAGGCTCATGAGGATTAAGCCTAGGGAAGCACACTATGTACTGGGTTCTAGAATGGGCACACAAGATTTGAAGGTTGGACTTATAAGGTGCGTAGTATAGAAATTTGAGGTTAATGAAGACCTAGCAGCGTTATGGCATATTGAGGATTTTGGGTTCAAGAGCGAAAACCCAGGAAATTGCACACCAAACTAAACTTAGGGATCTATTTATATAGTGCCAATACACCCTTTTTTTAATTGAATAATTGGAGGTCGATCAAGGTGGGCTAAGTGCACAGGAATTAGAAGGTAATCTACACTGGCTATGTCAAATCTTAAGGAAATCAAGAGGTTGTATAACCCAAAACAGGGATAATCCATTATGTTGTATAAAAATGGTAGTGTCGTGACTTCATCAAGTCCAAAGCATTACACACACTAGGTCAAGATAAACAAGAGATTACAACATAACTAGCAATCAAAATGGCTACATTACAACATAACTTCTATCAAATAAAATATTTATATTTTCACTTTTGAAATATATAATTTTTATAATTTTTAAAAATATTTTAATAGAGAATTTGATCATATAAAGTAATTTATTTTAATATTAATTTCATATAAAGAATATATATATAGAAGAAGTAATCAAGTAGTAACCCTTTTTAGGTATATTTTTAGTCATTTTTTTCTTGTAGGTAATGAAGATTTGTTGGAATTGCATGTTTAAGCTATGTAGTATATACAATCTAAGGGCACAAGGAGATATATATATATAGATATATATATCAAGCATTAACAGGGTTCAAATCTCTTGATCTAGATTTATGGAGGAGCAAAATGAAATACAAATTTAAAAATAGAATCTATGAGAAGAGATGTAACTACTATTCACCTTGCTTTGTGGCCTTTTTATCGTGAAGACACACTGAAAAGCCCTAAACATCCAAAACCTTAACTCTAAGAGATGAAGCACCAAAGTCCTATGAGCTCCGATGGGGTAAGTATTCTTGGAAATGTAAATTTGACATAGAATATTTGTTTGTTATGTACGATAGTCTATATGAAAGGTTTATCTGATAAACTTTCAATTGCAAATGTTGGTTTTTAACTCATGTTTTCCACTTTCCCAAAAAAGAATTGTTTAGGGTCTGAAAACAACTCTGAAGTTCAAGACCCGAAACTGACAAAAATAGAAAATTGCTAAAATAGGGAAGTGTGCTAAAAAATAGTAAATTGATAAAAAATTATGTTGTGAGCCAAGTGGAATAGGTGGGTGGCTACCAATATCCCCCTCGATCATCTCTTGTAGGTGTAATTTTTTTTAAGCTTTTTAATTTGAAAAAAATTACATATTAAGAAATTTGATCCTTTTGCACACTTGCCAAATCCAAAATTGAAATGAATCTATTTAGATGTCAAAAGAACATATTTTTTCACGGCATCTAATCTACCAAAGTCACATAGATTTCAAAAGAGAATATTTTTTGCAGGGCATCTAATCTATCACTTAGATGTGAAAACAATTTTTTTTTTGTAGGGCATCTAATGTGTCAAAGTCACCTAGGGATGACACCTGGCTTGTCACGAACCTATCCTTGTGGTATTCTTTCAACCACGTATAGCCGCTATGGCACCACTATACTTTTTTTTTCAACAATAATCAATTATATGGAATACGTCTAACCAAACACTTGGCCAATATTATCTTTAAGTGTTATGATCGCAACAGAATTGAACTTCTTCAATTCAACATATCAACAATATATATGCACAGTGGAAAACATCAACATATAATTTCATGTGGGAAGTGAAACTCCCACATGTTAGAGTCTGCAAAATATCAATATATAAAATTATGTAATTCAACTGTACATAAATACAATAGAATGTCGCGTTAGCAACAAGGATTTCCCTACACTCTCTTCTTACAAAATTGTGCCTGCCAAATTTCCAACTCGTGCCTTCATGTATGCTTCACCCAGTTCACTGAACTCTTGGCACATTATGCTTGCTGATTCACCAACCCATGGCTTTATCACACCTCTAGCCCACCTATTGCAAATCAACCTGCACCTTTATAGCTACGGTGCCCTACCACGCCCACACTTCACCGTGCACCGAAATTCTTTAGCCATCATTAACTATCATTCACCTGAACGATACCCACACAATTGTTCAATGTGACATGGTGTTTTGTCCCGCCCGCAGGTCCGCCGCAGCTGCCTCAGGTCACTCAGGTTACCTGCGCCCAACACACCACCATGCACCAAACTTCCGCTGGTCTGCAGCACTGCGTTCCGCCCAAATGAACCATAGTCAAGTTTGTTAATTTGGCCCTAATGTAATGCAACAACACGCCACACTATCGTTCAGCTCATCTTCTGATTGACTGGTGCCCAAAAACCCCAACTATTGTCGTGCACTAACTTTGGCCCCACTGCTTGCACTCCACCTGTATCTCGGCCCCTTGGCTCATTCTACATTTTATCTTTTTCGTATATGATGTTAGATGGTTTTCTGGATGTCTAATGACCCCACACTATCTCCAATATATATTCCCCATACAGTCATGGTAATACGAACCGTCATGTCCTTTATCTCAACCAAAGTTCAGCGCATCTACCATTAGCACGTCACCTTGCACATAATACATATGTCAGCCCTCTTCCAAAGTACCAAGTCACTGCCCTCCATCGCACTGTCACTCAGGTCGGTTTATTTGACCTACTCGTTCAACTCGTTGGTCCACACACCCTTTCCACCGATGCCCAGTCCACCAGCCGCATAGGCACTAAGTGTAAGTGTGTCCACCGCCAACCATGTCGACACGCCCATGGGTGCCTCACCAGAGTGCACACCCGCTCGAATGCCCAACTCGGGTCTCCTAGCATGCCCTCCCATTGCACACTCCCATCGCACATATGTCGCACTTCTCATTGCACGAATAGTCATAAAGGTGGGCGCCCACCCAAAACAGCGTGTTTGTGTGGCCGTTGTCGCACATAACCAAACATCCACTCCTGATTCACCTTTAACCAAGCATACTAACCTGAGTTGCCTTTAACCAAACGTGGGCTCCCGTCGCACTTCCATTACGACTGCACGCCTTTAGCCACGATCGTCGGTTTTTTTACTCTCTCAGTCACCTTCCAACTCGAGGTCTTGGCATCGTCCACCACTCTGAAATTGTTGTCATCCTTGACAACACAATCTCAGCAACCTCCATCGCTAAGACATATCCATATATGTGGGCACCCAGATATCTCCACCCATGACCTACTACATGCTTGAATCGCGTCAAACTCTGTAAGAAAATCATGTTATGGATCCCCTTATGATGGTTATTAGTTGGGTAACTAATCCAACCATAACATCACCTCCACAATAATGCATGCTCCTCATCATGACTTTCATCACATCGTACTGTTAATCATGTCCATCTCACCCCAAGTGCCTGCTCATAAATTCATAGAGAGGAGTCTCTCCCATGACCAAAAGGTAATGAGCCTCATCCCCATGTCAGTCTAGAAAGAGGGAGGGGATGGGAAAGTCGATGGCTCTCCATCCTCCTTCTCTAACAACTCAATCCATCTACCTAGATCTTCCTCTTCTAGTCTCTCCATGTATTCTTTCCTGTTGTCCTCTTGAGTCTCTAGTCTAGCATCTTTGTGTCCTTCCACTACCTCTAGTCTACCTGTCAAATCGAGGATACTATCAGAAAATTCTCTAGTAACTTGTGACTACTCCATGAGTTTTTTCTTTGCAGTGGACAACCCCTCATAGAGTTCTTCATCCCGCTTGATGTCCTCCACATTAATTACTATCAATTTACACCCAATTGTTACATTTTCCATGGTAGGTACCCCCAAAGGTTCATCATCATGTTCGTCATAAATGTACAACTTCTTCATATGTGTCACCATCATAGCCTCATACTACTTTGAAAATTCCATACACAATACTGCTTCATATTCATCCATCCACACAATCGTGAAGTTAATCTTTCCAAAACACCCACAAATTTTCACATCCACATTTGATGCCATGTCGATGACTCTATCTGGTGGAGAGTTCACTACTTTAAGACGAGCTTGGGCTGGTGAGAAGTTCAACCCAACTTTCCTTGGAACTTCCTCTCTAGTGAAGTTATGGGTCGCCCCACCGTCCACCATAGTGAGTAAAGTTCCTTTGCCCAACCTTCATATTAACATACTCCAATTTCTTTCTCTGAGGATCGTGCCTTGGAACAACCTCTGTTGCTGCTGCAACTCCCAAAATATGCATCATCCCAATCATTGGTTCCTCATTTTTTTCTTCGCATCGGATTGTTTTTTTGCTTCAACCATCAATATAGAAGGGCAATTCTTCACGATGTGGTCCTCTCTGTACAACCAACATTTTAGAGGTTCCTTCGTTTTTGGCTTGCCATTCGAACTTGAATATTCCTCTTTTGTAGTCTTCTCCTTTGGTTTATCGGACTTCTTCTTCCTCTCTTTGGTCCCTTTATCATAATGTTGTACCAGCCTATCAACCACAGTAATTGCTTCTTATAGAGTCTTGATCTTCTGCCTCTTCACCTCATTGTGTGCCCAAGGTTTCAATCCTATAATGAAGTTGAAAACCTTGTCTTTCTCTTCCATATTAGGTAATTCCAATACTGCTGCACTCAAAAAGTCCCGTTGATATACCCGTAGAGTTCTTATCTACTTATTATACTTAATCTCCATCCTTGCATCCCAAGTCTCATCTTATGGGCTAAAATGGGTCTGCAAAGCTTTCTTCATATCATCCTAAGTAGATATGTGCTCTGTATCACCATTAGCAATCTAATCCAACTTCCGTCTCCACCACATCTTAGCATTCGTATTAAGGAATTGAGCAGCTACCTTCACCTTGGCTTCATCATCAAGAATCCCCAAGCGCTCCAAGTATTGCTTCATATCCCACAATAAATTTCAAAGTGCTTTTCAACTCCTCATCCCATCATAAGAATCAAGTTCCTTAACTCTAACATGAGTAGTCCCTCCAATTGGTCCCTAGCCAACTATTTTCTTTAAAACAAATATCTCATTCTAAGCATCATCAATACTTTTTTGCAACTTCAAAATTTCATCCAAACCTTGATCTCTTGCAACTCCAGCTTTCTTCACTTCCTTCTCTGTTTGAGCATATTCCCATTTAGTATAATCGTATTGTACCTTGAGGTTATCATATGCCTCTTCCAACTTCGTGAACCCTTCTCTAATTTCAGCATTCTCAGCTTTCGACGAAGCTATCTCTGAAGAAAGTTCCTCCATTCGATCCAATACCCTATCCATGAAAATTATTTTGGGATTAAAATTGGAATCCCCTATTGCCTGAAGTTTTTCCATGTTGTCTTCCATTAGTTTTTCTTGTGATCTTGTCAAGACCATACACCAACTCGTTCAACTTCGACCCTGTAACCTGTCCTTGTCGAACTTCTAATACGAAGCTTCAATGCCAAACTGCAATACTGCTTGTCGTATGTCTGCTTCACAACTGCAATCAAAGACCTATGGAATGTGGGCTCCTATACCAAGTGTCACAACCATATCCTTGTAGTATTCTTTCAACCATGTATATCGGGTGCTGCACCACTATACTTTTTATTTTCACCAATACTCAAGTATATGGAATACACTTAACCAAACACTTAGTCGATATTATCTTCAATTGTTATTATCGCAGTGGAATTAAATTTATTCAATTAAACATATCAACAATATGTATGCATAACGGAAAACATCAACATATAATTTTATGTGGGAGGGGCGATTCCCATATGTGTTAGAGTCTCCCAATACCAATATATAAAATTTTGTAATTCAATTTTACATAAATACAATACAATGTCATCCTGCCAACAAGCCCTGCCCTGCGCACTCTTTTTACAAAACTATGCCTACCAAATTGCCAACTCCTGCCTTCGTGTATGCTTCACCTAGTTCAACGAACTCTCGGCACATTATGCCTGCCCATTCAGCAACCCATGGCTTTATCGCACCTTCGGCCAACTTTTCGCAACTCAACCCGCACCTCTGTAACTACGGCGCCCTACCGTGCCCACACTTCACAGTGCACTGGAACGCTTCACCCGTCACTACTCATCATTCACCGAAAAGCTACTTGTGGCTTTGTTCAATGTGACATGGCGTGTTGGCCCACCAGCAAGTCCGTCGTAGCGGCCTCAGGTCACTCAAGTCATCTGTGCCCAAAATACCACCGTGCACCAAACTTCCGTGAGTCCGCAGCACTACATTCCACCCAAACAAACCATAGTCAATTTTGTTAACTCGACCCTGACGTAATGTAACAGCTCGTCGCACTACCATGCAGCTCGTTATCTGGTTGACTCGTGCCCAGAAACCCCAATTCTTGCTGCACACTAACTTCAACCTTGCTGCTCGCACTCCTCCTGTAGCTCAACCACTTGGCTTCTTCTACGTTTTTTGTTTTTTGTATAGGATTTTCGATGGCTTTGTGGATGTCAAATGACTCCATGCCATCTCCAATATATATGACCCATACTGAAATGGTAATACCAACCATCGTGTCGTTTGGCTCAACTAAAGGTCAGCCCATCCACCATTAACGCGTCGGCCTGCACATAATACATATGTCGGCACTCTTCAAAAATACCAATTTGCTTCCCTCCATCACAGTATCACTTGGTTGACATATGCCACCTACTCGTTCAGCTCGTCGATCCGCATGCCCTTTCCACGGCGGTTCCTATTTCCACCTCCATAGCAAAGTTAATGCTATGGAGGTACCCCCTCTGACAGCGGCAGACGGCGTGGTTGACGTCATGGCACCCTTTCATCCTCGACCATGCATCATGGCATCCATCCGGCGCATCCATCCCTCTCCGGCTGCCGTGCTCCTGCCCCTCGACGGCGACCCTGCCCGCAGCCACTTTGGCCTCCCTCTGGCGTATTGATGAGCACATTTACCAACCTCCGGCACATTTACCTCAGTCTCGGCCTTGATCGCAACATGATAGTATGTCGACATTAATACTCATATACCCATTTGATTTGAATTCAAATTTGAATTTTGAAGCGCCCTATTTCCAAAGAGAAGCGAGGAGGACAGTCCCGTGTCATATACCCATTTGATTTGAATTCAAATTTGAATTTCGAAGCGCGCTATTTTCAAAGGGAAGCGAGGAGGCCAGTCCCGTGTCAGAGCAGACCATCAGCTGTTTTGAGTTAGCCTTAACGGGTTACGGAAGAATATTGAAGATGGTTAGATCCCCTAGCTGTTCAAAGGGTCTTAGCCGTGGGGCTTGGTCCGCCATGGAGGATATGAATCTCTCTGAATACATTCGAATTCATAGCAGCAATGGATGGAAAAATATCCCTAAAAAAGCAGGTGAGTTTCAGTAAAATTCTAATTGCAATTTTTATTGCAAACAAAATGCGCATTGAGAGGCTAAATGAGCGGGTAGGTTTTGTTTTGCAGGTCTTAAGCGATGTGGAAAGAGTTGCAGGTTGCGGTGGCTTAACTATCTTCGCCCCGACATTAAACGTGGTAACATTTCTCCCGACGAGGAGGAGCTCATTATTCGGTTGCATCGTCTTCTTGGCAATCGGTATGTAGAAAATCAGTGCACATGACACTTTCGGTTTTCTTAGGTTTTGAAATATTTTGGAAATCTTCCATTGAGTTAATCTCAACTATACAATGTATTTGCAGGTGGTCTCTAATAGCAGGACGGCTGCCTGGTCGAACAGACAACGAAATCAAGAATTACTGGAACACTCATATGGGCAAGAAGCTGTGCCTGTCAATGAACAAATCTCAACCCAGGACTTCAGAAAATCGAAGAACAAGATCAAAATCTCCTGTTCCTGTTCAAAATCCTGTGTTCAAAGCCACTACCGTTAAAATAAAAATAGTCGTGCGACACTGTGGAATTGTAAGAGCAAATGGCTATAACGATGAGGGCTCCAGTAATCATATATCAGATGAAGCCTTCAAATTATGGAACATTCAAGAAACCAGGAAATTCTCATGGCGCGACCTAGTTGTGAACGATTCCATCGGAAACGAAGAATTTGAGCGTATTGGTTTGCCATTGGCTGATAATGCCGTCGAAACAGCAGCTACACATTTTCTCTATTCTATGTCGAGTTTAGGTTACCAGCAATCTCCTCATTACGATTATTCTGGGGGAGATGCAGTTAGTTTAGCCGAGAGTTCATTGTTTCGAACAAGCAGTCGTCTCAATACTGTAATTTGCTCCCTCTCTGTTCGTCTGTTCAACAGATTTTACATCAGAAGACTTGTACAGAGCAATGGAAAAAAACTACAATAACGAACAAGACAAAGAATGTATTCATGAATTCAATTATTTACAGACATGAAGCCCGTTGCAATCACTTACGCATGGGTGGAGAGAGCTTTAGACAAAGTTGGGCTGCAACATCGTGCGGAAGGAATGAGCTGTGGACAAACTTTTTTCTGGAACACCATGAATAAATCCCGTGACAGGGAATGGAGCCAATAAAATTTTAGGGATTTCAATCTGAAACTTTCCACCAAGTAGAGTGGCAATCAATGCATTCCACAACTATAGTAAATGTTGTTAAGAGAGGTGTGCTGCATTTTTTTTTAAGTAAAAGTATTATTTTCATTAACTATTACTTTGTGTTTGATAATAAAAAGAAAATTGCAGATTCTCTGTAATATTTAAAATTATTTATCGATTCAAGTTTCATTTTGTAATATTTCTCTTGCAATTTTTGTTTAACATAATGTTGGTAATTGACTTATATTTGTGTGATAATTTTTTAGATACAATTGTAATATTTATGTCATGATTTTAGGATTAAAATTTTTCATATTTAAATTTCATAAAAAATCACTATATTAAAATCCTTGCAAATAGCTCATTTTCATATTCACTTAAATACTATCAATTACTATTTATCATAATTTAATCAAATATTTGCATAAAATAAATAAGATTAATATGTAAATGTAAATGTACAGAGTTTCTAGTGATTACTAACCAACAAAATTTCTCAATTTCATATAATAACAAAATAAAATCTTATCAACCATTAATTAACTAAAACATTACTTAACTATTTTATAATATTCAAACTACTTTTATAATAAATATTATTAATTAACAAGTTCAATATTAATAAATATTGGTACATGCAGGCTTTATTAGTTGAAATAAATAACTATATTCATAAACTCATCAATAATTAAATGAAAATTGATTCAAATAATAAATTTTTATTTAATATATATTACAACTAGTTTGACACTTAAAAAATTGTTTTTAACAAATAATTTTACTTATAGTAAAAAAAGTTGTGATTTTACTTAATATTAATAACAAATAAGTATAAAATTATTGATAATAAATTCAAATAATTTTCAATTCAAATAAGAAATAACTTAGTAAATAAATCAACTTCAATTTTAATATATATATTTTTAAGGAATATATTCAATCTATGTTTCATAGATATATCTCGCAAGAACAATATTTATTTATACTTTGGCAAGAACAAATACCTTTTAAAATATATCTATCTAACTTTTTTGTGGAAAATGTAAAACCTTCTAGACAACCTTCACGACAAATGTACTACTAGCACAATAAGCCATTATTATTGTTGGGTAAGATTGAATTCTCCACCACCATAATGCAACTATTAACAAAATACTCAATTTACCAATCAATAAAACTTAAATTAACTAGATACTAAACCTTAACACTAACTTAAATTTAATACTTTTACTTTTAGTTTAATTTAATTATATTAAAACTAAACAGCATATACTTTACTTTTAGTTTAATTTAATTATATTAAAACTAAACAACATATAATAGCTACTATATAACACTTGTTTATTAATAATTTCTTTATTATTATTGCAATTATATTAATAAATATAGTTGATAAAACTAAATTATTGTGATTTTTTAATTGATTATTTTAATTTACATTTATATTATGTTATTTAATAATTTAAATAATAATTTTATAAGTATATAAAATAAATGTGATTTAAAATTATATCGAATATATATCTAATCTATATATATATATATAAACATTTAAATTGAAAAAAGTTACTCTACCGACATCTATCAACCTAAATACTCTTAGCAGCATTTCTTAATTCTTGCATTAATTTGAATCATTCATGCTATTCTCATTATTTTTATACTTGGTCCTTACTAATGAATTGATGACGGCCATGTGATTAGTCAAATATTTTGGAAACGTCATATACTCGGCAAGCCTTATTTCCACCCCTATAGGATATTTATTACACCTTAAGAGTACGAGAGACAGTACCTTGACAGTGGGTTTTGGCCGCCTCGATATGGGGACTCCCATCTCCCTGGTTTCTTGGCAACAAATAACGCGATTATTTCCGGTGACTGCTCCATGACCATATAATACTGACGAGAATGCACTTCATGGACATAACATACATGATAGTACGTAATCTAGTCCGTTGACATTAATACTCATCTACCCATTTGATTTGAATTCAAATTTGAATTTCAAAGTGTGCTATTTCATTCTAGTATGGAAGGCAAGCCGAGGATGACAACCAGCTAGCATACTTTGGAGACTGTATAAGGCTCGCCCATAGAGCTTGAATCCGTGCCATTGCCGGTTTGGAATTTGAAATTGAATCGATAATCCTCGACTAAACATGGTTGTGAACTAGCGCGCAGTGACTCATTTACTAATGATGAAACCAGGTGCCTATATTCCATAGCTAATCTCCCTTGGGCCTTACCACCATTGGAGGATGGAGAAAGATACTGACTCTCCTTGTGCGTAGCTTTCACAGGTGAAGAGGTACAAGATAAACTTCGTGACCACATTCTCACATAACCTGTGCCAAGTTCGTTTCACTCTCACAATTTCGGTGAGTATTCTCAAAACTTCACTCTAATGATGGTTCGTAGATTTATCATTCCTTTTACAATCATTAATCCTTGCATCCTCCTCTTCTATATCAATACATAGCTTAGACTCTAAAACAAAGGTTTTTGTGTGGCTTATTACATGCGTATCATGCACTATATTATTAAATTGGAGAATCAGATCCCGCTGTGTGTGCTGAAGGGAGTTTTCGACTACATGACAGAGATAAGAGATGCTCAAAGCTTTCCATTTAATCATCTATTGTTAGATATGTTCCAGGAGGTTTCTCCTTTCCCATGTGACATTTTGTGCCTTGGTATAGCTGAGCATGAGCTTAAGATATTGATTTCTGAAATGGAAAATGAGCTGCATCCTCTGGGCTACATCCATACATCCCTTTCTAAAGCCCTGCTGATGCAATTTGGCGATGAAAGCCAACAAAGGTGAATGGGAATACCATCGAATGAGTTTAACGACATCCTCGACAAGTCTATTATATGGATCTGGCATTGTCTCTCCATTGTTTGAGGATTGGGGATGTTATTGCAAATATGTAACGACGCCATTCAACAAAAACTTTTTATTTACAAGAGAGCCCCAAATGGTGAGTCACTAACGACGACTCTATCTTCCTTTTCCTCTCGAATTTTGTCTCTATTAATGATTATAAATATGGAATTTTTTCCTTTTCTTCCCTAAGCTAAGGCCTTGGTTGTCCTCTCCAAAAACAGCATGTGGTAATTTTTTAAATGTGAAAATTAACAATCTTTAGTTCAATGAAACATTTTCTGTATTTTAACAATAAATTTGATGGTCTACATTATATATCCATCAAACTTTATCATAATGAAATTTCCACTGAAATTTCAATGGTCCACATTATATATCTATCCGATGAGTCTTTTTCAATTTATTTTTATTTATATTTTGAAAATCTTCTAATTAGCTTTTTAATTTACATAGTGCTAAGTTTTTGAGAAGATATGCGCAGTTTCTGTAACATAAACGAAGATACGTGAACGACATGCATATACGGAAGATATGCACATACAAGAAAGTTCATGTATCTGCATCGTATACGCGCAAATTCAATATACAGAAATTGCGCATATACGGAAACTGGGCATATACGGAAGACATGCGCATGTCTTCCGTATATGCCCAGTTTCCGTATATGCGCACATCTTCCGCATATGCACAATTTCCGTATATGCGCAATTTATGTATATGGAATTTGCGTACATACGATGTAGAAGCATAAATGAAGATGTGTACAAATTCCATATACAGAAATTGCGCATATACGGAAGATGTGCACCATTTCCGTATATGCGCACATCTTCCATATATGCACAGTTTCCGTATATGCGCAATTTATGTATATGGAATTTACGCATATACGATGCAGAATGTCTTCCGTATATGCCCAGTTTCCGTATATGCGCACATCTTCCGTATATGCACAGTTTCCGTATATGCCAAATTTATGTATATGGAATTTGCACACATCTTCGTTTATGCTTCTGCATCGTATATGCGCAAATTCCATATACATAAATTGTGCATATACGGAAACTGTGCATATACGGAAGATGTGCGCATATAGAGAAACTAGGCATATACGGAAACTGGGCATATACGGAAGATTTGTACACATCTTCCGTATATCCCTAAGTTTCTTGTATGTGCATACCTTCCGTATATGCACGTCGTTCGTGTATCTGCATCGTATACGCGCAAATTCAATATATAGAAATTGCGCATATACGGAAACTGTGCATATACGGAAGATATGCACATACAGGATCGTTCGTGTATCTGCATCGTATACGCGCAAATTCAATATACAGAAATTGCGCTTATACGGAAACTGTGCATATACGAAAGATATGCGCATGTCTTCCGTATATGCACAATTTCCGTATATGCCCAATTTCTGTATATGGAATTTGCGCATCTGCGATGCAGATACACGAACGACGTGCATATACGGAAGGTATGCACATACAGGAAAGTTAGGGATATACGGAAGACATGCGCTACACGAACGACGTTCATATATGGAAGGTATGCACATACAGGAAAGTTAGGGATATACGGAAGACATGCGCATGTCTTCCGTATATGCCCAGTTTCCGTATATGCGCACATCTTCCGTATATGCGCAATTTCTGTATATGGAATTTATACACATCTTCGTTTATGTTATAGAAACTGCGTATATAGGGAAACTATGCATATAGGAAATATGTGCGCATATACGGAAACTGGGCATATACGGAAGATATGCGCGTGTCTTCTGTATATGCACAGTTTCCGTATATGCGCAATTTATGTATATGGAATTTGCGCATCTACGATGCAGATACATGAACGACGTGCATATATGGAAGATATGCACATACAGGAAAGTTAGGGATATACGGAAGACATGCGCATATCTTACGTGTATGCCCAGTTTCCGTATATGCGCATGTCTTCCGTATATGCCCAGTTTCCGTATATGCGCATGTCTTCCGTATATGCCTAGTTTCCGTATATGCGCATAGTTTCTGTAACATAAACGAAGATACGTGAACGACGTGCATATACGGAAGATATGCACATGCAGGAAAATTCATGTATCTGCATCGTATACGCGCAAATTCAATATACAGAAATTATGCATATACGGAAACTGGGCATATACGGAAGACATGCGCATGTCTTCCGTATATGCCCAGTTTCCGTATATGCGCACATCTTCCGTATATGCACAGTTTCCGTATATGCACAATTTATGTATATGGAATTTGTGCATATACGATGTAGAAGCATAAACGAAGATGTGTACAAATTCCATATACAGAAATTGCGCATATACGGAAACTGGGCATATACGGAAGATGTGCACCGTTTCCGTATATGCGCAATTTATGTATATGGAATTTACGCATATACGATGCAGAATGTCTTTCGTATATGCCCAGTTTCCGTATATGTGCACATCTTCCGTAAATGCACAGTTTCCGTATATGCCAAATTTCTGTATATGGAATTTGTACACATCTTCGTTTATGCTTCTACATCGTATATGCGCAAATTCCATATACATAAATTGCGCATATACGGAAACTGTGCATATACGGAAGATGTGTGCATATACGGAAACTGGGCATATACGGAAGATGTGCGCATATACGGAAACTGGGCATATACGGAAGACATGCCCATGTCTTCCGTATATCCCTAACTTTCCTGTATGTGCATACCTTCCGTATGTGGACGTCGTTCTTGTATCTGCATCATATACGCGCAAATTCAATATACAGAAATTACGCATATACGGAAACTGTGCATATACGGAAGACACGCGCATATCTTCCGTATATGCCAAATTTCCGTATATGCCCAATTTCTGTATATGGAATTTGTGCATCTGCGATGCAGATACACGAATGACGTACATATACAGAAGGTATGCACATACAGGAAAGTTAGGGATATATGGAAGACATGGGCATGTCTTCTGTATATGCCCAGTTTCCGTATATGCGCACATCTTCCGTATATGCACAGTTTCCGTATATGCGCAATTTCTGTATATGGAATTTGTACACATCCTCGTTTATGTTATAGAAACTGCGTATATAGGGAAACTGTGCATATATGGAAGATGTGCGCATATACGGAAACTGGGCATATACGGAAGATATGCGCGTGTCTTCCGTATATGCACAGTTTCCATATATGCGCAATTTCTGTATATGGAATTTGCGCATCTACGATGCAGATACATGAACGACGTGCATATATGGAAGATATGCACATACAGGAAAGTTAGGGATATACGGAAGACATGCGCATATCTTCCATATATGCCCAGTTTCCGTATATGCGCATGTATTCCGTATATGTCCAGTTTCCGTATATGCGCATGTCTTCCATATATGCCCAGTCTCCGTATATGTGCACAGTTTCTGTAACACAAACGAAGATACGTGAATGACGTGCATATACGGAAGATATGCACATGCAGGAAAGTTCATGTATCTGCATCGTATACGCGCAAATTCAATATACAGAAATTGCGCATATACGGAAACTGGGCATATACGGAAGACATGCACATGTCTTCCGTATATGCCCAGTTTCCGTATATGCGCACATCTTTCGTATATGCACAGTTTCCGTATATGCGCAATTTATGTATATGGAATTTGCGCATATACGATGTAGAAGCATAAACGAAGATGTGTACAAATTCCATATACAGAAATTGCGCATATACGGAAACTGGGCATATACGGAAGATGTGCACTGTTTCCGTATATGCGCACATCTTCCATATATGCACAGTTTCCATATATGCGCAATTTATGTATATGGAATTTATGCATATACGATGCAGAATGTCTTCCGTATATGCCCAGTTTCCATATATGCGCACATCTTCCGTATATGCACAGTTTCCGTATATGCCAAATTTCTGTATATGGAATTTGTACACATCTTCATTTATGCTTCTGCATCGTATATGCGCAAATTCCATATACTTAAATTGCGCATATACGAAAACTGTGCATATACAGAAGATGTGCGCATATACGGAAACTGGGCATATACGGAAGATGTGCGCATATACGGAAACTGGGCATATACGGAAGACATGCGCATGTCTTCCGTATATCCCTAACTTTCCTGTATGTGCATGCCTCTCGATTATGCACGTCGTTCGTGTATCTGCATTGTATACGTGCAAATTCAATATACAGAAATTGCGCATATACGGAAACTGGGCATATACGGAAGATATGCGCGTGTCTTCCGTATATGCACAATTTCCGTATATGCCCAATTTCCGTATATGGAATTTGCGCATCTACCTTTTTCCTCCATAGATCCCTTATATTCCTTGAAATTGATTAATTAATAGCATTATAGTTGTTAGTTTGCATTAAAGTTAATTTATGAGTTTTTATGTTAGAAATTAGGAATTTTTAATAAAAATGTTACAGGAAGTCACAACATCCTGTAAATGGTTCATCATCTGACACGTGGCATGACAGGCAAGCCAAAGCAATGGATAGGAACGAAAACTGGAATGTACAAGCATGGAGAAACATCGATCCTATAGCAAATCAAACACTCCTGGTTATGCGGTCAACGCTGGTCAAAGCCCCAACCTTTTGGTGACAAAGGCAGCAACAGCCATAGGTTTCCCAAACCGGTTTCGTTTTGTTTCTTTTTGGAAATCGGTTTAGAATGGAAATGACCCAAAAATCATTCCATAGTAAAAGTGGAAACAATTGCATAGTGAATGTACATTCAATCCAAATGAAAATGGTGCATTAATTGTTTTTAAAAACACAGATATAGTTACAGTTACGGGGTTGGTGATCTCTATGTATTGTTTTGAGAACAAAGCTTTTTGTAAGATCTTCAGAACTTAATACCAGAACTCGATTATAGTCACAGTTTTATTATAACATTGTTCATGCGTTAATACCTTAGTTGCTTGAGTGTATTCCAGTGTACCATTGAAACGTGGACGGGCCCTACGTGGACTGGTATACTGTCATTTTCATTTCATTAGCAGCTTTTGAATATTGAATAACATGCATGGTAATTAGAGTTATGCTTATAATTTTGTTGATTTAATTAGCAATCCTTATGAATGGTGTTTATGGTGATAGCTTAAAGGATTTATCGTTAAGATCATTGAACCATATCTTGTAAGAGATCTGATCCATCGTTATATTTTTAAAGCATCCTCATAGACTCTATTTACATGTATTTAAATTTGTAGTATGCCTTTGATCTTTCATGAGTGCTCAAGTGTTAACTAGATAGAGTTTTTATGCATATCATCCTTGTAAGGGGATCAAAACCTTAGTCTAGTGATACGTTGTATCCTTAGGACAGTTAGACAAGTTAGATGATCTGAGTGTTAAGGTGAGAGGAAACATATCTTAATCTTCTGTAAAGAAGTACTGTGACCCATCACAATAAACACTTAGTTAGGGATCCTTTATGTCTAAAGACTGTAGACGCATGCCTCGAAGTTTACCGACCCTAGTTGATAATAAATATAGTCTAATCTGGCACCCTAGATTGGTCACTACAGGGAGTGAAGTGAAAGGATGAACCTGAGTCAATAAACCATGCCTCATGATCTACATGTGTACTTAAAGAAGCCAAGTACACATCCCCACCTTCATCGGAGGTGTTTTTCGCCTCTTTAGAAGGAGCATCATCAGATCCCTTTCCTTTGTCAAGAGCTTTAGATTTATAGTCTTTTTTGTAGTGCCCTTCCTTTCCGCATTTCCAGCACACCACCTTTACAAGTTTTCCTGGAGATTTAGATCTCCCACTCGATGACTTATTTTTGTTTTTGTTCTGGGACCGTCCTCGTACAGACAAGGCATCACCATACTGGCTCTCCATATTTTTTCGTCTCATCTCCTCCGTCAGCAAGGATGAGACTATTTCATCAAATTGCAAGGCAGTTGTATTGCTACCTATTGCAATAATCAGACTATCCCACGAATCTGGTAGAGAACACAACAAACTGATTCACTTATCTTCATCTGAAATTTTGATATCAACAAATAATCACGGACTTACCACAGTATTAAATGCATTCAGATGCTCTGTCAGCGAGTCTCCATCTTTCATCCTCAGGTTATATAGCTTTTTCTGCAGGAGCAGTTTATTCACCAGAGACTTAGATTGGTACAAAGTCCCTAACTTGTCCCACAAAGCCTTCATCATAGCTTCCCCAGATACATTTAGAAAAATGAATCTGAGATGCACAATCGTATTGTGCTCTTTGCCTTCTGATCCAACTTCTTCCATTCTTCATCAGACAGTCCCGTTGGTTTAGTACCCAGATCTACTATGATCCACTAGTCTTTATCCACCAATAGATCCTCCATCTTGAGTTTCCATTACTCAAAACTATGACCATTAAATTTCTCGATCTTTATCTTTCCACTGCTCGCCATCTTCTTTCACCACTAGAATCGATCTCGCAGATTTCCCATTGAACAAGTTCTACCACAAGCCCGAGCGAAACCCCTTAGCAATAAATGCATCCCCTTGAAGCCAAAACATCTATGATACCAAATGTAGGTTCTAACCCTGTATAGAAATTACCTGCATATGATTCTAGAACACAAAAAATAAACAATGCGAGAGCATAACACATAAAAAACATATACACAAATATATTCCCTTGATCCCAAAACCGGGACTACCAGTTTGATTTTTCATTATGTTCCTTTCAATGTTACAATACATATTTATACATGCCGAAGCATCCAATACCATGGACCGAAAACCATCACATCCAAAACCATGGACCAAAAACTATCACGTCCAAAACCATGTGCGAAAAATCATGCACAAAACCATAGGTAAGTCTGCCCAACCTAATATAGGGTTAACTGCACCCCTCAAACCCCATGTGACTCCCCCCGCTACGCAATCGGCGCAACGAAGGAGGGGCTCCACCCCCCTTCTAACCACGCGGTTAACTACATGGGCTAGCCGTGGAAAGAATATAACACAACCCAACAAATGACCCCTAGTGGCATGGGATAAGTTGTGTAAACCAAAGATGCATGGTGGCCTAGGACTGAAAAATCTTGAGTTGTTATCTCATGCCCTTAGTGCAAAATATTGGTTGTGATGGCTACACGGAGGACAAGAGATATGGAAGCAACTTTGGGTGTGAAAATACAGGGTTACGGGTTGGAAATATCCATTGTAATACCATCATAGCCGACCAAATGACTCCTCGATCTGGAATCGAGCAAAAGACCACCAGGGCCTCATTCGAGATCACGAGTTCTGGGAACTTAGGAATGGAAGCAAGGCCAAATTTGGAAAGAGGCTTGGATACAACACCCTATATTGGCTCAAGACCTTACCCTCGAATATCTCCAAGCATTTACCTCCCAGTTAGGGGTGGTTCGCGTTAAGGACTTCTAGGAGGACCCATTTCCAGGGTCAAAATGGAGGGAATGAAAATCTTCAGCTCACTGGCCAACCCATGACCCACCTCTAGACTAGATCCAAGACCCTAGATCGAATTATCTTCCTCCTCCACCAAGTCAATCTTTCAATATAGTTCGGAAACCTTCAATAGTCTCTTCTCGTCCAATATTTATGACCCAACAAAAACCCAAAATTTCAGCCCCTAGCAACTCAGAATTTCAGCCCAACTTCAGCACTGCAATTTTTTCCCCTCCAATAGCTCAAAAACTCCACACGTAACAGAGAGAGAGATAATTTCAAATTCTTATTCTTGAGAGAGATATCCTTCTCCTTCGCTATCGATTTCTTGGGAGGCTAACCCAATCCTCAAATATTATTTCAGCAGGGTTCCATAGGATAGAAAGGCCTCTAGCACTGCCTCTAGCATCTTGAGTCACTACTTCATAATGGGGTTTGTAGCTCTTCAGTATTTCCTTAAGCTTTAATTCAGTAATCTTGGTTTCTTGGATCACCATAATACTCAACTTATATCTTCTGAGTCTGTCCTTCAAATACCTTTGTTTGCCCATGTTGTTGAGGCCACTTACATTCTAAGATGTAATTGTCATTTCAAGGGTTTGTTAAGTTGGTGGAAGATCGCCGACAATGACACCACCCTTCCAAAGTTTACCAATGTTTCTCCTACCATATGGATGGATTCACTCAGGTTTTTCCTTTCTCACTTCTTCCTTCCTTTCCCTTGCAGTCCTTGTTCCAGAACTTGGCTTGCTTGGGATCCCAAATGCTCCAATTGGTCAGTGGTTGTCATTATTTGCTTGGATTTGTATTGTTGAAAGGTATCTTTGTAGAGTTGCTTCCGATCCTCCAAGATGAATCACTAATCTAGATGTCATCATTCATTCAATAATCTTTTCATTACTTGTTCTTCTCTTCTAAGATCCTCCTTTTGGCTTTCGATCTCCATGTTGGCTTGATCCACTGTTTGTATGGTGACTTCTCTTTCTTGGGGTTGCTCTTCCTCTTTTCTTTTAGTGGTGTTCCCACCCTTCTAAGGGGTTGGGTGGTGTTCCAAACCTGTATTTCCATTAAGGATTTCCACACCCTCCTCTTCCTCCTAAAGAATGTCATATCAATTATGGTTTCGTAAACCTTTACCGCTCGGAGACTGGTTGGAATTTTTTTGGTTCCTTTCATTTCGTTTCTTTCTTTGAACTTCCTAGAAACCCTATGTGTCTTCTTTTTCTTTGGTCTAGCCATTTGCGCTGGGTGATTCTTGAGGTTTGAACTGGTTGAGAGGGCATTCATGAAACATGTGCCCATACTCGTGGCATCTATGACATCTAAAAGGTATATGCTCATAGTCCAAGGGCTATTACCAAAACTCTTCATCGTATTCAAGCTCTATGCATTTAGGTAATGGCTCTGTTATATTCATGTAGACACAGATCTGAGCATAAGAGTTATACCTTCCCTTCCACGTGGAATCTGCAACCTTGAAAAAGTTTCCAATGGAGTTTCCAATACCTTATAAAATCTCTAGATCCTAGAAGTCGTCGGGTAGGGAGAATATCGGAACCAAAAAGGCGTTACTAAGAGTTTCTCCTTATTAGGGTTATAACATTCTTCCCAATGTCCCATAAAGAGACTTGCATTGTTAAAAACATATGGACCATCTTCGAAAACTCTTTTCTTATCCTCCAAATTGGTGAAAATCACTGTAAAAAAGCCTTTAGCCCCCAGCTTCGGCTCAATATGGCTTTTTGGCTGCCATTTTTTTCTGGATCCATTTGACCAAGTCCCTTTTTGTTGGCCAAACCCCAATAAATTTACATATTAGGCATGGTATTTCATATACTTCCTGTAAGTCTCCAATTTGTTGTTGGGTATGAAAAATCTCATTCTTTTGGCAGTTTGTGGAAGATACTACCCTCGCAAGTGTGATTTCCATTAGTAGAACAATCTAAACCAGTGACTGTCATTGACACTCACAACCTCATTGCAAATGATCCCAAGCTTGCACCACGATACCTTGATGTACAAGAACAAGCAGTCACTCATTTTGAATACATGCTAAGATTACTAGGAGATGACAGCCAACAAGCCTGCCAAAGGAGATGGAACACCTTACGTTACAGCCTAAAGATCAAAGAATTCATTCTCCTGATAGAATGAGGGATGCACTAGAGAGAGTCCCAATGTATAAGCACACATTATAGAGACTCGAGGTCAACTGGATTGGATTAAAAATTGGCCTACATTGCTTTTAGGTATGTTATATGGGAGAAAGGAAGAAGAAGAAAGAAATAAGTGGGAAGTAATAGAGAGGAATGCGGGGTTTTATCCACAAGAGGAGAAGACTACAACAAAAGCTTGGAATGTTAGGGAGGCCACCAAAGCAATGAAAGACATGGACATAGATTGAGTTGCTCAGAGGATGAGCAACATTTCTAGTAGGGGTGTGATGATGAGGCTCATCAATGAGTAAATTATATGGAACTTAATGCACCTCCAGCTTACTAAAATCAACTTCTCTCATCATTCTTTACATGTTTTAATTATGTTTTGCTTAATGAGGAGAGTAAAGATGAGATGTCATGTCTAGTGGTCTAATGTGCATTGATTGTAGGTTTTGGAGTAAATTTTGGTTAATTAAAGTGCAGGAACTTGAATGGGGATAAGCAAGAGGGATTCTAGGAGACATGATCTTCCTCCTTAACTCCTCACTCACCAGAAGATTCCTCAA
The DNA here is from genome assembly GCA_031772625.1 of Pinus tabuliformis. Taxonomy (NCBI): domain Eukaryota; kingdom Viridiplantae; phylum Streptophyta; class Pinopsida; order Pinales; family Pinaceae; genus Pinus; species Pinus tabuliformis. Next base: position 130,966,889 of record CM062818.1, read on the forward strand.
TCAAATCTCATCAACTTGGAGTTGTAAGCAACCGAGTCATGAAGTTCATTGCCAGCCAAGCCAGTGATAGTTGAAGGCCAGTTGATCTTGAGATTGGAGCCAAGGCTCCCTAAATTTAAGGAATTTGTTGGTAAATTCAGCTGTATAAATCGAGAGACCTAAGACGTCATTAAGATTTGGATTTTTTGTTCAAGATAGCTAAGAAGTTTTCGAGTTGAAGCATTGTAACCAAGAACTCTTATGTATTTATGATTTCTTTAATGAAAATGAGTAACATTCCCTTGATCTAGCACTGAGTTGACACAGAGAGCTGAAGCTCTTGGGTTAGGGCTCAACCTTAGTAGCAAAGGTTACTTTGTTGTATATGTATGCTTAGGTTAGATTCATAGTTAGAGTTACACTGATTTTGGTGTTGTCAATTTGCAAGCATCGGTAGATTTAATTAGTTTGCTTCCATTTGTGGATAGTTCTAACAGTAGCATTGTAGTGATAAGAATATATTCCAAAAAGGCTGACAACAAGTGGTTTTCACCTCATTTCTCCCTTTTAGGGATCATGGTTTGAGGAACACTTCACATACAGCCCAAAATGACAGAATTCTTGCTTTTTGTGTAATTTAGGGTTTTCTTGCTAATTTGGTCATTATCTTGCAGTTTCATAGATAAGTTGCAATTGGTATTTTATGATCTCTTAAGTTTTTCACTGCTTTCATCTCTCTTTCATATTGGTTCCAAGCATTTCCGTGCATGAGCTTAGTAAGTAAATGGTGATAACTCTGTTTTCTTTTACTTGAATACACTTTCTTGTTTTTGATGAGTTTATATATGAATTCCAAGAATGATGTTTGTTGTTGCAGGGGTTTCTAAATTGTAGGGAGACCTCATCTCAGCAACCTTAGCCAAGCCATATCCACCCATGATTGCCAAAAGTCACTAAGGTCTCAATTCAAATTCTTATCTTATGAGGAAAACTTGCCATCTCCATTGAGAAAATCCAACCATCTTAAAGCTTTGGCTTGAGTTCTAAGTAAGTGCCTACCACTCCCATGCCTTATTTCCACCTTATTCACGTTTTCCAAGCTCCACCCCACCTTCTAGACCACTCCATAAGATTTCAGCCTGTTCCTATAGTAAAACAAGGAATCCTATAGGTGAACTAGTATTTCTCATAGGCATCCTGTAGGAAGACATGTAGTAGCCTGTTTAGAGCCCGAATCGAGAAAAATCATCACTAAAAGCCTAGATTAGGTCCCTACTTGCCCTCCAAGTCATTTAAACCATTATACTCTTTTTCCTTCACACCTGTCTCCCCTGCCAAAGAACCAAGAAAGATTAGCATTTACATTTTTCAAGCAAAAATATAAAAAGAAAAAGTTCTTTTATATTTATTCTTGCACACAACAGGTAGCACTCTTTAGATCAAATTTCATGCTTAGACTAGTTAAAACCTCACATGTGTTAAAATATGGTTCTTTTGCAAGCAAAGTATGTTAGCAAGTAGATAGAGGATTTCATGTTGTTTTGCAAGCATTTCTTTCAGTCTTTCTTTCATGCAATAGACAACATTTCTTTTCTTCCAATTAGGGTAAGTTTCCCTTCTCCAAATTGGTAATCAGACTTCTTCTAGTCAATAGAAGGTTGGTTTGAGAAACCCTAGTGGTCTATCACCCTAACTCAACAGTGACAAATAGTAGACCAGTTACATCTATTCGTGTATACAGCACTGCCACCTCCAAGTTTGTACGAACCCTGGGTTGATGAAGTAAAGTTGGTAGCCCCAGGAGTTGTAGTGTCCTTGCTGTAATAATGGTGCTCATCAGGGCCCCAAGAACTGGAGGGCCTTTGTTGGTGCTGCAATGATTGCCTGTCGTCGTTGCTCCTTGACTACTTGTTTCCCCAGCCGCTACGTTTCGGTAGGAGGGGATCTCTCGCCCCCCTCGTAGGTGTACTCTTGCCTCTATCAGAAGGCCAAAGTGAGGTAGGTACAGGTGAAGGAATCGCCACTGCTGAGGGATTGTTGTAGAGGCGTCAGGGCTTTCATACCAAAATCCTAGCCGATCACATAAACTTCTCGATATTTTTCCAAGTGTTAATTTTGATCCTTACCAATTCACTATGATTAAAAAAAAAATCATACAACTAATTATACCACTCTATAAATGAGTATAATCTCATAATATTTTTTTTAAATGGTTTGAATTTAACATTTTTAAACATGTAAATCATATGAAAACATTTTTGAGTTAATTATAAAAAAACAAATTGTCATTTTATGATCTAAATTTCACAATATAAGTGTTTGATTTAATTGTGAGTGAAGTGGATAACTATTTTCCAGCTTAAACTTAATGGATAATTACACTTCGAAAAAATAGAATCAAATTCTTATTACTAAGAATTTACATAGAGCTACTAACAATAATTATTTAAACTATTTTTCTAAACTATATTGAAAAATGACAATTAAATCATTACAACTAACGTATATATAAAATGAGTTAATTATTAAAAAAAATATTATTAATTTTAAAACAAAAATCATTATTAATCACAAATATTGCTTTGGAAATTTTTTATATGGTATAAAATTAAGATAATTATATAAAATAAATGTTCAACAAAGATGTTGATAGATATTATAATAAAATCAAATTCTTAGTAACTCAATTAACAATAATTAATTAAATTAATTTTCTAAATTATATTGAAAAATAATTGCTTAAAAAGTTTAATCATTAAAATTAATTATACTATGCATATATAAAATGTCAATTATTAAAAATTATAAAAAATATTATTAATCCTAACATAAAAAAACATTATTAATTACAAATTTTATTTTGAAAATTTTATATGTGATATAAAATTAAGATAATTATATAAAATAAATGGTCAATAAAAGTTGATAAACATTTAAACATGATCTTATGATACATTTCAATTTTTTTAAATGAGAACTTCACCTAATAGTGTCGAGAGAATTGAACTTATGGCCTCAAAGCTCATGATACATATCACATTACCAACATTTAAAAAAACATTAAAATTAACTAAATTAAAAATTTACTATTATTATTATTAATTATATAAAAAAAAATTAATATGTATGTTAAACATATTTATTTTAAAAAACACATACCAAAATTATTAGCCATAGAGATTCATCTCTATTTTACCATGAAAATTCTTAATTTGCAAATAACTTTTATTATAATACTATGTGCCAATACCAATACCATGGCTTATTAATACCAAATATCCACCAATCATAATTCATATTCTTATGACATTATTTTTAATAAATTAATTAATTAAAAGAACAAAAATACCATAAGTACTTTTAAGATAAACCTTAACTTTTAAACCATAATTACTATTAAAACCATTTTAAAATATTTAACAAAAAATAAATCTTTAATAATTAAACTAAAATTCTAAACTACTCAAGATAAAAATACTTAAAATTATACCTATAAAATGTGTATGCCTTTAAAATATCTAGTTAAAAAATATTAAATATTATGCCTTTAAAATAACTAGTTAAAAAATAACAAATATTAGGGAAAACATTGAAAATCTTGTATAGCTAAAAATTAAAACAAATTCCAACTACAAAATATATACAAGGAAAACCTCAAAAGCTAAGGCATCATGGCGATATCGAATTTAATGCATCATTTCTATTCCATAAGACTCTAGTAACCCTTTCCACTCTGAACCATCACTGCAGGTGGTTCATAACAACGACGGGTCTTAACATGCTGAAATTTTTGTGTACATTTCAATTCATCGCTAAAAAATTGAGAGACCAATGATTCAGAAGAATCGTCGTCTTGGACAGAACGAAGAATAAAAATCAACCGAACATTAGAAAAGGAGAAAGGCCTCTCCTCAGCTTCTTGGGATTTACAGTTAAAGGAGTCGATGTATATATGTATGTTTACGACCGACCCAGCACAGACCAAGAGTGCCAATTTTCGGTGTATTAATGAAGTGGCAATATTTTCCAGCGCATTTGTTATCCCCCTGTCGTTGCCCCTGAGGAACCACGCCTTTATACTGAGAAGACGACAGCTTCCTAGTTTTCTCCATTGATTACCCTCTCGGATCCCCAAATACGCTGAGTCTCCGCCAGATTCCATCACCACGCTCATTTTGCTCCCCATTATCTCCAGCTCTAGAAGGTTTTTTTCCAGTGATCTGTATGAACCCCAATCCTTCAACATAACTTCACCCTTCTTCCACTGCCATCTGCTCTCTGAGATCCCCATGGCCAAAGAGTTTAATTCTTCGGTCATAGCGCTCTCAACGTCATCATATTGCCTGTTTTCTGTGGAGCACAGAGCCTTCATTGCTTCGTTCATTGTCTGCTCTTGAGTTTTATCTCTGGAAGACCGAATTTGAAGGGCGAGGTCATGATATTCTATCGTCTGCAACTTCATTAACAAAACAAAACTGAACAGAGAATCAATATGCAAAAGAGCGGGCCGGCCTTTTTGAAAATATTTGAAATGACCGTGGGAGATATAGATGTGCGATTTTTCCGGTTGATGAAGCTCTGAAGAAATTCGAATGTGGTTGCTGAAATATAGATGAGCGCTGAATTTTGGGCGCTTAAATTCAAATTTGAATTTGAATTCAAATGGGCTCATTATTTGAATAACATTAATGTCGTGATTACTATCAGTGCATCGGAGCGCACTACTTGCATTGATTACGCTGAACCGTTGGGCAACTCGGGCAGGAACACCGGCGCTGGAGGCGGGCAGGAACACGCATCGCCGGAACTGGGTGAGGAGAGATGGATGCATGGATGCATGCCCATGATCAATGGTCCCGGTGACGTCAAGCTCCTGTCAGGTGAGTGTAAGGACGGAGCATTAACTTTTCTATAGAGGTGGATTTAGGAATCGCCCCCTTTCCACCATCGCTCGGTCCACTAGTCGCCCACACACTAAGTGCAAGTGCGTCCACCACCAACTGTATCAACTCGCCCATGGGTGCCTCGCCCGAGTATGTGCCCGCCCGAACGCCCAACTCCGGTCACCCGATGCGCCCATATGTCACACTCCCATCGCACATTTGTCGCACTTCCTATCGCACGACTCGTCGTAAATGTGGGTGCCTTCCCAATACGGCACACCCGTGCGCCCATCATCACACATAACCAAACATCCACCTTTGAGACCTAACGTACTAACCCGAGTCACCTTTAATGGGACGTGGGCGCCTGTCACACTTCTGTTGCGACCGCACACCTCTAACCGGTCGCAACACCTCTAACCATGGTTGTGAGTTTTTTTACTCTATCATGCCCTCGCCAATTCGAGACCCTGACTCGGTTTGGGCCACAACAATCCTAAGTTGACTTGGGGATGACACCCGACTTGAGCCACAACGACCCTAAGTTGACTAGATTTTTTAGCATGTCTCTTCCCCCTAGCATAGACACAACCACCGCCTAAGTCTTGATTCTGAGATGCCTTGCTAAAAAAACTCATCCACAATTAATTATGCTAGTAAAACTCAACTATTAAAAAAAAAATTTACGTACTAACTATTATTTATTAAAAATAAAAAAATTCCTACACGTTTGATGTACATCGAATATAATTTTATAATCCTCCCGGTAAAGACAGCAAAGAGTGAATAATCTCACTCTATGAAGGATTTTCCTATCTTTATATAAGCCGCAATTTTCCCATCTATAACTTATTCCCCTTTCATAATCCGAACAATCATTTGGAAAAAGTGAATATCACAACAAAATCAAAGAGAGATTTTTGTTTCAAGTTTTATAATTAACTTTTAGCTATTCGGCACGTCCACTAAGAAAATTATTTTATTATATTGTACAGCAATAATTTTACTTACCGTATCCTTTATTATAACTTTTTCTATTCTACATGTCCCTTAACAACAGTTTTACCTATATTATATGTTTTAATTTTCCTCAGAATGAAATAGAAAAATTGTTTTTAACATAAAGAGAACTCTGGTTCAAAGTTTTTTTATCCCACTTGATTTTATTCGGTGCAGATTTCGATAACAGAATCATTAGCAACAAATAAATATTGAGCTACAAAGTATCTAATATTCTATAGGGTGGAGTTTTTATTAAAAAAATTGAGATAACTTGCTTTAAAAAGAAACATGATTATAATACAAAGTTATTCTTTATGCTGGAGTTTTCATTAAAAAAACGGAAATAAGTTACTTTCAAAATAGACAGAATTATACTACAAAGTTATTCGATTCCATTTGATTTTATTCATAGACTTAAATAAATGACAGATACACTCGCAATAAGTATTTAGTTACAAAATATTTAATATTTTGTCTATGAGAGGCCTGAGTAGTGAATTGGAAATAATTTTAAATTAAAAGTTATAAATTAATTTTGTTTTGATTTATAGTTATAAAATAATATTTTATTTATTTATTTATTGACAATTCAGGATAAGAATTTTTTATTGGGTTGGGAAATTTTTTTACAGTATAGTATGTCTAAGATGTTTAATTCTTACCCTGTTCAACTTTAAGTCGAAATGTGTTTTTTTTAAATAAAAATAAAATATTTTCAAAAAACATTATATAATTTAAAAAAAAAAAGATACATATTTAGTTAGTTTTAATTAAAAGCATTATAAAATATCAATAATTCTTTTGATTTGTTATTGTTATTACAATCTAAGCATAAATGAAATAGTATAAAAATATTTCACTTTCACTCTTATCCATAAACAAAATATTTGAATGATTATATGAAATAACATTATTTTATATAAAATTAAAAAAAACTATTAAAAAAATTTATATTTATTAACTTTTATAGATATAGATAAAGTAAAATAATAAAATATTTTAACATTAACCATAATAAAATATTCGAATGCCTAAAAACTAAAAGTAAATGGATTGTGAGATGTAGAGGTGAAGAGGCTGGAGAGTGGCATACATATACCCATGATTTATTACATGTTGGGATTTTTCTAAATCAAATGCAGAGCAAGGATTTGGCGTTGATGATGTTGTTTCCGTCAAATATAGCAAAAACATATGCACCAAAGGATAGACAATGGTGGGACAATATACTCACATGAGATCATTTAAAAAGAAGGGTTTTTTTTGGGCCTTCTATGTGCACATTGTGTGGATATGAAGATAATCCACCATACATTTATTTCGGCAATGCAATAGTGTCTTTGGGGTGTGTTTAATGAGATGTTGGGAATCCATTCAAATTGGAATCAATTTTTAATAGTGGTTGTCTATTGGAATGTGCACAAAGAAATCACAAATATAAGGGACTTTTTTCCTATATTTTAGTGTATTTGAAAAAATTATGTGAGGCGAAGAATTTTTATTCCTTTTATGTTGCATACAGGGGTTGGATATTACTTGGAAACATATGATTCAAACAAGACATGCAAGGATTTATCTCATAGTTGTTTTTCATGGGGCGTTGATGAATATTGATTAGAAGAGTGGAGGGGTTCTCCATCTTTTTATCCTCACTGAAACGTTTTTGGAACAATGAAAGACACATAAAGATGAAAGATATTTTATATCTGGAAGTTTTTGGAGATTCCAAGGTTACCATTGATAGGATAAATAGTGATATTAGGTTGGGTGCACCATCCATTACAAAATGGAAAAACTTGATCAAAGATATCATCCCTTGATTCAGACAAATCACTTTCAAACATCTATTTAGATATATGAATATAAAGGCTAGATCATGTATACTATACCATGGAGAATATATGGAGAAGACACTATTGGATAAGGGCGGCATTCCTATCTTCCCAATTGTGTAGTTTTGGTAGTCTAACTACTTTTAGGAGGATATATGTCCACAAGCACCTCCTATTTCTGTTAGCATTTTCAGTTTTATCTTGATTTGGGTCGTTAGATTAGTAAAAAAATATGTAGGCATATGTCTACTTAGGTTGTGCATGTGTTGAGAAAAGACTATGCTATATAGTGAATGATGATTGGAAAATATGAATCGGTTGATCATATGATGAGGAAAATTTTGTATGATGTAAACATTTTTGTGTTATGAAATATGTCACATTTTTTCTTACTCAAAAAGTAGAAAATTGTAATAAGAGTAAGAAAAAGAACATATGTAATTCATTCCATAGTTACCAAATTCTAATTCCAATATGAATTCGAATTCGATTCGATACAGAAAAAATTCGATTACCTAAAATACAATACGGGAAAAATTCGGAAGTAGAGATCTTTCAAAGTTAAATTGTTTTTAAATTTAAAAAAAAAAAACTCTATATTCTAATATATATTTAAAAAAAATCATATTCTCAAATTCTAAATTTTAATATAACCCTTAAAAATAAAAAAATAACAACATTATTAATTAATAACTAAAACAACATAATTCTCTCCTTATAGATTTAGCATTTTCAGTAAAACACACTTTCAAAGAGTTGTTTACAGTGTAGATTTTGTTAGTCTAGATTTGCATTCTACACAATTCAAAATAGACCAGAAAGGAAAAACACACCCCCAACAGACACGAAGGGAGAAACAAACCCCAACTTTAATTCATCGTTTCCATTTTGTTACTAGTGGGGAATAGGGGAAGTATAAAATTCAAATAGAAAAAATTAGAGACTATATATTTTATAAATATTTATAAATAATAATTTATTTTTCTTTGTTATAGGAATTTATTATTTTTAACAAGTATAAACTAACTATTTTTTACTATATTTTAATATATAATTTATTTTTTTTTAGAACTTTAACTTTTTAATATGCAATTTACTATTTACTATACTTATATATATATATATATATAAACAAAAATCTTTACCAAATTAAATAGTATATGTAATCTTTTTTAATATAAAAATTTATGTTTTAAATAAAATAGAAATTTCTATTTTTAAATATTAAATTTTATATTAATAAATTTTTTTATTAAATTCCATCATGATAATTATAATATTAGTAACATACCATTTTACTAAATTCCATTATAATTATAATATTTTTAATATACCATTTACTGTTTATCCTAATTATAATATTCTTAACATACTATTTTTCTGGCGAGTACGGCCGAACTTGGTAGCTATGATTCATTCCATTCTTAATATAAACTTAATAGGATATATTTAAAAAAATATTAATAATAATAAAAGATTCAAATGTTATATATCTATCTATCTATCTCTATATATATATATATATATATATATAGATTTGAAAAAACACAACTTTATAGTTAAAATATTTCATCTAAATTCACCTATATTTTCAATCAATTTTGTCTAAAATCTAATGAAAAATTATACATAGTATCTATAGAGAAAGAGAGAGCGAACCAATATAGATCCATCTTCACATTGTCTCTATCCAGCACTAAAGGAAGTGTAAACTTCTTTTAAGTTTTAAACTTTAAAAGAAGTTAAATTGTATCTTTCTTTATGTCTAGATAAATCAGTGATTAAGATGAATCTATACTAGTTATTAAAAATAAAAATAAAAAATAATATCTCTCTAAACAATTAAATTTCTGATTCTAGATAAATGAGTGATTAAAAAAACCCTGTACTAGCTATTAATAATAAAAATTAAAAATAATATCTCTCTAAACAATTAGATTTCTGATACTACTACGGCAGTTGTATAAGTGGTTCCAGTCAAATATCTTTTGATTATTCCCGTCAACCATATATGAGAGCATATACGGGTTAAAATAAAAATTATACAAAAAGGGTTCGAATTCACGTGCTATTTTTTTTTTTTTTTTTTTCAAAAGGTGGAAAAACCTATCAAACTCAGTTTGTCAAACCAACAGTGAGTACAGCCATCTCTGGTTGCTAACCGCAAATGTCAGTTGACACATCACTGTTATCAAGGAAAACCACCCCACCTGAAATAACCCGCTGGTGGTCCGTAAGGGAGCAGGGTTTCACTTTTGCCAGATGCCTCTGGGTCTTGGGCCGTTAACCTGTTTCCTTACGTCCGAGGAAGACGAGCTCTTAGCCAAGCAGAAGCAGTTTTAGGGCATAATTCACGTGCTATTCTACTACAAACTCTGCTGGAAAAAGGGAAAGAGAAATAATTAAATTCCTCATCGTAACTTCAAAAAAAAAAAAAACTATAAAGCTTTGAATTTTTCTTATCGTTACATAAATTTGATCTTAAATTGGACGATCCATACACCGGGATTCCGGGGAAACTTTTACGAGGCTGATTCCCACCGAATACTTTCAGTGGGCTCTCCCTACTAGCTTAGGAAAAAAAACCATATAGCTTTGAATTTTTCTTATTGTTACATAAATTTGATCTTAAATGGGACGATCCATACAGAGTGATTCCTTGGAATTTTTAACGGGGCGGATTCCTACCGAATCCTTTCAGTGGGCTTTCCCTTGTAGCGAATTATTCGATTCCAAGACAAGGACAATATTTTTCTCGAGATACGCGTGTCTATGTCAGTCCCTGCCTCATTACGTCTTCACCGTATATGTCAGTCCCTGCCTCATTAGGTCTTCTTCCGTGCCTATTTGAGTCACTCTTTGCCACATTTTCTAGGCGTGTAGCAATAACCTTGGCTGTGAAGTACTTTGATGGAACTACACGATGAATTTTTTTTATTTTTTTTTTCCATTGTCCATGTACGTTTTGATCATTTTACGATTTAAATCAACAAGTTTACTGCAAGTTTGATATTGTGATTTTACGTTTTTTATGATTTTTAATAAAATTTATAATTTCTTTAATTGAAAAATATGTTTTTACCGTTCATATCTTTCTCCACCGTCATAGACACTCCGTGACTCGTGTACCACTCGGGAGCAGGCGGAATAATATATAAATATAGTCAGTCGATGGAGATATTATCGTAGAGAGCAACTCTTCATCTTGACAGATAGAAAACATGAACGTCGAGATGGAGAAGGCCTCCCCAACTGAAACTGATCAAATAATTGATTGCGACGAAAGCGAGGAGAAGATAGTGCCATTAATATCCAATAGAATAAACTACTCTGAGGTTCCACAACATTACATAAGACCTCTCACCGAGCGACCCAGTCTGGATGAAGTAGTCCTTTCTTCGGACTCCATACCTCTCGTGGACCTCCGAGGTGTTTTACGCGATTCTGCTAGAGCCCACGTTATTCAACAAATTGGCCGGGCCTGTGCTGAATACGGCTTCTTCCAGGTATTTTCCTTCGTATTTTTATAACAATTTAGTTCTTATTCCTAGCTCCTTCTAATGTTTTCTTTTCTGAATAAGTTTATATCATGTTGAATCTGGGATTCAATGGCTCAATATTAACTTATTGTTATGGTAACTAGATAATCAATCATGGCATCCCAGATGCGGTTATCAACAGGATGCTGGAAGTAGCGAAGGAGTTTTTCAGAATGCCTGTGGAGGACCGAATGGAATACTATTCCGACGATCCGTCCAGAAAAACACGTTTGTCGACGAGCTTCAACATCCATAAAGAACAAGTCTTCAACTGGCGGGACTACCTGAGACATCATTGCTATCCGTTAGAAGATCATGTCCACACTTGGCCTTCAAAACCTGCGGATTATAGGTAAAATATGGTCCAAAATTTTTGTACATGTTTAAGTTTCTTTGTGGATGGAGGATGAGAAACCAACTTCAAGATCTCAAACATCGTCCCTCTCTTACACAAGGGTTCTACAAACTCAAAGTTATACCCAATTCACTGTTTGCATCGTAATACCTTCCCAATCAGTTTGAGTTGCATCATTGCATCCTTACATTGTGCTCTTAATATCCGTAATTTTGCTAACAGAGATTTTGATGAATATGGCAGACAAGTGGGTAGTATGTATTGCAGAGAGATAAGGGCACTTGCTCTGAAGCTGCTGGAAGCAATATCGGAGAGCTTGGGACTGGAGGCCGACTTCCTTGACAAAGCACTCGGAAAGCACGAGCAACACATGGCTGTAAACTACTATCCAAAGTGCCCCAATCCGGAGCTTACGTTCGGCTTACCAGCCCATTCAGATCCCAATGTTCTCACTCTTCTTCTTCAAGATGAGGTGCCCGGTTTACAAGTGCTCAACAACGAACACTGGATTGCTGTGAACCCCATTCCTAATTCTTTTGTTATCAACATCGGCGACCAATTACAGGTTCCACCTATCTGCTTGGCACTCTAACTAATCATCTTCTGATTTCTCTTTTCATTCGTAGAATACATGTTGTATGTATGGCACCGAAATACTTGGTGTTGGAATGAAATTCTATATGTGCAGGTTCTGAGCAACGGTAGATACAGAAGCGTGTTGCATCGTGCTGTGGTGAGCTCTTCAAGAGCACGCATTTCAATTCCGACATTTTACTGCCCTTCCCCTGATGCAGTTATCGCTCCTCCAACGGTATTGACCGACGCGGAGCATCCTGCTGCGTTTAGAAGGTTCACGTACGAGGAATATTACCGAGAGTTTTGGAGCAGCCAACTGCAAGGAAATACCTGTTTGCAGGCGTTCTCTGATCATTATGAAGAGCAGCCAGAACAGATCACGGATCAATGTCCTGTAGAGGTGAACAATGATCAGGTGGAGCCTTCGAGTGATGAGGCGGACTCTGACTTTTGCTAGTCTCCACCAAATTAATATGTCACACAAAATGTGGTGCGTTGATCTATGTATATTCGACGGGATCAGGAGGCCGTGGTCGCCTGAAAGTAATTTAAGGCGACATGAAAATGTTATCCTATATTTCTTTTAATATAGAATGATGTGTTAAAAAATAATGATGAAATGGTTTTCAGGTTTATATGTTTATATATATATATGAGCTCTTTTTTTGGGTTGTCTTTTTGGGATAGTGTAATGTTATTGAGTCAAGAGGCTTATTCTATAGCATAAGATGTCCGTCATAAAAGTTGAAATTTTGATCATGTCAGCAATTCTTTTTAATCTAAAAAAAATAACTATACAAAACATTTAAACAATGTCCACTCATAAAAAAAAATTGTAGTTGAAGAAATTGGATATTGGATCCCTCTACACTTACCTTAGATCTATATTTAAGATGGATCTATGCTAGTATTAAAATTTTAAAATATATAAATTTATTTTAAAATGAAAAAAAAAACATTCAGCAAAGGATGTTGGTTCTTTGCCTTGATATGATGTGGCTCCCATTATATATTTGACTCATTGCATGCTCTCCATTCACTTTATCAATCATGGCATGAACTTTGCACAAATTTAAACACCATTTGAACATTGTGGGTGCTATTGGTAGGTATCGGAGGGCTCACGAGAAAATTCTATTAGATTGGTAGAGATAGAGGAAAAGATTGACAATATTGACCACAAGTTGACCATTCTAGCCAAGAGATCAGCCAACATTTCTTTTCGGACGAGAGATTCGGCCCAGTAATTGGTATGACTCATTAATTTACCACTAGTAATTTTTTTTTGTCTTATAGGTTAATATTTACAAGATACTCTAGTTAGACAAAATCTTAACAAACTCAAGACTTATTTATATTAGTGATCTAGTTTACTTTTAAGCAGAGTAGTAACAGAAACATTTTGCTATACTTAATCCTGAATTGATGTAATAAAAAGTGTAACTTCAAAAAAATTAAAAATTAAAAATTAAAAATAAACTTATATTTATATTTTTAAATTAAATATAGTACAAATTTTAACCTATGTAAATAAAATATTCAACTGAAATTTTTATTAGCAAACCTATGAAAATGTAAAATAAATATGAATAAATAATCATAATTAACTCCCTGGAATTTTGACTCGTAACCACAACATGCATGGTTCACTTTCGCATCCATATGTTACTTCGGCATCCTGTGTCACGTAAGTACAAAGAAAGCTTAATTAACGATTCCCTAGAATAAAGAAAAAACATATTTCAATAAGGGTAATAATTTATTTTTAAAAAATACAATTCCATTTTAAGAAGTCAATTAAATTTTTGTTTTTAAGTGAAGAATAACGATTTTAGGACATGTAAATAATAATAATAATTTTATTTTGATAATACGGATACTTAACATTTTTTACTTTTCATGTTACATTGACATATTTTTTAAGTTTTGTAATTTAATTTTTAAATGTGATATTCATAGTATCTGATATTACATATATGGAGCGAGTGTTTTTTGCTTGTCATGTTACATTGACATATTTTCCAAGTTTTGTAATTTAATTATTAAATGTGATATCTATAATGTTAGATATTATAGAGATGTTTAATGTAAGTATTGAGTTTTTAAATGTTTATTAATTATATGTTTTGAAATATTATGGTTACAAATATAAATTATTTTTATTTATTTTAATGTGATATTCGTATTATAAATTTTTGTTAGAAGAAATTGTTATAAAAAGAAAATAATTGTCTTCCTTTCCATAAATAAGAAATAAGAAAGATCACAGTAAGAAACCTAAAAATATTGTACTTTCCCTATAGATCCATCTAAAAAACAAATTTATCAAGCACCCAAAGGGATCAAATATCTTAAAGTGTAATTTTTTATCATTGAATACTTAGAATCACGTAAGAACTCTTATGTTAATAAAATAATGTTACAATATAAGTACATGAGCATTATCTTAAGATAGAGAAACTATTTTATTTATCAGAAAATCAACTAGTTGAGCAAATCTCTCAACCAAAAACCAATCTAGGAATTGTCTTGTTGGAGAAAATCTCTCACATCCAACTAATTCCAACGACCTTCTGAAGACTAGGAAGAGACTCCTCCCACCAAAGATCACACCTAATACAATTAAGAGTGATATACTTTACCACCCCCATCAATAACTAATTGTCTTAATCTCGATAAATTGAGTTCATCACTAATACATAACACACATAACACGTGATCCACTATGAAATGAAGAACCTCCCGGTTAAAAGATTTTACCTATAGTCCAACCTAGAATTTACAAAGCTTACCAAATCGTTCACATCCATATAAAGGAACAATCATCTACTGAAATGCATGGGTAACTAGATGTATTTCGGGCCCATGATTCATTCAACCATCATATCTTCATAGCTATACTTATACCTTTGAATCCCCTTCTATCACCATCATCATCATCATACATTTTCTCGGCTTACCCATAACCATGCTTTAGTTTTTCTTAGCTTACCCTCAACCATGCCCCTAATCTTCTCGCATCAAAAAACAATACTCTACAAGAAACCCTATCTATATGTTTTGTCTCTCTATGAAACTTCATCACATCCTCACATGGTTTTTCTTACCAAGAATAACACATCACACAGTTAAGTGATTTCTAGCTCACCACGACATTTCCTCTATCACATGGTTTCTAAATTAAAACAAATGTGTATCATTAAGTGATTTTTAGATTACTAAGAATTTTGTAAGGGTATGGATTGCCTCATTGGGATTACACCATCATTTGAATTAGGTACATCAAAATTTATCCATGGAGGTACCAAGTACATACATTCCCTATGACCACTATACCAACTCAAATGTGACATTATAGACTTGATTAAAAACACAACGTGTGGCTCACATTAAAATATAGTCTTGAGTCTATTCCACAACACTCACAAACTTTTAACTTTGATTTCCACCATTATTTGACTTCTACTACTCTCATCTTCATCACTGCCACAAGCACACCAGTACTTTTCTACAACTTCGAAGATCACATTTTTACTTGTTATTTCCTCACTATGGGGTTTATTCTTCTTCCTATAGCACATGCATACACACTTTCTTTTTTTCCCTGCAAATAATTGATCATTGATGTCCACATATAAGAAATCCATCTACCAAAATACATGAGTTTCATCTAGTGTACTCAATAGATTTCTAGGAACCCTTTTCACCTACGTGGTTCATCAACATTTTTTCTTTCTAACTTGGTTCATCACATTCTGAGATTATTTCATCTTATATTCCCTACTTAAATCAAAGATATAGTTCTTTGATTAAACATGAAGCTTAGATATGAGTATATTTTGCACCCTCGTACTTATCTAAGGGTTGATTCCACAACTTGATGTGACATCCACTCTATATAAGAGGGATACATGCTACATGATTACCTATGGTATAAAAGGAATTTGGAGAAACAAACATAGTACACAAATTGCTCAAAAACTATTTGTCTATTACACCTTAAAATGAAAATACAAGCCACACAAATAGTGGTCTTTAGATTCAACAACCTCTAAACTAAGAGATTGTTGTTGACAAAGTATATGAACAACACAATCCACTCAATAAACTAATATACATATTTACTAAGGTAGGCATTATTTCCATGTCCCCCTTTAATGCTTACATTACATTATTACAAATATTGATACGGAAAACACAAATTATAGTTCACATATAGTTGCATATGTCTCGCTGGTCTTCCTCGACACTTATCCCCATTCTGAAGTCCCCCAAACAATGCTATTTTCACCACCACAATCTCCGAGCTTCCCCTTCAACTCATTTAAGACATAACCACCTTTGACCATATTTGATGAACTTTGTATGATGATGCTTCTCGATCTCCCGAAGAACAATCTCGATGTTGAATTGTATCCAACAATCAATTGTGCAACTATCCTTTCTATACACATGGATCTCATAACATAACATGTAATTGGTGCTCTTGAAGCCCGAAGCATAACAAGACCCATCAACATATAACATGCTCACATAATCAAATTAAATATGTGTTCTCTCGGCACCTAACAACCTTGAGAACCATTAACTTAAAAAAACTTATCTATTCATTAAATGGTCATTTGTAATACAATTTTACACACAATATAAATATGGCATACAAATGGATTAAGGCAAACCAAAAACTGTAAGATCGGAAGAATCTTGAAAATCACCAAAGAAATTTGCATGTATTTCTTTGACTGATTGTAGTGACCCGAAACAAAGTATATGTATTGTTTTGTGTCTCTACTCCACATATAATGTAGTTGCTTTCCAAATCTGTGCCGAAACAAGTCTATGCACATCCTCTATCTAATTCATTAGTGGTGTATTTCTTTGACTGATTATGGTGACCCGAAACAAAGTATATGTAGTGTGTTGTGTCTCTACTCCACATATAATGTAGTTGCTTTCCAAATCTGTGCCAAAACAAGTCTGTGCACATCCTCTATCTAATTCATTAGTGGCTTCTCTATGTTCTATCAATGTATTTGATAATATGGGGAGCGGTTGACATTCCACCCGCATTCAGTCAAAATCGCAAACAACTGACTTGATAAATATGGGGGATGGTCCGAAAAATATTATTTAGCTAACTCTTGTTCCCCAACAATCCATCCCACTACTCTGCATTCGTTCCTTCACCTTCATGTAATTTCCTCCCTCAAATGGTTGCAAGAAGGATGGATAGAGTGCAATAAATTTATTCACAACGAAAGTGGAGTCATTGATGCTCGATGGCTCTGAATAATTCACTCTGCATCATTGCCTGAAAATTCATGCATTGATTTCATTCATCTCTAATATCACACTCAGTAAGAAAATTTATATAACTTAAAAAATTGTTTGCAGATGGATAGGCTGACAACAAAACTCTCTGCAACGAATAGTGTATTATAACAATGGCACAATCCCTTTTGGTGATGAGGAACAAATTAACAGTGCAGGTAGACTAAGAATGGATATCACGGATGACCCTTTTTGTTTCATGCTGAAAACATTAGCCAATGAGGACATGTTTCCAAACTCAAGGAATCCACATTTTCGCTTAACACCTTCACAATTTCCAGAATTCCCCCCAATGGCAGCTCTGCCCTAGATGATGGCTCCATTCATTGTGAGAAAATGCAATCTGCTTCGTCTCTATACACAATCCTCACACATACTTTTACGTGCGCATATCACTTACATTACAGTGCCTTTACTATGGGAAACTCTAATTCACATGGAGAAAAATAAACTATGTACTTTCACATGCTTACGCTAATCTAATTCACATAGAGAAAAATAAGCTATGTACTTTCACATGCTTACCCTAATCTAATTATTTGTAGAGGATTAACAATCAGTCTATATCTTCCAGTTACCGATTATCTTAGATTTAAAAAAAAAAAAGCAATCAGTCTATATCTTTTTGGGCTCTCCCTTTACGGAGTGAGGCCCATATGGACTCTGATTCTAAAAAAAAAAAATTGGAGGAATAAACGTAATGCACAGATTGGTCAAAAATTATTAGGCTATTACATTTTAAAAGCAAAATATAAGCTATATAAATAGTATTCACCATATACACCAATTTCTAAATTAAGACACTGTTACTGAGAAAATATCTCAACATCTTGGGAATTTATGAAAATTCCATAACAGACAGACAAAAAAAAATGCTCTGTTTTAGCACTCTGTTTTAGCACAGAAAACTGAAAATCGTTTGCTGGAAATGGTGTTGCAGCAATGCAATTTGGTGTTGCAGCAACGCTGAAACTGGTGTTTCAGCAACACAAAAAAAAATATTTTCTGAAAACTGAATTTCAACAATGCACAACAAAAGGGAAATTGTATTCATTTACAATACTTCCTCTAACAGAGGGATTTCTACAAGACTACTTTAAAGACAGTTCAAAACTTAAAAAAAAGCTTCATGCTGTAAACAGAAATTACATTACTGTGTCTGCACTGCTGTACATTACAGAAAACAAAATACTTTGTCTCCTCTGAAAAATCAACAGGCTGTTTTTCACTGCTGTGTCTGCACTTTGCACTGCTGTTTCTGCACTCCTGTCCATCCACAAAACACTCTGTTTCTATTCAGAACGCTGCTATAACACTCTGTTTCTCCCTTGAAAACATTTTAAACTGCTGCTATAACACTCTGTTTCTTCCTTGAAAACATTTTACACTGCTGCTATAAATTTCATTCATGCATTCACGTTGCTGCGTACATAAAAAAAAACTTTTGCACTACTGTGCATTACAAAGAGAGCTCTGTCTCTGTTCAAAAATATTTTTACACACACTGCTGTGTTTTCATTACATTTTTCAGATTCAACAACAACAACTGAACATCACATTTTTCTCTTTGCCGTAAAAACAAAACTATACCTGTGAATTAAAATAAAATAAAATAAAATAAAAAATCCTACCTACATTTACCAACTACAGCAATAAATTACCATCATTCCGTGAGTGACCACCATTCCGTAATAAATTGCTGTGTAATGGCTGATTCAGGAAAGGACTGGAGCTGCGGTTGTTTAATGGCAGATTCATCAATGTAGAGGTATGGCTGTTGATTCATCAGTACAGGGGTATGGCAAAGGACTGGCCCTGCAGTTGAAAATAATATTTCAACACTCCCCTTTAGTTTCAACTGCTGGGTTATCAGTCATACCCAGACATTTCCTCAAAAACTCAAAACTTTTCTGTCCCAAAGGCTTGGTTAGAATGTCTGCAACCTGCTCCTGAGTTTTGCAATGTACTAAGACAATTTCTCCATTATTTACCAACTCTCTGATATAATGAAACCTTGTGTCAATGTGTTTCGTTCTCTTATGAAACACAGAATTTTTGGATAATGCAATAGCAGAACTGTTGTCACAATAAATCACAGTTCATTTTGCCTGCTCTTGGCCTAAGCTCCTTAACATCCTTCTCATCCAAACTACTTGACATGCTGCTGCTGTAGCTACCACGTACTCTGCTTCTGCTGTAGACAATGCCACAATTGGCTGTTTCTTGGAAGCCCATGAAATGGCTCCTAAACTCATGTGAAAAACATAACCGGAAGTGCTTTTCCGATCATCTACACTTCCAGCCCAATCACTGTCTGTGTATCCAACTAAATCTGAACATTCTGAGACAGTATATAAAATCCCAAACCTTTTAGTACCTTTAACATACCTCAGAATCCTTTTTGCTGCCTGCCAATGTGCTTCTTTTGGTCTCTCCATGAATCTGGAAATTAGACTAACAACATACATTATGTCTGGCCTAGTTGCAGTCAAATACATGAGGCTGCCAACTATGCTCTTGTACAACCTAGGATCAAAATCCTTGCTGCTGTCCTCTTTGCTGAGTTTTAATCCCATTACTGTGGGAGTGATTGCTGCCTTGCACTCTTGCATATTAAATCTGCCCAACACTTCATTTACATATTTTGCTTGTGAGATGAAAATTCCATTTTCATTTTGATCTACTTCTATTCCTAAGAAGTATCTCAACAAACCCATGTCAATCATCTCGAATTCTTCTTTCATGACTGATTTAAAGTTTTCAATGAGGTAGTCATCATTACCTATAAAAATCACATCATCAACATACAACACTACAATTAAAATCTTACCATCCTTTTCTTTGATGTAGACGGTGGGTTCTCCTTCACATTTTTCAAATCCATTCTCTAGTAGATAGGAATCTATCCTACTGTACCATGCTCTTGGTGCTTGCTTTAGCCCATAAAGAGCTTTCTTCAATCTGCACACTTTGTGCTCTTCACCTTTCTTCTCATAGCCTAGAGGTTGTTCAATGTAAACCTCTTCCATTAACACTCCATTTAGGAATGCTGACTTCACGTCCATTTGGTAAACTTTCCACTTGTTTTGTGCTGCTATGGACAACACTCCTCTCACAGTTTCCATTCTAGCAACCGGTGCGAAAGTTTCCTCATAATCTCTCCCATACTGTTGTTTGTATCCCTTGACAACCAGCCTTGCCTTGTGTCTTTCTATTTTGCCTTCAGCATTACTCTTTTTCTTGTAAACCCATTTAACTCCAATGACTTCTTTACTTTTTGGTAGGTCAACTAAATCCCATGTCTTATTTCTTTCTATGGCATTCATCTCCTCATGCATAGCTTCTATCCATTTCCTATCCTTAATTGCATCTTCGAAATGAATAGGGTCTTCAACATGACAATATAAAGCAAATAAAGAATTCATACCTTCATTTGCTGCTTCTTGTTCATAAATTTAATTTAAATTTCTGAACTTTTTACCTCTTTCATTTGGTGTATAAGTGCTTGAAGAAGCACTTGAATTTCCTCCTTGTGGTGTGCTTGTAGAAGCACTTTCATTTCTCCTCAAGGGTGTCTCTTGTTGTTCTGTTGTTGGTGTTGTTGTTTGGGGATGTTTTTCAGCCAACTCCTCATCATCATCATCATGTGGCAAACAGTTTTTAACATTAACTGTTTTCTCTATGCTTCCATCCCAAGCTTCCTCCTCAATAAATTGAACATCTCTGCTCACAAAAAACTTCTTGGTGGATGGGATATACAACCTATAAGCTTTGGATTCCTCACTGTATCCAATGAAAATACATTTCTCCCCTTTACTGTCCAACTTCCTCCTTAGCTGATCCAGAATGTGTGCATAGGCCACACATCCAAAAATTTTCATGTGGGTGACTCGTTGCTTTCTCCCACTCCATGCTTCTTCTGGCACTTTGTTCATCACTGCTTTTGTAGGACACCTATTCAAAATATATACTGCATAGTGTACAGCTTCAGCCCAATAATCATTTGGCAAATGCGTTGCCTTCAACATGCTCCTCGCCATATCCATGATTGTTCTGTTTTTCCTTTCAGCAACTCCATTTTGCTGCGGGGTATAACTGGCTGTAAATTGCTTGTGAATTCCATTTTCTCTGCAAAACCGCAGGAATTCTTTGGAGATATACTCACCTCCTCTGTCTGTTATCAAAACTTTGATGCGCAACCCACTCTGATTTTCCACAAGTGCTTTGAAATTTCCGAATTTTTCAAACACTTCACTTTTGTTCTTCAGGAAATAAACCCAAGTCTTTCTAGTAAAGTCATCAATAAATGTTAGAAAATATTGGCTGCCTGCAAGTGATGGAGCTTGCATCGGTCCACATAAATCTGAGTGGATAATTTCTAAGGGTGCCTTTGCCCTTATGCTTTTCTCGGTTGGAAAAATTTCTCTGTGTTGTTTCCCCAATATGCAGCCTTCACAAAGGCTGTCTAGTTTCTCTATCAATGGTAATCCTCTTACCATTCCTTTTCTACTCAACAAATTAAGACCTCCAAAGTTGAGATGTCAAATCTCAAATGCCACAACCAATTTTCATCCTTTGGCATGCTTGGAAAGCCTCTTGTGTCACTGCTACAATTTCTTCTTTATTTTTCAAATCTGCACTTATTCTAAGAGGGAACATTCTGTTCATTGTCATCTTCACTTTAGAAATGCATCGCTTGCTATGTGCTCTGTCCATGATGGTGCATACATCATTCTCAAAGAAAACATTGTACCCCTTATGGACAAGTTGTCCGATACTCAAGAGGTTACACCTCATTCCAAGAACATAATAGACATCTGCTATGGTTTTCCTTTCTCCTTTCTTTGTAAATATTTTAACTTCTCCTTTTCCCATAACAGAGATTTTGCTATCAGTCCCAAGTGTGACTTGTGATTTCACACTTTGATCTAAAGCAGAAAACATGGCTAAGTTTCCTGTCATATGGTTACTACAACCGAAATCTAGAAACCATATATCTTCACTGTTTGTTTCAGCCATATTACAAGCTAACAATACATTATCTTGGCTGATATTTTCTCTAGTAATATTTGCATTAGATCTATTGTTCATATCATGCTGCTTCTTCTTACATTCACTGGCATAGTGCCCATATTTTTTACAATAATAACATTGGACATTGGATTTTTCATACCTTTGTCCTTGAGCATGATGTTGTCCACTTTGTTGGTTGCTGCCATGGCCTTGGTTCTGATTTGGATTGTTGCCTCTTCCTTCAACATTTGCTGGGTTGTTCCTTCCACCTCTGTTTTGACTTCTGCCTCTTCCTCTCGTGTTTCTTCTGCCTTGACCTCTTCCTCTTCCAAAGGACATTTGGGTCTTGAAGGCTTGCTCTAGAGATGAGTTTTCATTTCTACTCAACCTCTGCTCATGTGTTATCAATGATGCATGGAGTTCATCAACTGAAAAATTTGAGAGATCCTTTGTCTCTTCTATGGTGGTGACAATCACATCAAACCTTGAGGGTAGGACCCTCAATATTTTCTCCACAATCCTCCTTTCTTCAAGAGTTTCTCCATGAGACCTTATTTGTGTGATCAATCCAATTGCATGTGTGAAGAATGAATCAATATCGTTTGACTCCTTCATGCGCAGGTTCTCAAAATCTTTCCTCAGCAACTGTAGTTTTGTTGTCTTCACTCTCTCCATGCCTTGATAGGCTGTCTTGAGAGTTTGCCATGCTTCTCTGGATGTCTTGGCTGCTGCTATCCTTGGAAACACACTCTCATGCACTGCTTGATATAAGAATACAAGGGCTTTTGAATCCTTCTTCTTATTGCTCTTCAACAGCTCTTTTTCTGCCTGAGTTAATCCATTAAACTCTTCTTCATTTGCTGGCTCTTCAAATCCATATTCAACAAATTCCCATAAATCTTGTGAGGCAAATACAGCCTTCATGGTTATGGCCCAATAGTCATAGTTCTTTCCATTGAACTGTGGGAGCTGGGTATTAAACATACCCACGCTGGTGCTAGCCATTCTTTCAATACTTGACTGTGTAAAAAAAAATCACTGACTGTCTTCACTCTGCTGGTGAAGCTGCTACAGCAATAAACCCTTCCTTCAGCTTATTTGACACTTCAAAGAGCCTGGACTAGCTCTGATACCATGTTGGGAATTTATGAAAATTCCATAACAGACAGACAAAAAAAAATGCTCTGTTTTAGCACTCTATTTTAGCATAGAAAACTGAAAATCGTTTGCTAGAAATGGTGTTGCAGCAACGCAGTTTGGTGTTGCAGCAACGCTGAAACTGGTGTTGCAGCAACACAAAAAAAATATTTTTTGAAAACTGAATTTCAACAGTGCACAGCAAAAGGGAAATTGTGTTCATTTACAATACTTCCTCTAACAGAGGGATTTCTACAAGACTACTTTAAAGACAGTTCAAAACTTAAAAAAAAACTTCACGCTGTAAATTGAAATTACATTACTGTGTCTGCACTGCTGTACATTATAGAAAACAAAATACTCCGTCTCCTCTGAAAAATCGATAGGCTGTTTTTCACTGTTGTGTCTGCACTTTGCACTGCTTTGTCTGCACTCCTGTCCATCCACAAAACACTCTGTTTCTGTTCAGAACACTGCTGTAACACTCTATTTCTCCCTTGAAAACATTTTAAACTGCTGCTGTAACACTCTGTTTCTTCCTTGAAAACATTTTACACTGCTGCTATAAATTTCATTCATGCATTCACGCTGCTGCGTACATAAAAAAAAACTTCTGCACTGCTGTGCATTACAGAGAGAGCTCTGTCTCTGTTCAAAAAAAAATTTACACACACTGCTGTGTTTTCATTACATTTTTCAGATTCAACAACAACAACTGAACACATTTTTTTTTTTTTCCGTAAAAACAAAACTATACCTGTGAATTAAAATAAAATAAAATTAAAAATCCTACCTACATTTACCAACTACAGCAATAAATTACCATCATTCCGTGAGTGACCACCATTCCGTAATAAATTGCTATGTAATGGCTGATTCAGGAAAGGACTGGAGCTGCGGCTGTTTAATGGCAGATTCATCAATGCAGAGGTATGGCTGTTGATTCATCAGTATAAGGGTATGGCAAAAGACTGGCACTGCAGTTGAAAATAATATTTCAACACAACAAACCAATATACCTATTTACTAATATAATATAATGATTATTTCCCATGCTACCGCATTAATTTATATAGACATGACTCAATATGGCTTAAAAAACACTTGGAAGAAAAAACATTTTACAACTTTGATCAAAATTTTGAGCGTTGAGTAAAAATGAATATACAATGAATATACACTCCTTACGACACATCATTTCAATTCATGCACACCCAGTGTTCAATATGATTTTTTAAATGCCTATCCATTTACATCTTATCACCGCATGTCACTTCATTCACTACCACAAAGTGTCACCAATTTACCTTGGAAGAAACACATCAACTTCAATCCTGGTATTATCTACTTCTCATCTTGGACACACCAAAATATCTAACCAACACTACTTGAACAAATTATTAGTTTCTCACTTACAAATAAGCACAAAGGCACTTTTTCACTTTCCAAGAACAAACCAACTAAAACTACATCTTCCACCTCTCGAATCATACACATACTACCAACCATGCTTCTCACTTAATCCATACGAAAGATAACACAACAAAGTCCCATACTTTTCCATACAAATTTCTCACTCCAAATCGTATCATAAGGCCATATCTTTGATAAATCACGCGTATGAAAGCTTTACATATTACTTCCATAACCATTACATTTCCATATAAACCTTTCCACGTGTAACATTAAATAAATAAAAAATTTAGCCGTGGTCTTTCCTTTTGAGTACTTGTCAAGTGCAGGCCAAACATCCTGAATTAAAGGAAATGATCATGAATTTAGGCATTACCATTTTGATTAGCTTGGAATTATTTGCCGATGGATCTGCCTATAAAATTGTTGACGGCTAGTTCTTACACCTGATACATTTTTTATGAACGGTGCTTGATGCCTTGGAAATATATATAAATCTAGCCATTAATCCGTTTCGTATTTTCGACCTCTGATTGGTCGAGCATTATAATCATCACCTTTACAGCCTTTCCCTTTCATGCTCTTCCACTGCGAGGATGGGAGTTCACTTCCCTTTTCTGTATTTTATGTATGTGCAGGTTCTGAGCAACGCTAGATACAGAAGGGTGTTGGATCGTGCTGTGGTGAGCTCTTCCAGAGCACGCCTTTCAATTCCGACATTTTACTGCCCTTCCCCTGATGCAGTTATTGCTCCTCCAACGGTATTGACCGACGCGGAGCATCCTGCTGCGTTTAGAAGGTTCCCGTACGAGGAATATTACCGAGAGTTTTGGAGCAGCCAACTGCAAGGAAATACCTGCTTGCAGGCGTTCTCTGATCATTATGCAGAGCAGCCAGCACAGATCACGGATTAATATCCTCTAGAGCTGAACGCTGATCAGGTGGAGCCTTCGAGTGATGAGGCTGACTCTGACTTTTGCTAGTCTCCACCAAATCAATATGTCACACAAAATGTGGTGCGTTGATCTTTGTATATTCGTCGGGATCTGGAGGCCGTGGTCGTCTGGTAGTAATTTAGGGCGATATGAAAATGTTATTCCATATTTCTTTTAATATAGAATTATGTGTTAAAAAATAATGATGAAATGGTCTTCATGTTTATACATATATGAGAGAGGTTTTTTTTTTTGTCTTTTGGGTGGTTTTCGAAGTCAAGAATAGTGTAATGTTATTGAGTCTAGAGGTTTATTCTACAGCTCAATATGATGTGTAAAGATGTCCATCATAAAAGTTGAATAATGTGTAAGGATGTTAGTCATAAAAGTTGAAATCTTCATCATGTCAGCGATTTTTTTTTTTTCTAAATCTAAAAATTAAAAAAATTAAATAACTATACAAAACATTTCAATAATGTCCACTCAAAACAAAAAATTGCACTTGAAGAAATTGGATATTAGATCCCTCTAGACTTGTGTTAGATCTATACTTAAGATGGATCTATGGTGATATTAAAATTTTAAAATATATAAATTATTTTAAAATGAAAAAAAAAAAACATTCTAAAAAGAATATTGGTTCTTTGCCTTAATATGATGTCCCTCACATGAAAGTGGATTGTGGCTCCCATTATATATTTGACTCATTGCATGCTCTCCATTCACTTTATTAATCATGGCATGAAGTTAGCACAAATATAAACACCATTTGAACATTGTGGGTGCCATTGGTAGGTATAGGAGGGCTCACAAGAAAATTCTATTAGATTGGTAGACATGGAGGAAAAGATTGACAATATTGACCACAAGTTGACCATTCTAGGCAAGATATCAGCGAGAATTTTCTTCTCCTCGATGAGAGATTCGGCCCAATAATTGTTATGACTCATTAGTTTAGCACCAGCAGTTTTTTTGCCTTATCGGTTTATATTTACAAGATGCTCTAGTTAGACAAGGTCCTAGCAACTTCAAGGCTTATTTATATCACTAGTCTAGTTTACATTTAGGGAGAATAGTAGCACAAAAATTTTTGTTGTGCTTAACCCTGAATTAATGTAATAAAATGTGTAACCTCAAAAAAATTAAAAATTAAAAATTAAGTTATATTTATGTTTTTAAATATAATATAGTTAAAATTTTAAGGTATGTAAATAAAATCTCTTCAGTGAAGTTTTTTTTAGTAAGCCCATAAAAATGTAAAGTAAATATGAGTAAATAGTCTCATAATTAAATAATTCTAACTTACAACCACAACATACATGGTGGTTCACTTTGGCATCCATATGTCACGTGAGTACAAAGAAAACTTAATTAACGATTCCCTAGAATAAACAAAAACCATAATCAATAAAAGTAAAAAATTATTTAAAAAAAATACAATTCCATTTTAAGAAGCAAATTAAATTTTTGTTTTTAAATATGATATAAAAATTGCGAAGAATAACGATTTTAGGACATGTAAATAATAATAATAATATTTTTCTTTTGATAAACCTTGATAATACACATACTTACATTTTTTTTTGCTTGTGGCTTGTCATGTTACATTGAACATATTTTCTAAGTTTTGTAATTTAATTTTTATATGTGATATCTATAGTATTTGATATTATATATGGATAGAGTTGTGTTTAATGTAAGTAGTGAGTTTTTAAATGCTTATTAGTTATATGTTTTGAAATATTATGGTTACAAATAAAAATTATTATTATTATTATTTAAACTTATTTTAATGTGATATGTGTATTATATTTTTTTATAGAAAAAATTATAAAAAGAAAAAAATTCTCTTCCTCTCCATTAATAAGAAGTAAGAAAGATCAAATAAAGAAACTTCAAAATATCGTACCTTCCCTATAGATCCATCTAAAAACAAATTTATCAAGCACCGAAATGGATCAAATATCTTCAAGTGTAATTTTTTATCATTGAATAGTTAGAATCGCAAAAGAACTCTTATGTTAATAAAATATAATGTTACAATATAAGTACATGAGCATTATCTTTGATCCGGATCTTGGGGGGAGGCCCCCAAGAACTTAAAGATTGAAATGGATATTGTGGTGGAGGCCTCCAAGATCTGAAGAATTGCAATGCTACAAAGAAAATGACAGAACACACAGTAAATAAAACCACAAAGAAACTTTTTATTAAAACCGATAATAACTATAAAGGTTACATTGTGGCGGGTAATCTGTCTTTTACAAAATGCGACTTGTTACTTATAGTCATTTTCAGTTACAATACCATGGGTGTGAATTTCACAATACCACAGGTCAATTCCATGGGTGAACGAATACCATGGGTGGATGTCAAAATATCATGGGAAAATACCATGGGTGAATGAATACCATGGGTGGATGTCACTTACAATACCATGGGTAAATTCCATGGGTGGATGAATAACATGGGTGGATGAATACCATGGGTTGATGCCATTTTCTATTCGGATCATTCCTCCCTCCTTAAGAAGCAATGGTCCCCATTGCGTGAAGTTCCCTCTTGTGAAACCTTTATTGAATATGAAGAGCCATTGAAGAGAAGGATTTTATGTGGTTAACCATAACCATGATGAAGATATGAGGATAGAGATACCATTAATGCTTGTGACTAACTGTGATATTGATAGTGTCTGGCCTAGCAAATAGACTTCGATGAAGTGTGGGTTTATGGATGACCCATAACCATGATGAACGAAGATTCGAGGATAGAGATACTATGTCATGGTTGTGACCAACTTTGATACTAACATTGTGCGGCCTAGCAAATGGACTTTGATGAAGTGTAGGTTGTGGATGACCCATAACTATGAAAAACGAAGATCTGACAATAGAGATACCGTGTAATGCTTGTGACCGCTATGATGCTAACAGTGTGTGGCCTAGAAAATGGACTTCGATGACAAGGATTTTGTGTGTTGACCCATAACCATGATGAAGTAGCAGGTGCCAACATAGCCTGGTGTGAGAAGGTACGTCTCGAAAGGGAACCCACTCGAATGCTGCCCCAAAATTAGATGGACATAACTCCGTCAATATAACTCAGAATATTTTTTATAACCTATCTATGAAAACAAGAAGACAATTTTGCATCTTCCATGTGTTGGAAATCTTTATCTGGACACTCTAGAATCTCATACCGCACTGCAACTTTTC